>CM044012.1:60845230-61445230 GCA_024085815.1 Flaveria linearis
GTTAATGGAATATTAATCCTCTTTCTTTCTTGATTTCCTCAGGTGCGTGATGATTTGAAGAAAGTGGAAGAGAAGAACTTGTAAATATTTGTACTTCAAGCAGTTCAATTTTTGTAAATATTTTTTAAAAATCTTGGAGTTGAAGAAGTAGATATTTTTCATTAGATTTACAATGCCAGTTCCTCTAGCTCCATATCCACCCCCTCCTGTGCCACTTACAACCCATGAAAATGGTATCATTGCTCAATTCTTTTTTTCTTTATAAATCTTTATATAATCCAGTTTTTCTATCTTAGATTTTGATAATCTGTTCATAAGAACAGTCAAGCACAAGACTTTTTTTTTTTTCAAAAACTTAATCAAAGAAACAAGATTTTAAAATATGAGAAAGAGTAAAAAAAACATATATTTTTCTTCATTAATACTTAATATAACATAATGATTTGTAAATTTGGTGCATAACTACTTCACAAATCAATCCAAGAATGCTGGAAGAAAACAGAGTACTCTGTTTTTTATTTATTAGTTCTTTTAGATCTGTTTGAGACGAATAAAAACATCATTAAACTACGGTGAAACAGGTTCTCAAAGCCAGCTAGTGTGTTCAGGATGTCGAAATCTTCTACTTTATCCTGTTGGAGCGACTTCAGTGTGTTGTGCTGTTTGCAGTGCTGTCACAGCTGTTCCTCCACCAGGTATATCACAGTTCGATCATTTTTAGCAAATTATAATTTCAGTCCCAACCAAAATTGTTAACCGCGTGTTTTTTTAACTGCAAACTCACACACCTACTAAATCGACTGCTAAATCTAAAATATGTGTCTATAATGAGACTTAAACCCTAGGGACACTATTCTAATACCTTGATACTATTAGGCTACATGCCCTTTGATGATTGCGTGTTTCTAACATAGGTTTTTCGATTTCAGGCACAGAAATGGCACAATTGGTTTGTGGAGGCTGTCACACATTGCTCATGTACATTCGTGGCGCGACAAGTGTACAATGTTCTTGTTGTCACACTATTAATTTAGCCTTAGAAGGTAACTCAATTTCTAATTTTCTCACAATCATCTGATCAAACTTGTTATGAGTGAGATTTTACTTAGTATGAATGTTATGTTATTTGATTAAACTAGTTAAAATATAAAGATTGTGAATTTTTTTGACAGCAAATCAGGTCGCTCATGTCAACTGTGGAAACTGTAAGATGCTCTTGATGTACCCGTATGGAGCTCGTTCTGTGAAATGTGCAGTTTGCCAATTTATTTCCTCAATTGGAGTTAGCACAAAACCTTAATTTAGACCTATATTTCTTCCATTAGTGTTAATCAAACCATCATTAACTTGTGACAATCATATAATATGCATGTTTTCTTGATACACAGGCATCCACAAGTGCCGCAGAACAGAAGCTCAACACCTAAATGTTTGTGACATTCATATAATATATATGGTTCCTTGAGAGTATCATTATCTTTTTCATAAATATTATAGTGATTAAAGAATAAGCGCGTGTTTTCACTAGCAAGTTTTGGGTACGAGAAATATCTGATTATGAGAGGAAACTTATGGTTGTAAGTTGGTATTTGGTTTGCTTATGATGACAAGATTTCTTTTGGTTTTTAATGTTAATGTTAATATTCGATACATGTTTGGTTTGTTGTCATAGATAACACGGCAAGTATAGTTTTGTGGGCTTTCTTGACTTTTAAGTTTTAATCCAAGTTTCAAAGTCTTCATATGTGTGGTTTAAAAGGTTGAATCTTAGATAGAAAACGACTTAAAGACTATAATGGATAAGGATTAAGGGAAAAAAAAAAGATGAAAGAAGAATCATGTGTTCCGTTATCCATTTTTCTTCGAATTATTAAATTAAGTTTAAGTTTTAAACGCGTAAAAAGTGAGACTAAACTTGATGGAAACGGTTAGTTATGTCATTTTCTAGTTATGTTTGACATGGAAGCATGTTAGGAAGTTCACAAACTCACATCTTTGAAGATTTGTGGTATTCACTGAAACATTACTACAAGGGAGAAAACGACTTTTGAGACCGCAATGGATAAGAATTATGACAAAACAATGACGAGAATCATGTGAACATTTTAAAAAAATGAAAAAGGAGAGCAAGAAATAATAACGGCATGTAACAACAAAGCCTGATTTTGATTATGCATATCTAAACTTTTTTTTTCATGTAAACCAAGTGGTTGCTACTAACAAGCATCCGAACGAGCAAAATGTTCGATGGAATTGTTATGCTTTGACCAAATATTCCACAAGCCGGTCTTTGTTTTGCAATAATTGATAGATTCGCTAAAGTTAAACTTCAGGTACACAAAATTATTATTACGACAGTTCACGAATACAAGTCTCGGTAAAAGATAATTTCTTTTCTTGAAATTCAATGATTATTATGTCTTTTTGGCTAACCAAACAAGATTTGTGTTTGTTTTGATGCATCTCTTGACTTTATTAATGACATGTTTAACACTAGCCCAACATAACGCCCGGTGGTAGAATATGGATTTGAAAGCATAGTTCTTAACAATCCATCAAATAATTCTAGTCATCAAGCGGTATGCTAGGAGATCAAATAGGGTTGTTATTGCAACTTTCATAATATCACACATGATATTTGTAAAAACTCAACTTTTTCTCCATGATTCATTGATTTGTCAAGCCCAATAGGGACATGGGTTTCTAAGTAAAAAGGTGGGGTACTAGCACAATGAAAAAAAATATAAAAAATATGATAAACGTTTCTTTCACAAACACTTGTAGGCATGGATCACACAACACTTGGTCCAATCTATTCATATTTTGTTTTTCAATTAGCTCGTAATCATATTCTATGTCTTATAAAATATGAACTCTCGACCTTTTGGATGTAAGGAAGATTTGTTAATACCATAATTTCCGCTGAAGACTTGGTCGGATTTAAATGAAACAAACTATTTGATGTTAAAATCTCAAATGTTAATATAGCCCTCCAATTCCAGAGATAATTCAACTTGAGCACCTAACTTTCTTTTGCTCAAAAAAGGACACTTGGCTTTTATTCCTTATATTGTAGAAACCAACACTTACAAATAATAAATTTTGCTGTTTGAGAGTTGGAATTATAGAATTGAGAATCCCTTTTTATCTTGGTTGTTAATTACTGTGACAACCCTAAAATTTATTTAATTTCATAAGCCACAATAATATTATTTTTAGTATATATATAATAAAAATACATATGCATGATTGCATGCATGTATCTAAATCAACTGTTAATGTGTATATATATATATACAATTATATGAATGGCAAGTGTATCTACATATATATATATATATATATACCTTATAAAATATATACATTTGGTGTCCTTGGTATAATATATGTTTTAGTATATATGACTATGAAAGTACGTATGAATTCTACATGCATACCTATAAACTAATAAACTATGTATGTATGTGGGTATATGTGTACCCGAAATTTACATATCTAGATATATGTACAAATTTTAACGTATGCATGTTTGCATGCATACACATAAATCAATTAATTATGTATGTATGCACATAAGATACACAAAATCCACACATACGAGTACATATATACAAGTTTTAACGTATACATCTACATGTACATGGACAAAGCTTGAAAAACCAATATATATTGATATGTATGCATATAACTTCACTTATATATATATGTTTCGGGTATGTATACATATCTACAAATCAAAAACACAACTCAACGAAAACTAAATCAAAAACCTAAAAACTAAACCTAAAACCCTAAACTAACATCCAACCCAAAACACCAAACCACCACCATAACTCTCGACCGATACCACAAAACTACCACCCGAAACTATCAACCTAAAAACCATCTAGTAAAATACCTTGTTCAAAATCACTTGAAGTATCATTATGGTGGAATGGATCTCGGCCAATACCACCAAACCACCACCATTACCCGAAACCATCACAATCACCTCAAAACTTTCGGTTCATTGAACCCACATGTGAATGGAATCTCAATGATAGCCATGGAGACTTCCTAAGCTCCCTACCCGCCACCACACCACCCTATACCCTTGCATTCACATTCTAAGTTTAACACCAAGACTCCACCTCACATGCCACCTATCACCATAATCCTCTACACCTCTCGGTACAACTAGCCAAACCGCCACCTCAACTCCTCCAATCCATTGGACCTGTGATGAAGGCTTGCTATAGTCAATATCTTGTGAGAACACCATCATTAAAGGAATATAGCAATTACCAAGAGCATCCATCGGTTACCTCCCCTTCACACTAGGATAACCATGCAAATTGCCACCTATCAAGGCTAGACAATGACTCATCCTAGACTAGATAATAGGCTTCATGATTAGGGTGGTATAGGCGGTCAATTGAGGGGAAATATATACCCCATGCATCCGTAACCTTGCAAAAACAAACCACCAACCTTTGACCTCTCTCTCTCTCGGATCCTTACACAAACACAACTCGATCACCCCCATCACCTCCAGTCACTTTCTGCCTTTCCCTCTCTCGAATACCACCACAAACACCACCACCAACCTGCCCCACGAACTCTCTCATTCTCGGGTACAACACAAAACCGCAAACAACCAACAACAACAACAACCAGACAACCACAACAACAAACAAACACAACCACGCACCACCAGCACCTACCAACACCATCCACGATCCTCACCACCCTGTTCTCGGATTCTAGAAGCTAAAACACCATCAAGACCATCATCAAAGGTGATAAAAGTCTTGTTACATATATGTTACAAAACATATATATACATACCTATTGATATGTATATAAAAGGTTTAACCACCAAAAACAATTTTTGGAAGTTTTAATCCTTAAATCATGAGTAAAGAGTTACCAAAACTCAGAAGCTTATGATTAAAAATACAAAAATCATGAATTTACAAGTTAATATTGTAATTTTTAAGAAAAATCAAGTAAATATTAAATAACTGCAATTGTGGGAATAAATATTGAAAAACTCTTATTTTTATACTGAAATATTAAACTGGAAACTTTGATAAAATTTTGATAAGTGAAATAATTTATATAAATTATTTTGTAATAGAAAATAGAAGAAATTATCAAAAATAGAAATAAATTCGGAAAAATTCTGATAAATTTACAGAATGATTATTTCGAGGTATAAAAGCCTCTGGAATTATTTCAGAATTTTATCCCTTATTATGATTAAGATACGAATTTTTATATGTTCTGTAGTAAATAAATCAGAATAAATACTTAAAATGAATAATAAATCCTGATAAAATCATATATGTAATATTAAATATGGAGCTACAGAATATGTAATTTTCATAATTTTTGGATTAGTATAAGTATTTTTTCCAAATATTTCAATTATTGTAGAAATTACAGAAACTGACCTGTTATGATCTGGACTTTGGGATAATTATATGATGATATATTTTATAGAAGAAATCTTCTGTAAAATTTTGATAATTTTTCGTGAACAGAAGCTATTTTCAATCAATTATGGGAATATTATAAAATTTACATAAAATAATATGTTAAGATTTGGTTGCTATAAAAACTATGTGATGTTACTGAATTTTTGAAAAACATTCCGTGAATTTTTTAGAATTTTTGGACAACAGTAGGTATTTTGATGATTTATGTAGAATTTATACTAATTTTTGAACAAATTATGTATAAACAATTTGTGGAAAGTTTTTATGGTAACATTATTGGTAGAACTTCAACAGATATTTACATCTGAGGTTCTAAAAATTTTAAAGAAAATATTGTCTGACACTGTGAACTGTTTTGTTAGGTTCAAGTAAGAAGACACGGTGAGTTCATAGCCCCATTTTCAACCGTTTGATGTTGAGTAAAGTTTTGGGGGAAAAGTATACTGTTGGGTTGATGTATTATTTTGAAAATATTTTTGTTTGCTTACTGTCATTTGCGACACAACCATTAGTTCGAATGAGGAACCGGTCAATAATATTGGTAGCGCTACTTAGGAGAATATTTGCACTAACCGGATGAGGGTTATTGCTATTTTCCTGCATCTAACCGAATGGGGGTTAGGATGTAATATTATCTGATTTTATGATTATTTCGTGACAGTATGATTATGTTGTGAGTAGGTTTGGTTGTAATTGATACATCAACAAAATATTTTGTCTGGATTAAACCTATGTTCTCACCAACATTTTTGTTGACTGGTTTAAGTGTACTTATTCAGGAAACGATGACTAACACCTTTGACTTTAGTTTCGAGGTCCACAACGGTTGGGGAGAAGTTGTTGGAAGGGTTTGTGTGACACTAACAGTCAACATAGTTGACTTTAGTGTGTATGTGGATACCCATTTCCACCGTATCTGAAGACATGCAGTACTTTAATCTAGTTGTAGAAAGATTATATCTAATTTTGAAAACTTATGTATAAGATGTAATCTCGAATATTAGTAATAAAAGCATGTCTGTGTTATGTTTCTATTATATCTATGTTTATTTACTATAAACAATGCACTCTGATAAAAGCTAGTCACATTCCACCCGTATCGTTCACGCTTCCGCCGGGATGTGACAATTACAAACCGGCAATTCGTTTTATGTTAATTAGTTGTTGACGATTGTAATTAATGAACTAGAATATGACTTGTATATTTATTTTAGGGGAATTTTAGACGCACCGTAAAAAATTTGAAAAAAAACCGATTCAAACCGTGACATGGAGGCCAAACCGTGACATATTGAAGGCTAAAGGTCACGGTTTGGCCAAACCGTGACATATTGGGCTTCAGAAAAAGTTCTGCACCTCGGGATTGGGTTAATTATTGGGAGTGAGTTTCTTGTGGTGTATATGTCACGGTTTGGCCAAACCGTGACATATTGGGTATAATTTTTAATTTTTTTAATTTTTTATAATACAAATGTAAGATATTTTGTTCAATTTGTAACTTATAATATTTTTATAGGATTCAAAATTTCTTTTATTAAAATTTTTAGTATTGCGTACATATATAACAAACAAACTAACACTTAAAAACTAACTTATAAACGTCAAATTTTATTAAGTGTATGTGTCACGGTTTGGCCAAACCGTGACATATTGGGTATAATTTTTAATTTTTTAAATTTTTTTATAATAAAAATGTAAGATATTTTATTCAATTTGTAACTTATAATATTTTTATAGGATTCAAAATTTCTTTTATTAAAATTTTTAGTATTACGTACATATTAAAATTACGTACATATATAACTTATAAACGTCAATTTTTATTAAGTGTATATGAATTAATGTATTTAGCTTTAAAGAAGTAACTTTTAGTGTATTTTAATTTTCAAGAAATATGAATTAATGTATTTTAGCTTTCAAGTAATAATTTTAAAGTTAATAATAATAATAATAATAGTATTATTTTATATATCCAGAAAATAAAAGGTTACGGTTAATAATAATAATATAATAATAATAATAATAATAATAATAATAATAATAATAATAATAATAATAATAATAATACAAAAAAAAGCAAGAGGTCACATGGAGGCCAAAATGTGACATTTTGATATATTTTTTGAATCTGATTTTCCCTCGATTAGTGCACCTGTCCCTCGAGCACCGTGTGTGTAAGATGTCACATGGAGGCCAAACCGTGACCTTTTGATTCAAAAAATATCTCAAAAGGTCACGGTTTGGCCAAACCGTGACCTTTTGATCCGGTTTCTCCCCAAAGTGTCACGGTTAAGAAGATCAACTTTAACTCTAACATACTTGAACAGTTGAACCATATAAATATAGAACAAAATACAAATAGCTTATAATGGTTTTATAATGGTTTTTAAGTTATTAGATCAATACTTTTGTGAATGCATTCTTAGAGAAAATAATCTTTTTATATACTCATATATTTCCTCTTTTTAGTATTATCTTTTGAACCTATATTCATTTTCAATCTAGTTTCTTTTCCTCATAGCTTAAAGAAAATCAATATTTTAATTCTTAAGATTAGTGTATAAAAAATTGATGAAAAACGCCTTTTTTTCTCTAGTGTATAAAATAACTAGTAATCTTTTATCTTACTTACAAAAACTTAAATTTACTAGGTTATTATAATAGTATTTATAATTAGATGATAACTTATTAAATCTATTGTGTTTTATCGGGAGGCATTAAAACATCAATGTCACATCATCGCAAGTGATTACCAACACCAAAAAATCTAATATTAAAAAATAAAAACAAACAAAATAAAAAACATGGAAAATAAACATCAAAACGTTAAATCATGCTAGTGAAACATAAAACATATATAAAAAGTAAGTTGATCTAGGATCAGCGAGTTGCAAAGGAGACCGTTATACGGGAAAAAGATAAGCATAAGAATGTTGAACCACATACGCATGTTGCGACGTGTTAACTCACAAAGTTAGTCCGAAATGTAAAATGAAAATTTTGTAAAATATGAAATGTGTAGGGACCAAAGTTGAAAGTAAAAAAATGTTGGAGTTAAATTGTAAAAGATGTAAAAGTATTGAGTTAAAACAAAAAAAAAGGTTAAAGATTAAAAAAAAAGACAAAACATGAGTACAACCCACTAATACACATGATACAACACTTAATACATACCAAAGTTATTAAAAACAAGAAAAAAAAAAGACAAGTGAATAGTTGCCGAGTACCGCAATCATCATATGTCATTATAGTTGTCAACCAAGTAGTTTTATATAGGGTACAACCTTTGATGAGTAATGTACAACTTCAATGCACAACTCAAGTTGGTGATTAATATCATATAAGTATTAAGCCCGTCGCGTTACAACGAGGGCGAAAAACCATTTAAGGTAAAACTAATGATACACACTACCAGTAACCACCAACATCGAAATAGCTCATATTAAAAAAGAAATTAAAACAAAAAAATAAAACCGAATAAAAAGTCGACGTAAAAACGTTGAACCACACAGACAAAATCTAAAACATCTAAAACAATAAGTAAGTCGATGTAGTACCAATGCCTTGCAGCAGGGCTGTTAAACGGGAGGAAATATGCGTAAAAATACTGAAATACACACACACACACGCTGCGGTGTGTTAACTCGTAAAATTTGAACCGAACGTAACACGGAAATTTTAAAATATAAAAATATAAGAGACAAAAGTTGAAAGTAAAAAATATTAATGATAATTTGTATAATATATAAAAGTATTGAATTAAAAACTTAAAATAAAAAGTTAAAAATTATTAAAAAAAGACAAAAGGTAACGTGGATACAACTCACTTAATATATGATAGAACCTATTATGCATAACTAAGCTGTTAATTAGTATATATATATATATATATATATATATAAATATATATAAAATAAATATTTAAAGATAGTAAAGAGTGAGGTGACATTTTCAGTCATTTCTATAAAAGTTAGTTTAAGAGATATAGTTTGTGAATCAAGAATAGTTGACAACATTATGTTAAAACATTAAATGATTTGATTGAATAAGAGGTAATATATAAATCGGTAATGATTTTTAAAAACTTACCAATTAGTAAACGTCATGAACCATTAATAGATATTTTGTTAAATAAACCAAATGTACTCTACATCTTACTGATTTAGTGGTAGGCTCTTACATTGCGTTCCCGAGTTTGACAAATGAAAGAACAGAAAAGAATCGAAAGAAAATTAACGATTAAAAAGAAATGAATGGAGAAAGGAAATTGAGGAGAGAAAATAAATGGAGAAAAATAGAAAAACATATTAAAATTTCATGTTCAAATGTTCAAAAGAAATAAAAAAATAACAATATTATATGTTTCATATATATATATATATATTTTTTCATTTCCTTCCATTCTAAAAATAAAGTTAGAAAGAAAAGTTATTAAGAAAACTTTCTTTTATTTCTTTCAACTTCTATCTTTTACAAAACTCAAGAATACAGTGTTTTTTTGTTTGCTTTCAACTCCCTCTTTAAAAGAAACTTAAAAACATATTTTTTTACTCTCCTTTTATTTTCCTTCATTTAAAAAAAAAACTCATAAACAAAACATTAATGGGATAATTAATTTACTAAGAGTATTCACAGTGGAGTCTCTAAAATTATATGAGTGTGTTTCTTATATTATATGGAATGATTTTAAGTGGTTGTGAGTAAAAGAGAGAGAAAATATTACTGTTATAGGTATATTTGAGAAATCACTATTCAATTCCTATAAATTTTTTTCTATTTTTGAAAGTGGTTGTTAGTGCAGGAGAAAAAAAAAGTAATGATAAAGCTATAAAATTATTATTTAATTAAAAATAAAAAAATTATAATAATTTTTAATATAATTATATAAAAAAAATAAAAAAATATATTTTAAATACTCAAATAAAACAAAAAGCTTCTTATTCTAAAATCTAAATCTAAAATAAATAAATAAATAAAAAAGACCGCATAAAAAGAAAACCCATTATCGACTCAATACGACCAGCGTGTAATTGTTCGACGTAAACTGCCCCAATTCCTCCGCTTACCAGCTCCAATCGAAGAAGCTTTTACAAGAAATCTGAAACCCCAATTTCAGCAAAACATTCCAGATCTGATCTGATCTGATCCATCTTCTTCAATCTTCTCTGCGTGTTTTAGCAATTTCTAATTCAGCTGTTGACTGCACCGGCGGCTTTAGAGATGCCGGTGGCTGCTTCCGCTGTATACTTCTTAAACCTTCGCGGCGATGTCCTCATCAATCGTCTTTATCGCGATGACGTTGGGTTAGTTCTCTCTGTGGGTTCGTGTTATGTCTGTTAATTGCTGATTTTCTTTCGTAGGTCTTGAAGAACCCTAGTTATGGTGATGATGATGACAAGTTAACTAAACGATTAGTTGCTTATGTGCTTTGGTTTGTACAGTGGTTCACATTTTAGTTGTCCAAAGTAAACTATTAAGATGCGGTTTAATGTTATTGTTTGTGATTTGTTGATTTGTGAACGTCTGCTTGGAGAGAAGATGAAAGTTATGCACAGAAAATGTTTGTGATTAATTAGAATCAATGAGATTATACGTGTGAGCTGACTGTTTTTATTTACGATATTATTGATTCCATGTGTTATGGTTGAAAAATAATTAAAGAATTTGATGTCTTCATCATAGTTTGATCTTTAATTTTGCTCATGTTATATACATTATTTCGTCAAAGTTTGTTTTTTTCAATTATTTATATGTGGATTTTATCAAGTCATTGTATTACAAGGTCATATTTTTCAGTTTGTTGCAAATTCAGACTATGAATGTGCTCATTTATCTTGTTGTTTCTGTTTGTTCTTTATTGTTACATCTTTTAGGGGAAATATGGTTGATGCCTTTAGACTGCACATAATGCAAACAAAGGAACTAGGCACATGTCCTGTTCGCCAGATCGGTGGTTGCTCTTTTTTCTATATGAGAATTAGCAATGTCTATATTGTCATTGTTGTCAGCAGTAACGCCAATGTAGCATGTGCATTCAAGTTTGTCGTTGAGGTAATTTTTTTTCTTTTTGCTTATAAGGGTTTTTGGAATTGATATTATTTTAGGGAAAGAAAGGTGTAAGACTTGTGAAAATGTAGTATTTAGAACGTTTTAACCTCTTAATTCATCAAGAAGGTAGTAGACCGAAAATTAGATTCTTTATGTAAACTCCTCAGACTAATGTTTGTTAACTAATCTTCTTCTTATGCAGGCGGTTAATTTATTTAAATCGTATTTTGGTGGTGCTTTTGATGAGGATGCCATCCGCAACAACTTTGTTTTGATATACGAGTTATTAGATGGTATGAGCTGCTTTACTTAAATCATATTTACTTGTTCTTTTTTGTATTATCTTGTGTTTCAGTCTGCTGTATATCTTGTTTTGTTTGCAGAAATTATGGATTTTGGTTATCCACAAAATCTTTCACCAGAAATATTGAAGCTTTACATTACTCAAGAAGGTGTACGCTCACCGTTCTCATCCAAGGTTAGTTGTCATTTAAAAATTTGTCATTCGTCTCTAGGAATGTCTTTTATATATAGGTAAGAGTTATTATATTTTTGATAGACGTTAAATATTTTCTGATGTGTAGCTTGTTTTCCAATGAGTTTAAACAGCCTACAGATAAACCTGTCCCCAATGCTACATTACAAGTAACCGGTGCAGTTGGCTGGCGTAGGGAAGGTCTTGTTTACAAAAAGAATGAAGTATTTTTGGATATCGTGGAAAGTGTTAATCTTCTAATGTCTTCAAAAGGTACAATTTAATCGTGTTTACACGTGCATATGTTTAATATTTTCATCCCCTGATATCTTATGTTAATGTTAATAGGTAGCGTTCTACGTTGTGATGTAACGGGCAAGATTCTTATGAAGTGTTTCCTTTCTGGTATGCCTGATTTGAAGCTGGGATTAAATGACAAAATTGGCCTGGAAAAAGAATCTGAACTCAAGGCGCGTCCTACTAAGAGGTAATATCTGGTATTAGATATGTTAATTTTACAAGTTTGATGTTTGTTCCAGTTTAATTAAAAATTTTGAACTTTACTAATGCAGTGGAAAAACTATTGAGCTGGATGATGTTACCTTCCATCAGTGTGTAAACTTGACCAGATTTAATTCAGAAAAAACTGTCAGCTTTGTACCACCAGATGGTGAATTCGAGCTAATGAAGTAAACTCACTAATTTTCTTGGTATTTAAATTGATATTATTTCCACATACTGCTACATTAAGGTTAAAAAAAATTATGCAACAGATATCGTATCACTGAAGGTGTAAATCTTCCATTCCGGGTATTGCCCACCATCAAAGAATTGGGCAGGACACGCATGGAAGTTAACGTGAAGGTTTGTGAACAACAGAGATGTCAAAATAAGCGAGATGGGTTACAGCCTTACAGCTCAAGATGGGTTGACCTGAAAACATTTTTTGACCTGGATTTCATTTTTTAAATATATAAATATGTCATCTATGATTACGATAACATATCAATTCAATGCTAGTCTAATTGTTTAAATAAAATGAATCATAATATTTTGTGATACTTTAAACGACTTTCAACCCATTTGACTGCTAGAGATAAAGTGTGACTCGAATCAACCCATTTAGTAAACGGGTCGAATTGTCACCAATACTAAAACAACCAAAATTTTGAGCTAACTTACGGTAGTTATATTATATGCTAACTCACTGGCTTTCAGGTAAAGAGTGTTTTTGGTGCAAAAATGTTTGCACTTGGAGTTGTGATTAAGGTTCCAGTACCCAAACAGACAGCAAAAACAAGTGTTCAAGTGACATCCGGTCGAGCAAAGTACAATGCTTCTATGGACTGTTTGATGTGGAAGTGCGTATTTAACCGATGTGATCTGTTTTTTTCCTAAATTCTTATGCATTATTTTTAATTAGGAGGTGGTTTTTAATATGCGTTATTATTATAAACTTGCAGGATACGAAAATTCCCAGGACAAACAGAATCTACTTTGAGTGCGGAAGTGGAGTTGATATCAACTATTGCAGAAAAGAAGTCATGGACTAGGCCACCAATACAAATGGAGTTTCAGGTGATTAAAAAAAAGCCTTTTTATCAATTTAAAAACTCATTCAAAGTATATCGCCATTCTTATTGTCGAATAAATTTGGAGTTCCATTGTGTTTTTATAGGTTCCTATGTTTACAGCATCTGGATTAAGAGTCAGGTTTCTGAAGGTACCTTTTAGTATAATTTTAGTAGACCCAAATGAACCCATAAGCAATTTTTTATAACAAACTAACCCATTTTAGTAGACACAAATGAACCCTTAAGAAATCGTTTTTACACTTGCTGCAGCAATTTTTAAAATCTTTCATAGTCAATATATGTTGTTTTTGGTCTTTTTTACAGGTATGGGAGAAGAGTGGGTACAACACGGTTGAGTGGGTCAGATATATTACCAAAGCAGGTTCATATGAGATCAGATGCTAGATTAAACCATGGTTTAGAGACGTTACATGAAATTGTGTGCTTTATTAACGTTTATAGAAAGGATTGGACATAAAGTTTGATTTTTTTTTTGTAATTTTGTTTTGTAAAGGCGTGTTCTTTGATTAGACTTCATGATATACTGGAGAATTTGAAATGGTTATGTTATGCAATATGAGGAAATTATTGTATTTATATGTGTAAGGTCCAATTAGTTTTTTTAAAAGGGTGAAAGTATTCTACAAAGTTTATATATGTTACAAAATGTGAGAAAACACAATGAGGTTAAATATGTCATAAAAAATTTATATTTCACAATGTAAATCGAATTTCAGAAAAATACTTTGGAGTCTCTGTTACTTTTGTCGTCCTCTTTCAGAAAAAAAAAAAAAAAATTCAGTGTCGTTTTATGACATAATGACATGATTGTGTCTTTCATAATAATACAATAACGTCATTGTGTCTTTCATAAATGACATAATAAAAAAACCTTATTTTTTATTTTTTTATTTTTCGTTTATTTTTTTTATTGAGGACGGATGGAGGAACAAAAATTCGGAATTATTTTTTTGAAACTTGATTTAGAATGTGAGATATAAGTTTTTTTATGATTTTTTTTGACTCATTATGCATTCTCAAATTTTATAACAAAAATACACTTTGTATTTGACCCTTTTTCATTTTAAAATAGGAACTGCTTTTATTCTACCTTGTTGGCCCAAAAATATAATTTATTTAAAATTTTGTTAGAAATTAAATAAGCTGAAGGAAGAGGTGGAATTGTTTTTATATTGACGTAGTATGTATATTATTAAAACTAGGAATTTATCCCGCCTTCGCCACGGGTTCGAAGTGCAGGTTTGGCTAGCTTACGACATTGTACATTCGTGTACATACTACATAATATATTGACAACCGTCATATACTAAAGCATTTATGTTGCAGGTAGATGGGTCATTTGAATTCTGACCCGTTATCAAACAATCTACAGCTTGAACTGTTATAAAACGTATGATGTACTAAATAAAATGGAAAATAAAGGGCCACTTCGTAATCTAAATGATATCTTACATTTTGCTATTTTACCTGGTATCCAGACCTATATATGTCCAGTCGGTCACGAACTCTTAATGATAATTGATGAATCATGGTTGCTAGTTAGCGACAAAATGAAACTTGCAGTTCCAGCCGATACACCACCATTCCTTACAAAATGAAGCTGCAATCTTACTTTGTAGCAAAAAAAAATACAAAGCAACAGTGAGGTTCCATATCAAATGAGGCAAACTTTAACTTTTAAAAAGTAGAAACTCTTTTACACAAAAAAAGGAATAGCCTATTTATAGGGGGAACTACCAACTTATGACAAACTGATCTATCAGTTTTCAAGTTAGAATCACACTATTAACATCAAACTGTTAACGTATGTCTTTTTCCTAATCATGATCATGAACAAAATAAAGCACCAATATTCATGTATATATACATTTCACTATATATTAAACAGTAAAAGTATAAAAACTCCAAACCATCTCTTCTTGCACCTATTTTCCTTCCAAGTTCAAGCAAATGTTTGTATTCAAAAGGCAAGCTCTTACTCCTTGTTAAAACAAACTGTCCACAAATAAAAGCAAAACCAATACAGAAATCACCCACTTAGAATTAAAACATAATCAACTTATTTTTTAGTTAATGGGTTGAGGCACGAACTCTATTTATATGCTTTCTTCTTAAACGACCCTATAGCCAGCCGCACCACGCCTATCATGAGGATGATGACACTTGCAAGTCGACCTGTACAACCTTCTTTCTGTAGTATTCAATGTAGATTATAGTGAAGTACATGTGCATGTGCATCCATAAAGAAGTTTAATTTAGGAATTGGAGAAATTATATTTAACTTGGCATTTACCCAAACATATCTTCTCTTTGGCTGAAGTAATTTTCGGGTTAGCATATATATAAATGCAACAACATGCTCATAACTTCATATGAATAAAGTCTGGTCATGATCTTTCAAACACTATAGACAATTATAGCATCAAATAAAAATTGTTAAACTTTGAATTTCGATTAGAATGAAAGTATTCGACTTTAGCATTAGCAGTTAGGATTTATTTGACTTAGCCGTGCCTGACTAACCTCATTTATGGAATAAATTGAATATGATATTTTTTCTCCGATCTTGGATCAATAATCGTGCGTGGTGGTGGGGGAGGAGCGAACTTCTAACAACTAGCCTTAACTCTTCTCATGAAATCCTAACAAATTTTATTGTAAAATTATTAGCTGAAGGTAAGGAGAAAATATTTACTGGGAAGCCAAAGGATCGGAGGCGTGAATAGACAATGAAGAAATATACATTGACCAAGGACTGCAGAAAAGGGAAGAAAAAACTAACAACAAATTAAGACGAATACGTGCCTATAAACGCAAGGCTATTGCCACTACAACGACACAAGTTAAGAATGAGGAAGAGGAAGAAGAACACGAGATATGCATGTGCTAGAGAAGAAAGTTGAAGAAGACGACGACGACGATGATGATATAGATGGAGAGAGAAGAGCATCTGGGGCTTTAGAGAGAGGATGAAATTAATTTATATCATCTGTGCATCTATGAGCTGTACAAAAGAAAAAACAATGGGTAGAAGACGATCTCAGCATTAGATTTGTACCAAGTCACAGGTGAAAGAGTTTAGGCAGTAGTAGAAACACGTGGAAAACAACTGGCAGCCTAAGCTTAAGGGTTCTGCTTGAAAATCATAAACTTAAGTGGTGAATCTCTAAAACCTCAAATCTTCAATGTAGTAACCGACCAAAACGTTTAATATATAGTATAATATATGATATTAAGCATCAATATTTATTTACGTTAACTCGTGTCAACCTGATATATGCAATGTTTTTAGAACCGGACTGGACAGTAACAAGATGACTTACTGGTCTGTTGGTTGAATCGGATAAATTTATAATTATTTTAATTAATATATGTGAAAAATATTAAAAAATTTAAAAAATATATAAAAAACCAGTCCAACCCCGGTTTGACCGCCCGTTCAACCAATTCAACCGGTCCGACCATTGGTTTAATGTCAAAATGGTCTTAAGCACCGAACTGGACCGGATTGGAGTCCGGTTTGCGGTCCAACCAATTGGACTGGCCTGACGGTTCTATCCGGTTTTTAAAACAATGGATATATGATAAAGAATAATATTTATACAACCCTAATTTTTAGTCAGGAATACAACAATGCATAAAAAATCATACGTACATCCTGTTCTGATAAACAAGACCATTTTTATTCCTTTTTTCCTTTCTCATTACATTATACATTATATACATATTAAAATGTAAGCTTGGTGCGACAGTTAAGTTTTTTAATTTTGGTTTTGGCCACAACTTTTGTTTTGGGTTTTTGGCAACATCAAACTTTCAAATTTTTTGCTACAGTTAAGTTTTTAATTTTGGTTTCGGCCACAATAGCTTTTGTTTTGGGTTTTTTGCAACATCAAACTTTCAATGTTTTACATTAATTAGTCTTTTGTTGTTTGGTGAGTATAAACACATAAGTAAGCACAGGACATTCACTTTTTTTATCCGGCAAGATCGCATGAAACTCTCTCCGCATCATTGGTGAAAAACCTTCTGTTTTATTCGTTCGATTTTGGTGCTATGGAGAAGAACAAAAACGCGAACCACATCGTCGGAAAACATGGAAGTTTGCTGGAGAAGATATTTTTATTGCACCATGACCATTGTTTCTGATTAGTACTATCGTTTTTTTGATTAGTTTGATTTGCAGGTTCATCATCTCCAACCCGAATAACATCAATGAGTGACGTCAACGTCGCGGTACCGGGACGAATCTAACCGCTTATGAGTGAACAACATCGATCCCGATATCTTGGTGTTATCGGAACCAGTATCGTTGGTTCACGTTTATAATTTTGACGAGCTTAACCGATAATGACCAAACTCATGCTACGTTGCGTGAGGGAAAATTGACCGTACTGCCGCCACGAAGCGCGAGGGATAAAATTAGTATGTATTAGAAAGCAACCAAGTTGCTGCATGAACATTTGCATAGTTTGTTTTTTTGGGCCACCAACTTTTGATAAATTGATTTTAGGCCACTCCTTTTTTACTTGAGTAAAATAGACACAACATCAATAATCTAACGTAATATTCAAAACGCACAATCATTTTTTTCAATTTTTTTCTCACGAAGTGCCACTTGGCGTCAGCTTATTTCGAGTTTAGATTTTATTTTAATATTATTAAATTTTTAGAATTAATATTATTAAATTTTATTTTAATATTATTAAATTTTTCATTTACGCTTCGACATGATATTATTAAATTTTATTTTAATATTATTAAAATTTTCATTTACGCTTCGACATGAGTTTTGCTTAAAATCGACATGTGTCGAATATAAGGTATTTTCCTTTTTCTCATTTTTGGATGCACTTACGTATACAATTTTGTTGTGACGTGTTTATTTTTATGTACGTTGTAATACAAACATTATTCGGGTTTGATCTGGGTCAAATATAATATATTTTTAACTTTTAAATCTCGAAAAGACTATTGTGACCTTATTATTTATACATTTATTTCGATATAAAGATTTAAGTTTCGATATAAATTTTATTCAACGCCCAACCCACACGACGCACAGATAAAATCCATGGGTTAAGTGTAATATACTTTTAGGTTTTCCAATAAAAAGTTCCACATATATTTTTCGGTACCTACATTTCAATATAAAATCTATCTTAAACTGAACCGCTACATTGCACAGGTAAAATTTACTAGTTTCATTTATCTTCATATATTTTGAATTAATTTAAAATACAAAAATAAATTAACAGTCAGTATTATTATTTCTTTTAAAAAGTTGGATTCATATTTTTGACTTTATGGTTTTCAACTGTAGATAAGACCTAAACCAAGAAGCTTCAAAGTAGTTGTGGAAAAGACATGTAAATGTGTCAAAAGCTCAAACGTACCTCAAGCACAAGTAGCAGATGCACTCAATAAATGCCCTAACAAACCCAAAATTTCATCTTTAAAACCCTAATTTCCCTCTTTCATCTCCTCTTTAAACCCCTTCAATCGCATCTTTCGCCCCCAATCTTTCGATTCAGTTGATTTCAAGTTTAGTAGGTTCCAATTAGATTCTCAAAGTTGATCTCCACCACTACAAGATCTACCCACATTTCAACACCAACAAGCATCCAACACAAGATCAAGCAACAAAGCTCTTCAATTTCAATGGATTCACGTGAATCTTTAACACCACCGTCGTCACTACAGCACCATCAGCCCCACCACCACCACCAGCCGCCGCCGGGTATGATGATGCCACCGAACTCCTACTCCACCCACCACCACCATCTACCCCACAACTCCAATGATGCTGCAGTCAGTAACAATAATAATGCCAACATGATAAGCCCCAATTCGATGCAACAACGGTTCCCTTTTGGTTCTAATGATCAATTTGGTGACGGATCGTCTCCGTCCGGTGGGTTTAGGGCTGGTGGTTACGGCATTGAGCCGGTGAAGAAGAAGCGGGGGCGGCCGAGGAAGTATTCACCGTCGTCTGATGGCAACATTGCGCTCGGTTTGGCTCCGGCTCCGGTTAATGCAGTTCCCAGTGTTGCAGCTGCTGCTGGTGGTGGGATTTTGGAGTCTTCTAACGGTGGCAGCGGTGGAACTCCGAATATCGATTCGTCTGCGAAGAAACACAGAGGAAGACCACCGGGTTCTGGGAAGAAGCAATTGGATGCTTTAGGTATGCATTAAGTGTTATAAAAATTTATGCTTTTGTTGGATTTCATGTTATGTTTTTAGGATGCTGTGGTCGTTACTTATCGTGTTTTGTAGAATATTTCAGTGATTGTGCAGTGTTTGATATGATGAACAGGTTTACCTGGAGTTGGGTTTACACCTCATGTCATTATTGTTAAAGCAGGGGAGGTAATACTCTTTTTTTGGCATAATTTTTGAAAATTAACAATCTTGGTTTGAAATTGGGATCACTATATCTATTATTACTTAAGTTCAAGAAATGCATTAGGTTTCGTAAACTGCATGTTTGGTTAATGAATAATGTCACGAGCTTCTAATTAGCCTGGTCGTTGTGTTAAACTGTTAAATAAGGAGTCTTATTGATGGTGTCTGTTGGGTTTGTCAGCTAAGTTAAATTGCAATTCCTTGCAAGAAAGATTTTTATATGAGTGTATCTTGATGATTATTAGATTTGTGACTCGGTTAATGTATTTTTTATTTGATTTTCTGTGAATAACACATATCTTGCATCTACAAATTTTCTTTAAAAAATGTATGTTCTACATATATTTCTTCTCTTGTTTGGGAGGTATGATAATTTATGGCTTTGTGCAAACTTTAAGCTCAAATATCTATTATTCTATTTGATTATTGTGGCAAAAGTATTAATGTAAAAACTATGAACTAAATTAAAACCTCTCTCTAGTTTCTGATGACTTGTTGTGCACCTATAAAAAAACATATATTAAAAGTATATTGTATGTGTATAATTAGTACCCAGTCGCTTTCATCAATGTGCATGCAGTATCTATTGTCAAGTGCTGCAATTTTCATGAGACAGAAGAGGTAGTTATAAGAAGTGCTGCTCATTTGACTACTAAGTTTTTTTTTTTTCTTTTTTATTTTAAACTAGAATTTGAGACCGCGCGTTGCCCCGCGTCTCTTTTGGGTTTTGTTTCTTACGAAATTGTAATCAGAGCGTTGTTGTCCACTGTTAAAGAAATAATTATGATATGACCAAATAAGCAATTAAACAAAACCATTGAAATGAACTAAAAGTAAGTAGAAAAGGAAATAAAAGAAGTTTAAAGATGTTGTTTTTATAAATAAAAAAAATGTTAGGAAAAACAACGATGAAACAGCTAAAAATAAAAGAGTGAGGATAGAACTTTGGGTGGGTTCTAACAATCAAACTGTGTGTAGACCAACTCCTCCAAGCTTTCATAAAAAACCCATAACAACTCAAATTAAAAAAAAATATAGCTAAAATATGGGTAATGAAAATCAAACCCGGGTGAGTTTCTCCAAACTCAAATACGCTAAAGATCTCTTGCAAACAACTTTTTAGATTTTTTGTAGACAAAAAATTAAGAAAACCCACTTTTGATTTTTTCAACTCTTTTTGAAGTGGTTATTTGAATCTTTTGGGCTGTTCCATGACGTTTTGGGGTTGTTTTTTGTGTTTTCCCAATTGTGAAACCACTAAAATTATAGTGGCCAACCTATGAAACCATTATTCCAAACTATAGAAACCAACATACGTAAATAATATACAGTATAATTTTATGATATTTTATATTTCCATAGGCTTGGTGATGCAAATTTAATGCAATGTTGGTTGTATGCACATACCACATAAATAGTTTAAATGAAGACACTATGTGTGATATTATGTATGAACTTTATTCTTGCACTAGCATCCGCATAGTGACCAGCTAGACTTGAAAACCTAATATTGGTAGTATGCTAGACCGATATTAGTTCTTGCTGAAAGATTTACCTTTTACTTTATTATGTATGTGTAATGAACATAAAGGTTTTATTTACAAAAGAAAATCATGCTGAATGGACTCGTATGTTGTTGTATCATATTACTTGTTTTGATTCTCCTTCAGTTTATAGTAAATTAGTATTATATCTTATATATGAAACCTACTTAAAGTTTCTTGATTTGTATTTATTATTTTAACAGGATATAGCTACAACAATGATGTCATTTTCACAACAAGGACCTCGTACAGTTTGTATCTTATCTGCCAATGGAGCCATCAGCAATGTGACTCTTCGCCAGCCAGCAACGTCTGGTGGTACTGTAACATATGAGGTTTACACTTTTACTCCATCCCCTGTTTAATTAACATTTGTTAAGATGTTACAGTTTAATTTCTTGTGAATATGAGTATTCAGAAATATTTTACTTACTGATGTCACTTAATACTTAAATAGCAACCAAGTTTCACCTAGGTCAGTTAAACAAAAAGATGCTTTGGTGAAAATATATTTTTATATAAAACTAAGAACAAATTTTATATATTTACTTGATTATTTTAAAAACTAATTAACTACTGAATTAATGACAGTTATAAATAAATTATAGATGATAATATAAATTAAAAAATACATATTTAAGGCAACACTCATCTTAAAGTTCTCAACGATATTGCTTTATCAATATGCTTTTATGTTGCCTTACTTTTTTATGTTAGTTATTTAGTAAATATGTGACATGTGCACATTTGGTTTGATAAATAGTGTTACCCTGCATTGATGTAAAATTGTGAAAAGAATATTGTTACACCAAAAAGTTGAACCATTTTTGTATCGTTGTGGGAGATTGTTTACACACCACATTTTTATTACACCATAGATGGTGTCAGCCATGTAAATTCAATTTGTCTGCCATTTCAGCAAATAGGTTACAGGTAAAAAATTGTAATAATTTTACAGCATTGGCAAATTAGAACTTGATGGTTCCTTCTTCACAAAAGGGAGTATTGTTTAGTGTATTTTTAATTAAAAGCTATTGTATATTTAAATATTATTATTGAACTTATTGTATTTTTTGCTTATCAAAGCTATTGCCACCTATATTTGTTAACCTGGAAAAGAGAAGTAAATTGTAATTTAGAAATTGTGACCAGCGTTAGGCAAATATGAACCAGGGCTTGCTAACCCTGAATTTACTTTTGCAATTTTGAAACAGTGGCCCTTTTTGTATTCCCCTTGTTTCAAAGAAAGTCCAGTTTTTGAGCCTTTTTTTGTCGCAACCAGAATTTTTTTATGAAGAATATTATGTTATAGTAGTAACTACCTGAAAAGTGGATTGCCAGTCATTTTGCCTCTTAAGTTCATTCTAGATTGTAATGTTACAACAATTCTTAGAATAGAGGGACATGTGATCAACAATTAACCAGTCCACAGTTCTTAATTTATACTTGTGAATTTATTACATGCCTTCTTATCACGATAAGAGTTCCATTTCCTTATCTTAGTAAAGCGATTTAGGAAGATCCATAATTTGCACTTGTTTAAAATAAATGTAAACCTGTTTGACCCTTATATCATATTTAGTTACTTATTTTTAGTTAGAGATAAAATCATAACTCAAATTAGCCCATTTGTAGTTAACATTTCACATCTTGCCAAGTAATCTTTTTATTTCGTGAATGTAAATTTCAGGGCCGATTTGAGATAATATCATTATCAGGTTCCTTTGTGCACTCAGAAAGTGATGGTAACAGCAGCAAGCCTAGTGGATTAAGTGTTTCTCTTGCTGGTTCAGATGGACGGGTGCTGGGTGGCGGTGTTGCTGGGATGTTGGTGGCAGCATCACCCGTACAGGTCCCTCTCTCTACACACACCCCCTATACACACATTAGGTGTCTAATATTATATCAGTTTAGTGAATCTTAACAATGGTTTGTGTATCAGGTTATTGTTGGTAGCTTCATTGCAGATGCGAAGAAATCAAAATCTAGTGTTGGTCCATCACCAGTCGCACCACCAAACATGTTGAGTTTCGGTGGCAGTGGTGGTGGTGGAGGTGCTGTTCCTGGTGTAAGTCTTCCGTCTGAAGGGCCGTCGAGTGAATCATCTGATGAAAGTGGAAGCAGCCCTCTTCATAGGATCCCTGGTTCTTACAACAATGCTACCCAACTGCAACACCAGCAGCAGCAGCAGCAACAGCAACATCAGCCACCTGCGCACATGCAAAATATTCCCATGTATTCAAACATGGGTTGGCCAAACTCCACCATGAACATGCTCTCCAATTGACTAGAAATACAAAATCTCTACAATAAATCTGACATCATGAAGATGATGGTGGTGGTGGTGATGATGATGATGCTTGTAGCATTGAGTATACATATCTATTCATATGCTAACATGCATTATGCTTGGAAACAATCTTTTTATTCTTCAAAATTTCAATTTTTCCCTTTTACGTTTCTGTGGATTAGTCTTGTATCGGTGAATGAACATGGTTAGTTGATTAGCATAAGATATTTGATCTATCAGTAAAGTATCACTTGAAACCTTGAAATTAGGAATCAAGGTTGGTATGTACTTTAAGAATCCATCTGGGGTTATTCTATTTTTTTTAAACATATTTTGTTCACCAAAAGACTTATGTCTTTTTTACACACTTCGGTATCGTTTGATCAAATAAATGGGTTGGGTTTATTGATAGTTGGGCCGCTCTTTACTTCACTAAAGTTTTCATTAAATCAAAATTGTCTAGATATCATGTATAAATCACAAAAATTACAATTTGCACAATAACTTCAGTTTTAGTGTGCAACCTAATTTTGGAAAATCTTAACTACTAGAATGAAAAATCTTGATGGTGGTGAAATCTATTCATCATCAAATATCTCAACTACAACAATGAAGTTCATGGCTGCTTCATACCCATGCCCCGTATTGTTACCAACATAAATTACCTTTAATGAAGGCATGCTCATCTCGAAATATAATGGGATTAAAGAAGCCACAAGAAAGGATATAATGACATGTTAGTGCCTATAACATTCATAAGATTGAGCATGATGTAGGATCTCAATCGCTTCATGGTTGGGAATACATTGTCCGATAGTTTGGTCAAACCATAGAAAGAAAACCTGACGTGTGATGTTTCCTTGTGGCTTCTTTCGACCTACAATATGAGTATGCCTCTTTTAAAATATTAGTCACCGGATAATTCATGAAAGTATGAAACTAACTTCTCTTTGTTGATTATTATCCTTGAACCAAATTGTTCGCGTGGTGTTTGTTCTAGCAGTGCTATGAGCTTTCCCTTGTGCCAGAATGATTGAATTATGACTTGACTATATATCTATCTAATTTTATTGCTTTTATCTTATTTCTTTAGTTCATTTCATGTTTTTATCAAAATCAAATAACCTTTATATCCAGGAGAAATGGAGATCAAAGCTTGCATTTTTCCCCATAAATCATTCATAAGTGTTTGATAACATGATATTTAATGAAGCCATACTATTACATGATATGTGTATTGGGCATATGTGTGTTAGTTACCAATTTAAGTAATCATTTATTTTATAAAGTAAACCCCGTTTATTGTTTTAGTTCTATTTTAGTTATATCTACTAATCGTTTATACTCAGTTTTGGCTGCAGGTCACTAGACAAAATTTAGTGACCAACGAACTTTTAGTGATGCATTAGTGATCTAATTTAGTTTTTTTTTAAATATAGGTGACAATTTTCAATCGCAAACATATTCGTAATCGAAAAACATTTAATCTTTTTTGTTTTTCCAGTTTATTATTTTTATAAAGATAACCAAAATCTAACGCATGTGCAACGCATATACCATACCTACATACATAAACACATACACATACACATACATCTATATGTGTATAACCACAAAGAGCAATAAACCAAGATTTTAACATATTCACAAATAGATATCAGCTTGATAGTTATTAAGTTGTTTTTTTCAAAAATCTTAACTGTCTTTGAAACTCAGTACAGCCTCTCTTTTATATATGTGTTGTTGCTTTCACAAAGTTGTTGCAATAAAATGCTCAAGTAAATACAATACAGCAAAAATTTGACATAAAGTACATGGTTTTTCCAACGAATGCATCCTTAAGATGACTTTCTTTACTCTCTTCGTTTTTTGAATCAGCTTAACAATTCTTTCAATTATTACATGTTTTACTGCATAGGAAAAATTTGACATAAAGGACATTCAATTTTCTTGAGATTGCATCCTTAAAATGACTTTCTTCACTTTCAAGTTTCAACTTTTTTCCTGAAACACATTAACATGTTGAATTTATTGCATGTTTGTACTGCATAGGAATCAACAACAAAAGTTGAAGCATAATCTACTAGTTTTAAGATTGATAAATATTGCACTCCACTAATCAATTAAGGGGGTGTTTTTTTTCTCTGAGAAATACTTCCTAACCTCTTTTGTCTACGCCGCGCAAACCACGCGTAGACATTGGACTCTGCAGATTATTGTTTTTGGAAGACGTTTAATTAAAAACATTTTCCTGACGTCTGGGTGGAGAATACATGAACTACCACTTCTAAGATCTTCTAACATCTTCTTAACTTTTCAATACATTCCCACCTCCCCCCACCGGCCGGACCACCGCCGGCCCCCCTCCCCCCACCGGCGCCCGCGCCCGCCGCCCCCTCCCCCCCGGCGCCCGCCGCCCCCTCCCCCCACCGCGCCCGCCGCCCCCTCCCCCACCCGCCCCCCCCCCCCACGGCGCCCCCCCCCACACACATGCGCCCCCACCCACCCACCCCCCCCCCCCTACAGCAAGACGAAATCATCATTCCGGTGGCTTCATTTGCTCTCCCGAGGCCACATCAACCCAAACCTGTGGGAATAATCATTGATTTGATCTGAATTTTGAGTTGGTTGTGACATTGTTTTGAGTTGGCTGTGAAATTGTTTTAGCAATCTGAATTTTGAGTTGGTTGTGAATTTTGAGTTGTTGTGAAATTGTTTTAGCAGTCTGATGTTAAAAAATAAACAGTCTTTTTCTTGCAGACTGCAGACATTTAGTCCGCCTCTTCAGCTGCAGATGTCTGCAAATTAATGTGGTTCGCGGACTGCAGACATTTTTCTGTAAAAAAACAAACAGCACCTAAGGCTTGTGTAGCTCCAACCATAACATCCTAATGTTATGGTTGTGATTTTCATCTTCTTTTTAAGCTTTTTGGGATCCGTCAGTATCCTTGAGTAATCACTGACGGATGTTCATAGGATATTTCGACGAAATTAAAAAATTATGTTTTTTTTTTCAAATTCATGGACTTGGGAAACAATTAGACTATTAGAGGATGTTCATAGAATTTTTTTCTTCACCTATGATTTTTTTAGGATTTTCCAGACACTGTGAAAACAAATCCATTTGGATGTCACGAGAGCTGTTGATGATTAGAAAGAATTTCTTTTCTACCTTTTGAAACATGTAAAACCAAATTCGCAAGTTGGAACTTGGAACACCAGAGAGATTAGATCAGATCGTAAGCTCGATCTCAACTTTCTTAGCTTAAAAAGTCATACATTATGCCCTCGATCCCATATGCTCGGAACTTGGAAAAAAATTAGATCATTCACAACCTATTTCTTATCTATATCCTTATACTAAAAATTCTCATCCCTTGTATTTATATTTTTTTTTCAAAATCTCTAACATCTCATTTCTTATCCTTATATTTATATTCTTTTTATTATTTCTTTATCTTTTAATCTTAACTATCAACGACTATATTAAAACTAGTTTTATACCCGTCCGGTGGTCGGGTATTTTAATTTTGTAATGATAGAACTATTTTTTCTAACATTTTATAAAAAAAAACTTAAGATCAAGGTACAACTCATTTAGCTCATGCCTATAAAAGATGTATAACAGTGGATGTATGTTTGTAAAACGGGATACTGGTTTACTATTTAACACCCCATGAAATAATATTCAAATATTTTGCTCTTCATCTTTATTGTCTAATGTCAATTGCAAGCTTTTTTTGGTCTTCCTTCCTTCATGCAGTTTGGTCCCAACACACCTAATATACAAACAAAGTAAATCACTAACTTCTAGTTTCAATCTAATATCACTGCAATTGATTACTAAGCTTTGATGGTGGTAATGAAATAAGGAGGATGATGGGGTAAACAGAAGATACAACTAAGCATACTAATCACATATAATAATCTAGAAATACAATCTAAGTGGTTTCTGCCTCTGTTTTCTTTTTCTTTTTTCCTAACTTCACAACTACAATATTGTTTCTTTTTGAACCATAATCACCAGACAATAGTATCATTCACTTAACCACAAAAAATGCCACTCATACTACATAAAACTCTAGGAGGTGATTAAAACAATAACTAATCTAAATTTATAAGAAGAAAGTGACCTGACAAGTATTAAGTTGATTATTTACATATAACTTACTGCAAGATGGTTAAATAAAGGGTTATTATGTGGGTGGAGTTCTTGTGCTAAGTTGCCTTGATTTTCTGTTACGTTGTGTTGTGTTGTTCTCTCTGACCCATCCAAATTGCAGCCCCTCAAACACACTTTGTTCAAACACACCTGAAAACTTTCAAACAGCCCAACAGTTACCTGTGAAGTTGTCTTTAACTGGCCAATTGGAATACTTTTTGAAACCATCTGTTCAACTTGTTTAAAGCACCTGAACACATATTTTGTATGAACCACATGTAGACAACCTTTTATTAAATCAAATTAATCATGTTATGTTCCTTAAATATCACAAATTAAAACAAAACGATGATCCAAAACACCAAAACGAAACAACACGTAAACAGGTAAAATCGTAGACGACAGCAAATTGAATCAACATCAAAATTCACTGAAAGGAAGCAATTAAGGAGAAAGAAACGTGTATCCGAACATTCCATTCTAAACGAAACAAAAATCATACGAACTATATAAGAATTAATCAAGAGATTATAAGTACCAAACTCGCATCAATTGAACATATGATATGAATCAAGTTGTGCAATTCGGACCAATACATCTGATTAAGCTGTAAAGGAAAAAACTAAAAGACTTACCTTTGAAACAGCAAGGTAAATTGATTTGGAAGATGATGATTAGGGGGGTAAGTAGACATGCAAGGCGGATTTGTTGCTTGACCCTCAACCGGGTTCGCCTTTTATGGAGGGTTGCTTGCCAAAGGCCATCATCGGTACCTTCATCACCGATGAACTCCCGCTTTCATTTCGGATATTTTTCGATTAAGAGCAAAATGGAGGAGAGAAGAAAGGTTGCTCTTATAGCCGACTACAAACGGTTACAGGGCTCATAACCACCCCATGATTTTTTGATGCTGAATTCTAGGATGTGCACCCTTAAAAATCGCAGCAGTTAATTGCCATGAGATAACCGCTGAAAACCAACTTGGAACCGCCATAACCGTCGAGTTTAAACGGACATGATTTCATTTCAGTTTGATCCAACGGATGAGATGATTTTACCGGCGGTTACACTCACCGCCGGTAATATAATATATAATTATCAATTACTTTTTAATTAGGCTACACCACAATTCCTTATATATTGGGATATACACAACTAGTTAACTAATAAAATAAAATTTAAAAAAAAAACTAAGAAAGATAAGGACTCCAATCATAAGCTCGATCAGATCCAATTCGTCTTGGGTTTGATGGACTCCCTAATCTTGGCTTGGTCTTGGATAGGTCTTTCAATCCTAATAACTTTTGCATCTTATTAATTAAACTTGATTCTTAGTAATGCCTTGATTGAATTTTCATCTCTTTGTTTGTTACCGACAATGTGAGCTGCACTAACTTTTTTATTTTCAATGTATTCTCTATTAAAATGACACCAGGTGTTAGTAATTTTACTATGCGTTTGAAAAATTGGGTTCTTCATGAGAGCTATATATAACTAAAGTGTTATTAACAAATAAACTTACCTTTTGAGTCGGCCATCCCGCGCTTCACTAAATAAACGTCTAAGCCATAACGGTTGATACGAGGCAGCGGAGGCCAATTCTTAAGAAGACAATTAACTAACTATTAAATAAAACAAAACGCCAAGTACGATAAGGACTCCAACCATGGGTTCGATGAGATCCAATCCATCATGGGTGTGATGAACATTGGCGGCCACCCCATCGACTCGGGGAATGGGCCGAGCCAAGATTAAAGTGGCCAACACTTTTTTCTATTTCGTAAAAGCTGTTGAAAATCCACTTGCTAAAAGTTAGTTTTGTTGTAGTGATAGGTTCTAATTAAGAACTTCTCAAAACTCATTAGCTGGTGTTACTAATTGTTAAATCTTTCCTGAACTATAATTAAGATGGACACATGCTTTAAGGTTTGCAAGATGAGAAATGATATTTCCTTTGGAAAAGTAATCAATGCTCTAGCTAGTTTCACTGGGTATGAATCCTTGAAATCTAAAAAAAGATATGAAGTTATATTATCATGGCCGGATTTATGTGGAGCACTAACTTGATTTGTAGTCACCTATTTAGGAAGATATATATTGTTTCTCTTATATAAAATGATGGTTACTTGTAGCATTTTCTCCTAATTTAGTTATAATTAGCCCTCTTAATAAGAAAATGGGATTGACATTTTTTCTCATCTTTTAATCGCTTCTCATCTCACCTCTTGATCATATGTCACCGTCTTAAAGAAATAGAAGAAAAAAACAGAAAGATATAGAATTACTTTTTTTATAAGTACTTCCAAACTTTTTGTCTAGTGTTAATTAATAAGTCGTTAATTACATTCCCACCAAACGCATATGATATCACCCTTTTTGATTTCCATTACTTTCTATTGCATCTGCACCGGTGTTATCAGATATCTTTAAAATAGTTTCTAACTGTCAAAATCAGTGTATACTTGTTGTAAACAACATAATTATAAACACGCAAACTATGATCAAACTGCTTTACACAAGATACATGTCATTCTACTAGATGATCGCAATCTTCACTTGTTTGTAGAGAGATTGGATCCAAATTTGAATAGGCCTAGACAATCCATTGCATAATAAGAAATCTAATGTAGATTTACCATGGACAATGAAATCTTTGTCTGTCAGGTACTAACTTATAAACCTACCTTTTATCTTTTTCTTTGACTCTAGTATTTTGCAACAATGAGTTGTCTTAAAATGACAGTCAGTTGCTTCTGTAACATCCATAAAATTAAGCCAAAGTCAAAATACCCACATGCATCGAGGATCTGCGAAACATAATAAGAACGTTGGACGAACAACTTTCCCATGGAAATTTATAACGGAATGTTAACTTCTGTTCCCATAAAAATTTAATTCTGTAACATCTATCCTTGTCTATTCATTTGTGGTTTGAAACATAGAAAACTCAATAGAAAATGAAAACATGATATATGTTTATCAATCATTTTCATGCCATGTCAACGATGTACCTAGATTAATTGTTTAGGTACCATTATTAGCAAATCATTAATTAAGCATGGTCTTTGATAAGATTCCTAAAGATCAACAACCGTTGGTTTGGCAACATTTAGCACTAGATTATGATTTCTGAATTTTTTTATTCGTGGTTATGTTTGCGTGTCTAAATAGTGATTTTCAAATGACGCATGCGCACCTATCAAATGGATCAAAGTGCGCTAGCTAGCTAACTCTCGTTTGTATCATTGACAAGCCTTTCAGGTTGAATGATGATCGTTATGAGTTAAAGTCAAACCTAATTAGTTTAAAAGAATTTGAGAAGTTAATTATATCCCAAAATGAGTTGGTAGCTTTGCACCAACCACTCCTTTAATTCAAGGAATCATGTTCTCCTAACCTCTCTTGCAAATGACACTTCATTGCCGGCCAGATTGAGCTCTATATGGCTTTTGAATAGTTTATACTTCCAATCACTACTTAGTATATATAAAAAAAAAAAAAAAAATGTAAAGAGCAACAGAAAAATACAAAGAACACCACTTTACCTTTTTCTCTACGCTCAAAGTAGCTATATATAACTTAATCTAAACTTATTCTTGATACCTAAAAGCAAGTTATAATCATCATATACACCTCAAGATTTCTTAATAAGAACAAATGTCTGGTGGTGCACCACACCTTAACTTTAAGATAATTAAGGATGACCACTTCCCATGTAGATGCGTGTTTATGTTGTTTAAGGAATCTAAAGCAATGCGGATGCACGCTACCAATGGGAACTTGCTCTTTATTTAAATTTCAGTGATGACATACTCGATCAATGGATGCAAATCCACTTATAGCTAGCTAGTACGTCGTTGTAATATAAAACGTAGTGGAGAATAAAGCACTTGAACCCGTAGTTTTGTTCATAAAGAATGCAATTAGCCGTAGTTTATCTTCATGGCGCTTCAATCAAGTAGTCATGTAAATTGAAGTTCTTATAAATTTGTTTTATGAGGGAAGCAATGAACTGGAATTCACTTCAAGTCAGCCCTTTCAATTAGCAATATAAGTTTTCCTTTCGTTAAAGAATTTATACAAATTACAATGGAGCATCCATTTTTAACTATGTAGAGGAATTAGGAATTGACAGAATTAATATTAGAATGAAAATGAACTAAATCTTATAATAACATGAAAGAATAGATTTAACTCTTCCTAGCAAGATAACAATATATATCTTATGTTTTGCCTGAAACCATAACTAACAAAAAGATAAATTCATAGATTTATTTAAAAAAATTGACAAAGATAGTGAATGATTAAGCAACTTCCCTCATAATTTTATCTTGTTTAACCGACAGGCATGAAAATCAATACAAAAATGGCTGTTTTTCCTTGTGATATACACATTATACTTTGTTCGTTCGTTTTATAACCAATAATATGTTTGGAACTGCGAGAACCGCTTAGCTAATTAAGCTAGCTACGATTAAGTTTTTAGCTTGTCTTTTCGGGAACTCTACTAATTAAGTACTTAAGTAAGCATCATCAAGTACCTAGTCCCATATATGAACGTCTATACATCATTGAACTTTGTTATAAACTTATACTCATGTTACCCTCATGGGGAATAATATTACTTTAGTCTGTAAACTGCACAAAGTTTGTCATCAAAAAAGAAGTTAAATCTAGAATATATAGTAGAATCAAAAATCATTTGGAGTACAACACCTACTGAGAGTTAACTGATCATTTTAATCAAGTAACTATGATTAACCTGACAAATTGTTTGGGCAACACTAACTGGAGCTCACAATAGGCTAACCATCTTTCACTGCATGAAAGATATTCCTTCACTCCATAGCTAAAATCAAATGCTAGCTTGTGTTTGTGTGTGTGTGTGTATAGGTGTGTGTGTGTGTGTATAGGTGTGTGTGTGTGTGTATAGTTGTGTGTGTCTGAGAGAGAGAGAGATTTAGTTAGAAAATCTGGCATGAGTTGCAGACAAAAGAAAAAGATATTAAAAAATAAACGAGGGAGGTGGGTAGTTTAAATATAGAAGAATAGTGAACATTGGTTTAGCAATGACAACAAACTTATACAGCAAATTAATTAATCAAGGCATAATAGCAGGATAATCGATCTTTCTCATACATGAAGTCATGAATCCCATCAATCCTTATGTTATTTCAAAATTCAAACTAAATACAACAATTGCACTTGAATACTCTAATTAAAAGACAAGTTTTAATACCCTCAGCTACTTAACTACAACTCAAACACACGAAAATAATCAAGATAGAACTTAGAATTAAGCTAGAAATCGATGTGTCTTACATTAAGCAGTTGTCTTCTATGCTTTGTATAGTTAATAACAAATGAAAAGTTAGTTAATTTTATGAGGAATCAGTAACTTATTGTTGATTATATATCACATAAACTTCTAAATTGCAAATTTAATTTAGTTTTTAAGCTTCTTTTAGTTGTTGCCATACTTGCTCATCTTACTGAAAACAATGCAACAGAAAAGAAACATCCAAGAATACCTTAAAACCTTAAGTTCCATCACTAATGCTTGGTTCTCAGAAACATTAACTCTTAGCGTCATTAAAATCCCAAATCTTGAACGTAATGCCTTGAAGAACACAAATTTATAAAAACTATTTCCATACAACACATCCATTAAGTTACAAAAACACCCACGAACTTAAGCAAAAGATGAAACTCCAAAGATAGCAAGATAAGAAAGCAGCAGTTTGATACAATGACTTTCAGTGAACACATTGTTTATGATCCAAAAGAAGCTAACTAACCCGATCCAAACCAAGAAGTGCATCACGTGACCCGATCCATATCAGAATGGATTGTTATTATTAGCCCGTGGATAATCCGCTGGATTCTTGTAGTGATCCACCGGCAACTGCACATTCGGAGCCATATTCATCGGAAGATTAAAGAACGGTAGTCCGGCAGAAGGGTCCGGAAAAGGGTTGCTGCTGTTCATCCCACCACCACCACCACCGCCACCGTCCGCCTGTGGTTGCATCTGCAGACCACCGCCTTCAGCTTCATCTTCTTCCAACGGGAGTCTTTCATAAGCAACATTACTGAAGGAAGAAGCGATGACAATCACCGGCCCGGCGGCGGTCAACTCTCCGACGACGTTCCCACCCACCACCTGCCCTTGACCTCCGGCCAAAAGATGGTCAAACTGGTGGCTCCTGGTGGCGCCGGCGGTGGCAAGAAAGACCCCGAAAGAGACAAGATCTCAAACCGCCCCTGCAGCGCCACCACCGACCCCGCGGCGGCCGGCTGCCGGAGGCTGACATTGGTGACAACACCGCTGCCGGAGAGGATACAGATCCCACGCTGCCGTCGTCGTGCGTAAGTCGCTATGCAGTCAAAGATATCACAGCCGTTGCCGATCTCCAATATGTGAGCTCTGAGTGTGTTGGCGCTTTCTCTTGTGATGATGACCGGAGGTTTGGGTTTGTTTTTGGAACCCGCCGGACGGCCTCTGGGTCTCCGGCCGACGACATCACCAGAGCCACCAGCAGCGCCACCGCCGGAGCTGGGGGAGATGAGCTCATGACCACCGTCGTCGTCTTGGTTCTGGTGGTGGTTGAGGGCGGTGCCGTCAGAGAAGAGGTGGTGGTTCTCCGGTTGGGTGGTGTGGAGTTGCAGGTCGGAAAGATGAAGCTGATGCTGATGTTGATGATGAAGGTAACGAGAAGCAGTGGTACTACCAGCTAAATCTAAACCAGCCATGGATATGATATGATTATACAAACATGAAGCAACAGAAAACAAGAGAAATTATAAAAAAATGAATTGAAAGCAAGAAAATATATAAAAGTACGGATTTTTTATTAGTGGGGATGGAAATTATAGAAAAACAAAGCTCTGGAAGTTGAACCCTAGATTAGAAAACAAAGGATATATGAGTACAGGGAAAGGGGAAGGGATGGGGGGGGGGGAGGTAGGGGGTGGGGTGGGTTGGGGTGGGGGTGGGGGTGAGTGGGTTAAGGAGGAACGCAGTCATACATCAGAACCTAAAAATTCAAATGAGCATAAACAACCACACTTGTGCCACTAAATTAAATAATGTTTAACACAAACATGTATTATGTATATGTTTAACAATAATGGTTATTTATTCATTAGAGTTTAAAAGTATCTTTAGCAAAAGAGAGACTAAAAAGATGATCTAAACATATATTATCGATTAATATCACATATTAATTAACTACAAATTAATTAAAAAGTCATGTATATCTTAATTTCTTATGCATGACTTTTATACATTCTAGTGTTTTATATGTTGATTTCTTAATTTCTTATTCATGAGTTTTATATTATTGAAGAAGGATATCTTGTGTTGTTAACAAACTTATATATACGCGCGTAAGTTCTTTACACCCTGTATGTTTTTACACTTGTTTTCAAATTAACCATGAATTAGGTGAATGCTTTAGTCCAAGTCAAAAAGGATATTGGAATATGTGGTCTAAATGTTGATGTATATGAGATTTCAGGCTACCCAGTGGGTATGACTTATGAGAGAACCACGCAACATGAAGGAATTAGGGTTTGTGACACATGTCCAAAAGTAAGTTAGTGATTTGGATGTTAGAAAAATTAAATCTGGGTTACAAATCTTGGAACTATGTTGTTCTAGTCGCAAACTACGCGTGGTTATCCAACAGTAACATCACTCCATATTAAAATGTACATGTTAAATGCTAGATAAATTAAGAGATGAAAATTAAATGAGTACTTCGAAAAAAACCGTGAGTTTCTTAATGAACAACCTATCAGGCCGGACCAAATAAACAATATTTTAATATTGTTTACTTGGGTTGTTACGCGACTTCTTTATGAACACACATATGGTTGAGGTACAATGATCAACTTCCGATCTCCACGTCTTACAAGATGTGGAACAATTGGATTCCTCTCGAGGTAAGCTTCTTTGGGTGGAGAGTATCGATGAACCGTCTTCCTACAATGGAGGTTGGACCACATATAAACCACTAACGCCTTCCTTGTTGGGGCTCCGTGCACCTCGAAAAGGCTCTAGCGATGAGAAACCGACCACTGGTGTAACATCCTGTATTCTTACGTTAATTAAAAGTTAACGTCGTAAGGACTATTGTTACCAAAAATGAAACTTGTGAGTTACTTATGACTATTTTCTTATTTATTTATTTATTTGAAACTTAATAATGTTAATTATTACTTAATAAATAATAATAATAATAATAATAATAATAAAAATAATAATTATTATTATAATAATAATAATAGTAACATTAAGCATAAGTTATAAAAATAATAATAATAGTAATTTATAAAAATTACTAAGTTGAGAAATTAAAAAAAAAAAAAACTTGAAATGAATAAAGTTAAAGGGGGTTTATTGTCAATATAGAAACTTTAATAAAAGTTTGGGCATAAAATAATAGGGGAAAGAAAGTGTAGGGGCCATTTCTGTAATTATTTCAAATACCCAAACCCCCACCCCGTTTTCCCGACCACCGCCGGCCAACCTCCGGCCGATCGCTCCGGCGATCACCAAGACCCCTAAAATGCCCGATTTAATTGCAATTGAACCGCTTCACGCATCGGTATCGAATTAAGCAACCAAAACAATTTAAAATTCGAATTGAGTAGTGCGATCTAGACCCTGTTTCGTTCCTCACGTGGTCGGCAACTTTACTGACAATCGATCGCACTACACATTAAATTAATTCAAATAAACACGTACAAACAATCGTTTATATGATTCCTAAACTAATAGCACTTTCAATTTCATCTGAAACGAACACAAACATAGAATTCGAACACCCTCTCGGTCGCGACCTGCAACTCTGTTGAAAACCTCAATTCGAGCTCTTTCTCTTGCAATTGACAGAGGTCTTCTCATCTCTACGTTCATTCAAAGCTTCCTGCAAAGTTAATTTGATTACTAACAACGTTTGCACCATGAATCAACATTCACCTCGTCGCGACTCGTTCTTACACTTGAGATCTTCAAATCGAACTCAATCATGTAAGTTTTACACACCTATGTACTCGTTTTTGCATGGGCAGTCAAAGCCCTATGATTGAATTCATTAACACCATCAAATCGAGGTTCAATTTTGGAATAAACGAATTCTAGGGTTTATGAGTTGGAAATTGGGGATTCTTCGATTGGGTGGATATAAAAACAACGGGAACCGGCTTATACCGCGGCTGAGGCCTTGGTTCACCGGTTCCATACTCGTTTGTAAACTTAGAGGTCCCGGGTTCGAACCCGGGCAACCTCATTCATTTTTTTGAGCTTTTACAGCCTTTAAAAATATATAAAAAATTTTCTAAAAATTTTAAAGTCAGTTTTATAAACTTTGTTTACTCTAAAAGTTACCCAATTAATTTCTGAAAAATTATTCCTTTAAAAACCTTAATTTTTTATATATATAAAATATTATTTACAAATGTTTTAAAAAGATATATTTATAAAAATAGACTTTAAATAATAATTTAAATCATTAAAATATTATATGACATCATATTATCTTTAATTATAGGTTAGTCATGATAAGATATATATTTTATAAATTTACAAATTATTTACAAGTGTTAATATATATATTTACAAGATTTACTTCAGGTTGGTTCTTACAAATGTACTTTAACTAATGGTTTAGACTTATAAGTTATCAGTCAATACGTCATTTTAATCATTGTTAAATTATTTGTATTTTTATTCCAAGAGATTATAAAATTTTATTTATAAGTTATATTTAAACTTTACAAACTATTATAAATGATTTAATTCTATTTCTTTATAATAAATTACATAAATAGTATAAATCTTTTCATTTAATCAAAATATAAATGATTTCATCTTATAAAGTTAATTACTTGTCAAAAACCTCACAATCCTATAGAAACCCTAGTTCTTGTTAGAACGATAACCTTATCATTAAAACTTTAACCTTGTAAATGTATATATATATATATTTAGGGCCTTGTGACGATTCATCTTGGAACGACGCTTATTATTGATCTTATTAAGTCTTCATCATATACTTATTTGATATGTGAGTTTTCCTTGCCCCCTATTACTTTATTTCACACCATTTTGGGGTGAAACATGATATATATACATTACACACTTATAAACGTTTGAGACTTGTAAAGCACTTGCAATTCATCTTTATATCTTGTCATGGTTATTTGTATGTTGTAAGTGATTATATGAGATACATAGTTTGTTACAATCATTAACTATTGCTAGCCTGGTGACGTCTTAGATCTTTGGGCCTGACAAGCCTATTTGGTGCTAAAGTCGATGTATTGCCGACTCCTAGGAGCCGTATGCTTGTGCACTAGGGAACCAAATACACTTAGCCAATCTTATATACTTGTAATCAAGTCGAGGTTTGATTGTAAAGATATGTGTTCTATAACCTTACTAGCTTATAACCTATGACATGAATTGCTACTTATAATCTTTTCATATTATGTATGAAAACCTTGGAAACTCACCAACTATTTTTAGTTGACCTTTTATTTTTATCATGTTTCAGGTAACCCCCAAGTTTAAAGTGGTCTTTTGAAGCTTGCAATAAAACTAGGACGTGGACCTAGTTAAATAAATGAAATGTTATATTATGTTTTGATATTTGTTTGAATGTATTTCGTGATTGAGACTTATGTTTGTAATACCTATTGAAACTATTAATTTGAATATTTACATTTAAACATAGCGTTATGTGGCTGTGAACAATCGTAACTCTCACACCTCGACGTTTCCGCCGTCTAGGTTGGGGTGTGACAACTGGTTACCAAGCTCCAATAAGGTATCGAGAGGGCTATTATAGTCAGGTGCGAAGTAATTAGCCCTATTTGTAAAGTAGCTCTATTCCTATTTAGGGAGTGAAATCTAAAAATGGCTTGATATGATGAACGGTTCCATTCATCATGCACCGCCCCATTCACTTGCTTATCATAGAGGCTGTAAGTACACACGGCCTCACAACTATGTCGTCTAAACGTGGTGTATTATTAGCCTCCATGAATGGATTGTATGATAGTTAAGAATGTCTTAGAGTCTTTACATCATATCTTGTTGCAATGCGACTGGACCAAGTTTATTTGTAATGAAATACAACAATACTGTTGTCTTGGTTATATTCCCTTGACTTCATTGGGACATCTTTAGGACCTCCGGCAATCAATATATAACCTCAAATGTGAAGAAAAGGAATCTAATTCATGTTATTTTTTTGTACATTAGGATGCATTTGAAAAGCTAGAAAGGAAAATATGTTTCAAAGCAAGGTGCATGGTGCGAGACTTAAGGATATTCGAAGAAATCAAGGCTATGACATCTTTATGAATAAAAAATATGGTGGAAAATTATGGTATGCTATTTGGAATTAAATTAGTGTAATTTTAATGTGCTTTTGTAAGCGTTGAATATGGTGGTTATTTGGTTGGGTTTAGTATCTCTTTATCTTAATAAATTAAACTCCACAGTCGAAATGTATATAATTGAAAATTGAGTGTGTTTATGTTTGGTTTTATCACTTGACTAGTTTTTGTAACTCGGTTACTAATCAGACAGTACGTAAACCCTATATCAAATTAACAGAGTTATGTACATTAAAAGTTATTGTGAGGAAAGATTCATATTCAAACCCTTTTTTACTCAAATATATTCTTCTTGTTAATTTAAGAGATTAAGATGCTTTCCTATATATATATATATATATATATATATATATATATATATATATATATATATATATATATATATACACTCATTACTATGAAAGAGATTGGAAGAGATTTTGCTCTATTCTCATTTCTTTGGATTAATTGCATGTAAGTAGTGGTACGTTGAAAGAAACTAGGCTTAATTAGGTTGAGTAGTTTTGTTGTCCATTCATCCCATCTAACCTTACTGTATCTCTCATTTTACTGTTGGTGTCATCTAGGTTGCTAATATACTTTTGAGCTCTTAAAAACTAACAGAATATATCAAGCTAATATTTTCTTAGAAATTAGTATATCAGACAAGTGTTGAGCTAATATATCCTTAACTTTACTCTTAGTGTCATCTAGGTTGCCAATATACTTTTGAGCTCTTAAAAACTAACAGAATATATCAAGCTAATATTTTCTTAGAAATTAATTAGTATATCAAGACAAGTGTTGAGCTAATATATCCTTAATTTTACTCTTAGTGTCATCTAGGTTGCTAACATAATTTTGAGCTCTAAAAAACTACAAAAAATATCATGCCAGTATTTTCTTAATTAGAAAAAAATTAATTAAATTGAGATGATCATGAACGAAACCTCATGGTCAATTCAACTCATGTATTATATTTAATTTAATAATAATTTTATTAATGGTCAAATGCTCAGTGCACTCATCTATGCTGGAAGGTAATTAAGCTAGTAGAATTGAATGAACTATTTCACAATATATAACATCTGATCATGGTAACAAATTAAGAATTGAATAGACGAATTGTTCTGTACATCTAGTAGTTTTGGTTCCATCATATATGGATTAGGATAATAGACAGAGGCCCTTTTAAATTAACATGTTCATGTCATAATAACGTGTTTCAATTATTATTAAAGTCAAAGAAATAATTAATCATGGATAATGATCATATTAGTCATATTAAAAGTAATTAATTACAAGTTGAAAGAAACATTATGTTAAACATGTAAAACACTTTTAATAATTAACTTGAAGTACGTTAAATTATATAAAATGGAGCTAGCTAGAGAGTATTACCCTTATTTTAAAAGCAATAAAGTATTTATATATTAATATGATAACTACTCTGAAACATAGTAATATTTATTCTGCAATGTTTATAAGTGATCATTTTTAGGTAATCTAATTATATATTATTAGCTTTACAAATAAAAAACTAATGTCGCTATCTTATTAATTAGTACTGTTATTTATTCTTTTTCATTTAAAATTAGAGGCTATTGATAAGTATAATAATTGTGTGTGCGTGAATTAGTGGGGATTAGGAAGGTTAATGGCCATTAGAATGGGATTCTTTATCGTAATAGCTTGGAAAGCCACCAATTAGGTAGAGTAATATGACCATCTATTAAAACTATAGGTGTTATTAAAAGTAACTTTCGGTTATAAACTTTGTTTATTGACCATATATACTATTATATATAACGACCTTTCTATTGTAATTATTTTTTGTTAGTGTACAAGTCATCTAGATATTAATGACTTGCTAATTCATATTTATGGATATTATTATATGTGTTTCTTGTTGAGTGGGTATGTTGTAATAAAGTGGAAGAGTGAGGTTAATATGATCGAGTAGGAAATGAGGGTTTGACTGGAAGTAAGAGTTGGAATATAAATATAGAATCTAGATAAGAGAATTGAAGAGGTCACGTGGGGTCACGTGGGGGGAGTAGGGTGATTGGGTGAAAGATGATTGAAAGTGCGTGTTAGCGTAAAGTGAGACGTAATGGGTGTCGGCCACGAGGTTTTATCTTCTCCATGATCATGGTCATGGTCATGGTCACTTAATTTCCTTTTGTACATATTTCGAGCCCTTAAACAACCTAACCCCACTCTCACTCACTCACACTCACGCGCCCTCTTTTCACTCTTTTACTTTCAACTAACTCCTAGTGGGTCACCAAGCCCACGTTGTCACAGTTAAGTATAGGATTTCAGTGTTTCCATTAGTTAATTAATAGTTAAGTTGATTCAAATTAATTAATTCCAACTTTTGACAATTTGAAACTTTTAGTGAAAATATACAACGGAAGTTTAGAACTTAGTTGCATGTATATATATATATATATATATATATATATTGCATGTATATATATATATATATTGCATGTATATATATATATATATATATATATATATATATATATATATATATATATATATATATATATTGCATGTCACACACTTAGTTACGTATATGGCATGTCAATTTCCTGATTTTATGTCAGTTGAAACTAGTGAGAAAACTCATGCTTTACGGCTGGTAGTTTTTGAAAAGGTTTGTGTTAACGTAAATGATAATAATAAATACATTATTAGGGTTACCGCGTATCGAGTACGTGGCTTGAGGCATGGAGAACATGATCATTCCACCAAGGTAAAACGTATAAGTATGATTATAATTGTTCTTTTCTTTATTTAAGAAATAAGAAAGTAATACCATAAAGTTGCTATTCAAAAGTCATAGTTATCCTAGTATATATGTAATTGTGAATTTAAGTATCAATTTATTACTTAACTTCGCAATTATATATATTGCATATAATACCCGTAATAATAATAATAATAATAATAATAATAATAATAATAATAATAATAATAATAATAATAATAATAATAATAATAATAATAATAATAATAATAATAATAATAATAGTAGTAATAATAATAATAATAATAATAATAATAATAATAATAATAATAAAAGTTCAGGGGGCATTTGCGCCGTTCTTGAAACTTAAATTATCTAGTTTGTGCATAAAATGACAAGAGATTTAACCGCAGGGACTAAAAGTGAAATTATTTAAACCAACCCCCACCTCCCGCATTTCCGGCCGATTTTATTCCGGCCACTGTTCCGGCCAAGTCCGGCGAGCCTCCGGCGAAGAACAAACACCCCAAATACACGGTTTTAGCTCAATCAAATCTCTCCGACACATTCGAGTGGGTGATTCGAACTCGCACCCCACAATAATTTAAAAATCACAGTGCGATTACAACCAAAAACCAACCACCCCACTGTCGACCGGGTCTTCGACCACTACCGAGCACCAAACTTCAAAAATTGTTAAATTAAACCCGCACTAACACACTTTGGATCGTTTATAGCTTTTCTATGAATTAAATTTCATCAAAAACACATCGAAATCCCATCATTGATTCCCTCTCTGTCGCGGACCTGCAACTCTATCAAAACCCCCTTTCCGAAAGTTTTAAACCAAAAACAACTTAGGGCTTTGCATCAAGAACACTATTCGAAGCTTTCTGTAGGAGGAATTCGATTTCCATCACCGATTTCAACCCGAACGATCTGCATAGTGCCGCGACCTGTTCTTCGTGGGTTCATCATCGAATCGACTTCATTCTGGTAAATTAAAACTATATACATACTCGATTTTGGTTGATGAATGAAAGCCCTATGAATTTAAGCATTAACAACAACGAATCGAACTTCAATTTGATCCAAATTGAAACTAGGGCTCATGATGATTGGGGGATTCATGGTTAAATGTGTTATAAGTCATCGGAACCAGCTATTACCGCGGCTGAGGCCTTTAGTTCACTGGTTCACGGGTCACTTGCAATCCTTGGGGTCACGGGTTCGAACCCGTGCACCCACATTTAGTTTTTTTTATGCCTTTTTCAGCTTTCAAAAATTATATAAAAATTTCTAAAAATTTTAAAAACAACTTTTATAAACTCTGTTTATTTTAAAAGTACCCAATTAATTTTCTGTAATTTTCTTTAAGTCTAAACCTTTATAAAATTATATAACAAGGACATTTATTTAATTATTTTTATGGATTCTTTTAAATAAATGGTAAAAATCGGATTAAATATAAGACTTCTTTTATAAAAGTACCTAATTAATCTCTGTAAATCAATTTATTAAAAAGCTTAACAATTCTTTATATATATTGTTCACAAACGTTATAAATAGTTTATTTTGTTGAATTAAGCTAGTATTTTACAGTCAACTTACAGAGAGCATAACTCTTTCATAACAGATTCAAATCAGTTAAACTTTATGTCCATGACGAAGTTCGTCGAAATACGAATCCGTTGATATATAAAACATTGAAAAACTCATTCGTTTAGACCTCCAAACAGTCGTTTTCGTAACAGCTAGCAGTTCTGCGCAGCTGTAAAGATCCACGTTTTTCTCATATTTCGGTAATCCAAATCAGAAACTTTTCTAAATGAAAGTTGTTCAAAAATCACTAATCTAGTAAACTGGAGATTTTCAGAATTTTTAAACGTCGTTTAGTATTTTTAACGAGTGCGAAAAGACAGAGGCAGAACTGGAATTTTTCCAACTATAATTTGCGTTACGTTATCGTAGGTTCTCACGACGTTAACCGAGCCTAGACTTTGTTTCTGATTATTGTCATTCGTGTATAAGGTACGGATTCCGACCTTTCCTCTCTCGTAGCATGAATTCCTCTCGTTCTTGATTTTATCTTGAATCCAGAACTTGACTTGTTGTTTATTAAATCCATAAGATTATTGTTATAAATGATTATCGTATAGTTGACATCGTTTGCATGTGATAGGATTTATTTTCTTTATACTCATTGTCACATGCTTCCTAAATTATTGATTATAGCTAGTGATCTTAATTGAGGGTTATGAGCACTAGTGTAACTTATTGTATTATATTGGCTTGATCGATTGTATTCTTGACCTCCGTACCCGAGCACATCCACCTATGGGGACATAGGGCGTTATTGTGGCACAAGTGACGTGCTCTATCTGTGGCAGAGCGATTAGACCACAGCGTCTCTACATTATTATTACGTGCTAAGTTGTTGCACATATTAATTAGTGTTAAAGGAGGCGTATGGATCGATCCTAGGATATCATTGTTATTGTTTATTGGTGAGATGGTTAGGTGTGTGTGCCCACATTCCTATCTCACATATTGGTGCATTAGAACTGCAGCTAAAGTACACATTGTTAATTGTTATTATTATTGGCTCATATGGGTATTCCTTTTAGATGATCATTATCATTTGATTTTCAACTTGATCATCTCATTGTTATCATTATTGATCATTGTATTGCTATTGTTTATTTCCGTTACTGAGCATTCTTTGGCTCAGCCGTATTTTCTTTTGTTGTTTTCTCTTATTTTTATAGCAGGTACTCAAGGGGCTCAGGGGAACGAGTGAAGAGTGTTAACTCAAGAAGTTAGGATGAGAACATTTGGATTAATAAGATTTAATTTTAGACTTTATATTTGGACCTATGTATTTGATTAGTACTTTAATTCTATCATTCATGAACCTCTGATTACTGTTTATGTGACACGTCAACCTACCCGGGTTGGGGTGTTACAGTTATGGTATCAGAGCTTAGGCTCCTTCCTGTAGAAAACTTAAACTAAATAATTAAGACATGTGAGGATTGGGTAGACATTGGGTTAGGTTCTCTATATATTATATGGCTATTTCTAATTCACGTTATTCTGATTAATGTGAAATGTTTTCATTTTAGATGCCTCCCAGCCGTAATTCACGAAATTCTAGCGGGTCGAATGGACCTGATCCAAACCTTGTTGGTGCTACGACCCAAGCACTTACTGCTATACTACCGACTTTGATTGATGCGGTACGTAATCCAAACCCAAACCCAAATCCTAATCCAAATCCAAACCAAAATCCGGATCCGAATCCAAACCCAAATCCAAACCCGAATCCAAACCCAACTGGTGCAGATGTTTGGCTAGCGCGATTTCAAAAGCAAAAACCACGATCATTCACTAAGGCGGCTACACCTGCAGTGGCCAAAGACTGGATCGCTCATATTGAGAAAATTTTTACCGTGCTTAGAGTTGATCAGCAGTACAGGGCGGGTTTAGCTGCTTATAAGCTGGAGGAAGATGCTCAAGTATGGTGGGAGAATGTGGTAGCTGAAAGAGGAGGCGAACAGTTCGTGGAGACTCTATCTTGGAATGATTTTCGTTCCATATTCTTCGACAAGTATTTTACGAATGTGGATAAAGCAGCATACAGGCGGGAGTATGATAACATCCGTCAACGAAACAATGAATCACTCACTGATTTTACAGACCGGTTTTATCGACTGTTGGGATTTCTAGGTTTTTCTGCTGGACCACCTGAGGAACGGGCTGAAAAGTATCAATGGGCAGTATGTGATCGGATTCGTAAGGCTACTATTCACTCCACTTTCAACAATGTTGAGGAAGCAGTTAGGGCTGCAAAAAGGGTGGACCTGGAGAGAAAAGAATTTTTGTTAAAATTTGAGGATAATAAGAAGCGCAGTAGAGATGGGACTCGTATTCAGGCCGGCGGTGAGTCATCTCAAGGATCTGACCGAAATGGAAATGATCGTCAGAAAAATCAAGGATCGGGGAAGAACACTAAGCCATGGCATGGTAAGACTCGAAGTCAAGGTCAAATGATACCCTATCAACAACCAATTGCAGCTCAACCGGTGAATCAAAAGGCAATCCTTCCAGACATCCGATGTGTACTCATTGTGGAAAGCATCATCCCGGAACTTGTCGTCGACTTACAGGAGCTTGTCTTGGTTGTGGAGATATGGGGCATAGGGTTAGTCAATGCCCAAAGGCGAGGAACCGACCAGAGAATGATGCTAAGGGAGCCAATGCGCCACCCACTACTGGAGGTCGAGTATTCGCACTAACTGTAGGGGAAGCTGCTAATGCTTCAGGTACATCTTCCCGTACTAATTCATTCTAATAATCATAATCTACTTCCATTGATTCTAGTTTTACCGTCGTTAGTATTCATTAGTTATCAATACATAGGTACGATTTGTGGTATACTTCGTCATGGTGACTATGATGTTTATGTATTGTTTGATACTGGCTCCACACACTCGATAGTATCTCATCTATTCACAAAGCGCCTTACGATCATGCCTACCGCTCTAGAGCCTGCATTAGTGATTTCTACTCCTGTTGGAGAATCGATTGTTATTTCACAAGTGTACCAAAACTGTCCTATTCAGATCGAATCAATCATTAGAGAGGCTGACCTATTTCCTATGCACATGGGTGATTTCGATATTATCCTTGGCATGGATTGGTTAACACGACACCAGGTTACCATAGAATGTCAAACTCGTCGTGTGCTATTTGGTGATCCTATGAATCCTGACTTAGTTTACCAAGGGAACCTACCTCGGAAGCCTCTCAAAATTATCTCTGCTCTGAAAGCCCAAAAGCTTATATTCCGTGGATGTGAGGGATTCTTAGCTTCTATAAAAGATACATCAGTGGATACTCCTCGTATTGAAGACTTTCCTATTGTTCGGGAATTCTCTGATGTCTTTTCCGAAGAACTTCCAGGGTTACCACCTGAGCGTGAAGTCGAGTTTACTATTGATTTAATCCCCGGGGCGGAACCTATTTCTAAGGCACCTTATCGGATGGCTCCAGTAGAGTTAAAGGAATTGAAAGAACAACTGCAGGAGCTATTACAACTTGGATTCATTAGACCAAGTGTTTCACCATGGGGGGCACCGGTATTATTTGTGAAGAAGAAAGATGGTAGTATGCGTCTATGCATCGACTACCGAGAGCTTAATAAGATTACTATCCGGAACCGCTATCCGTTACCGCGTATTGACGATCTCTTCGATCAACTACAAGGAGCAAAGTTCTTCTCTAAGATCGACCTCAGATCAGGATACCATCAATTGAGGATCCGAGATCAAGATGTTCCTAAGACAGCATTCCGCACCCGTTACGGTCACTATGAGTTCCTAGTTATGCCTTTGGCTTGACCAATGCTCCAGCTGTCTTTATGGATCGACCTCATGAACAGAGTGTTCCATGAGTATTTGGACCGCTTTGTAATTGTTTTTATCGATGACATCTTGGTATTCTCTAAAAGTAGAGAGGAGCATGAAGACCACCTTCGCACGATTTTGGAGACTTTACGCCAAAAGAAGTTATATGCTAAATTTTCTAAGTGTGACTTTTGGCTTGAACAAGTGGCATTTTTAGGCCATGTTGTATCAGCTAAAGGTATCACTATGGATCCGGCAAAGGTGGAAGCTATTACTAAATGGCCTCGACCGACATCCGTCACTGAAGTTCGTAGTTTTCTTGGTTTAGCGGGCTATTACCGACGTTTTGTGGAAGGTTTCTCTCGTGTGGCGTTGCCTCTAACTCAGCTTATGAGAAAGGGTGTAAAATTTACGTGGGACGAGGATAGAGAAAAGAGTTTTGAGGAACTGAAGAAAAGACTGGTATCTGCCCCTATTCTTACGTTACCTTCGGGTTCTGGCGGATACCAAGTTTATAGTGATGCATTGAAGAAGGGACTCGGTTGTGTTCTTATGCAGCATGGTAAAGTTATTGCCTATGCTTCCCGACAGCTTAAACCGTACGAAGTAAACTACCCAACGCATGACTTAGAGCTTGCAGCTGTAGTGTTTGCATTAAAGATTTGGAGACATTATTTGTATGGAGAGACATGTGACATCTTTACTGATCATAAGAGCCTTAAGTATATTTTCACTCAAAAAGAACTCAATATGAGGCAGAGGAGATGGTTAGAACTACTCAAGGATTACGATGCCAACATCCAGTATCATCCGGGCAAGGCGAATGTCGTGGCAGATGCTCTCAGTCGAAAGAGTGCAGGTGGAGTAGCATGTCTTCAAATCCAACCACAGATTATCTCAGATCTGGATAGAATGAAAGTTGGGTTACAGCTTGGTGAGTCTAACGGTTATCTAGCCAAGATGAGGATAGAATCTGATCTTATTACACGGATCAAGGAAGCTCAGAATCAAGATGGAGAACTTTGGGCGATATTACAAAATTTGAAGATAGGGAAACAATCTGAGTTTCGAGTTGATGAACAAGGAGTTATCTGGTGTGGGAATAGATTATGTGTGCCAGATGACTCAACCCTTCGTGACTCCTTATTAGCAGAGGCACACAGTTCACCATTCTCTATTCACCCGGGAGCCACTAAGATGTATAGAGATTTAAGGCAGAACTTTTGGTGGAGTGGTATGAAAGAAGATGTAGCTAAATATGTGAGTCATTGTTTAACTTGTCAGCAAGTAAAGATTGAGCATCAAAGAGCTAGTGGATTACTGCAACCATTAGATATTCCTGTGTGGAAATGGGATGATATTTCCATGGACTTTGTTACAGGCCTACCAAAAACATTCAAGAAGAACGACGCCATTTGGGTCGTAGTTGATAGACTCACAAAGTCGGCTCATTTCTTGCCTATCCAACAGGGTTACTCAGTTAGCAAATTATCAGAGATATTTCTGCAAGATATTATTCGACTTCATGGCACGCCATCATCGATTGTATGTGATAGAGATCCGCGTTTCACGTCACGCTTTTGGAAGGGTTTCCAAAATGCTTGGGGAACCAAGTTAAGATTTAGTACCGCCTTCCATCCGCAGACTGACGGACAATCTGAACGCACTATTCAGATTTTGGAAGATATGCTTAGAGCATGCGCACTCGAATGGACGGGCAATTGGGATGAGTATCTATGCCTAGTTGAGTTCGCGTATAATAATAGTTGGCAGGCTAGTATAAATATGGCCCCGTTTAAACTTTTATATGGTCGAAAATGTAGAGCACCGATATGTTGGAATGAGGTTGGAGAAAAGATAATCGAAGGACCGGAATTGGTTAGAATTACTAATGACAAAGTTGCCATTGCCAGAGAGAAGTTGAAAGAAGCCCAAACTAGACAAAAGAGTTACGCCGATCAACACCGACGAGAGTTGGAATTTAGAGTCGGAGATCATGTGTTTCTCAAAGTGTCACCTTGTCGTGGCATACGTCGATTTGGAATTAAAGGAAAGTTAAGTCCACGTTTTATCGGTCCGTTTGAGATTCTTGAAAGGGTTGGAGAAGTCTCGTATCGTTTAGCATTGCCACCGCAACTCTCTCATGTTTATAACGTTTTTCATGTCTCTTTGTTGAGGGGATACAACTATCATCCGTTGCACGTTATTAGTTACCATTTTCACGCGATTCAAGAAGATCTTTCTTATGAAGAAGAACCTGAAGCTATTATTGATCGTCAAGAACGAGTTATGAGACGCAAGTCTATACCGTTCGTTAAAGTTTTATGGAAAAATCATTCGGAAAGCGAGGCGACATGGGAGACAGAAGAAATGATTCGTTCACAGTATCCATACTTATTCGACAACTAAGTGTAAGTTTTTCTAAGCCTAACTGTTAGTGATTACTCTATTCGTAAGTGGTGTGTGTTTAAAGAAGTATTATTTTCACCGTATTGTATTTTCAGAAGGATTCATGCACTACTAGAAAACTCTGCTTTTTGCGACAAACGAGGTTGTTGCAAATTTGTCACAAAACATGTTTTGCGACAAGTTTGCGTCAAAAATGACTTTGTCGCAAAAACCCTTGTTGCAAAAATTTTGCGACAACTTTCTGACAGCTTTTACGACAGGTTTACGACAAGTATTTTGCGGCAGAGTACCAACAATCTTCTGACAAATGATTGCGACAACTTTGCGTCAAACTTTTGCAAAAAATTTGCGACAAAATTTTGCAACAAGTTTGCGACAAAGATTTGCAACAAATTTGCGACAAGTGTTTGCAACAAATTTACGACAAGTGTTTGCAACAAATTTGCAACAATATGTGTTTTGTCCTTTTGCAACAAACTTGCGACAACTTACCTTTGAACAGAAAATTTAATTTTAAATTAAAATAATCCAGTTTTTTTAACCTGTTTGCAACTTAATACAATTCAAATAACCATTCAACCACAATCTAAGTCCAATTACACCAATCCAAACAAATATTGTTTACATAATCCAAGAACAATACGATAATTTAACTAACTAAACTAAGCTACACTATGGTGAATGATTGTCTGAATTTTTACAAAATTCTTTCAAAAAAGAGGCCATTTGTTGTTGCATCTCCGCTCGCATTTGTTGCTGCATCTCCTCACACATGTTTCTTCTGATCTCATCAACCTGTTGTTGCATTTCATTCCGCATTTGTTGTCGGAACTACATGTGCATACAAATATAAATTAGGTTAGCCTAACACACATATATACATGCGTGAACAACATATAACCATAGTTCATTATACCATGAAATAAAATTATGTTTACGGGTGATACAAATAAAAATCTAAATAAATTTTATTAAATATAAATGATAAAAATCATATATCAACATCTATAACCTAAAACATCTTAACAATCTGGTAATATATGAGAACCTAGCACACATTCATGACTAAATATAATAGTAAAAGGTTGTTTTAAGTAAATTACCTCCTCCTGTGATTGTTGGAGTGCAGCTTGCGTTAGGCTGGACGTGAGAGATGTAGACGGAGTCCCGGTCACGACGAAATAAGGATCTGATGATCCTATCCCATATAACTCTCTGCCCTCTCCCGTACTATCACGCCAACAATCAACATCACCCAATGGATGTCGACTTTTGTCAATACCATGTTTCTCGATCATCTTTTTACAATACGTGTCCCCTACAATTTGACAAAACAGATTGTTAAAACAATAAAAATTTATATAACAATGATATAACAATAATAAAGATAACTCACATATGTTTCACTTGATCGAGCGGTGCAAAACTGCATCCCTTCTGGATTCTCATCAAATTGTCCGCCCCATTATAGCTTTATTGACTCTTTATCTAGATGTGTTTCTAAAAACAATTCGCTCAGTGTAACAGGCCGACCTAATTTCTTTTCCTACAATATAAAACATAAAGTTTAACATATATGTTAATAGTAAAAGCACACAATTACTATACTTTTTAAATATAATTAGATTACTAAGCGAAGACGATGCTCGTCATATCCGATGGATCCGCCAGTGTGCCTGGACGTAACACCCGAGCTATCAGCACTATTCCTATTCTTACTCCCTCTTTCTGATGCTTTAGCAAACTCGGAAGTGTTAAAACACTGATCAAACGGGATATACTATCAGCACTAAAGTTCAAGTGCAAATCGGTGACTCTAAAACACTGATCAAACGGGATATACTATTTGACAATACGAGTGAACCTAAACAAACAAGCAAATCATCACCTGATATTCAGAACAAGATATTCAAATGAGCTTATGAGTTAAGATAACTAAATCAATAGGACAATCAAATGAATCGATTATCAGATCATCAAAAGAAAAAAAGAACATAAAGAAATAACCTCTGTGAATGATTTTAATCATATACAGTTCCAACCATTATGACAAATCTAAACCAATTACTTCAAATAAGAGCATTAAAGTTTTATGTTTTTCAAATTTAGCCAATTCTAACAATAAATCTTAAAGCAATTGCACTCAAAATCTCAAATCAAATCATAACAGGTTCCCAAAACAAATCATGTTTTCCCAAGATTGTTTAAGCAACTTCCACACACCACAACAAGATAACCAAACTATCAAATTATTAACAAAAATAATAAAAGCTAAGCAACTAACCTATATGAAGTGTGAACAATTGAAGACTTGATAGATCGTCAATTGAAGTCGATTGAAGGCAGAAATACAGGGCGATTGAAGGCTTGAAGATGAATCTCGCTTGAAGATGAATCTCGCTTGCCTTACGAGCCGTCAATTGATAGATTTCTGTTGAGAATACAATACCATATATTTTATATATAGAAACATATTCAACCAACCAAGGATTTTGAATTTTCTTTCATTGCTTGAGTAAACAAAACAACTTACAGATGACGAACTCGACTAATTAAAGTAGTTATTCTTGAAAATTTAATCTTCTGTACGAGCTCTTTGGAACAGCGGCGGACAATGATGGTTAGGGTAGTTTCAGTGGTCCCTCCGAGAAACGACGCATGTGATTTGATGGTGTTGCCATGGTGATCTGTTGGCAGCATAAACAAACTTAAAAAATCCACTAATTGATGATAGTTTAATCCACTAATTGATGATAATTTGGACTTCAAGATTCAATCTTGACACAATTGAACGGCTATCAAAGGGATTTGACAGTAAGAACTTAAAAAATCCAACTTCAAGAAACCGATCAAATCGCCTATTTGATGATAATTTGAGCTTCAAGATTCAATTTTGACACAATGAAGGCCTATCAAAAGGATTCAACAGTAAGGACCAATGATACCCAACTTCAAGAAACTGATTTATTGAAAGCCTATATATCTTGACAATAAGGACATAAGAAACCCAACTTCAAGAAACTGATATACTGATCATAATTTGAACTTAAAAAACACCAACTTGAGTAAACTATTATAAAAATGATTAAACAGCAAGTACTCAAGTAGCCCACTTCAAGAAACTCACATTTGAAAAATACGAATGCTTCAATCCCCAAATTGTTGACAAATGAAGTTAAAGTTCAAGACTACAAGCAACCCACTTCAAGAAACTCATATTCTTGAACATCATACCCTTAAACCCCCAAATTAGTGAAGAATCAAGCTCAAAGATTCAAGATTGAGCCAAAAAAAGGTTCAAATTTGTTAGAATTTCTAAGAAAATTCAACTAACCGGCGGTGGTGATGGTGGTGGTGAAATACTTGCTAAGTTTGTTCCCTTGCCTTACGAGCCGGCGGTGGTGATGGTGGTGCCTTACGAGCTCTTTCGGTGGTGATGGTGGACAAATGATTGCGACAACTTGCGGCAGAGTACGAGCTCTTTCGAGTTTGTTCCCTTGCCTTACGAGCCGGCGGTGGTGATGGTGGTGCGCGACTGCTGGGTGAAGAAGAGGAGCCGGCGGTCCGGTGAAGACGGCGGTCCGGTGAAGACGGTGGTCCGGTGATGATGGTGGTGTCCGGTCGATGGGAAGGGTGTCGATGGGAAGAGGGTTGATGGGAGTGTTTTTAATTTAGGGCTTTTTAGGGGTTTTATTCATGTTTTTTTAATTATAATTTTAAATAAATGTTGTTGTAAAGTTGTTGGAGTTTGTCAAAAGTTGCAACAAATTTGTGACAAAAGAAGAAATTTTGTCACAAAGTTGTTGCATTTTTGCGACAATTTTCCAACAAGTATATGATTTTTTTTGTTTTTCGAGTACTAAACGTAGTGTTTTCCGCTCTTAACTTTTTTGTCGTCTTTACTATACATGACAAACTCTTATTTCTTCAAATTTTATAGGTTGAACGCATACGTAAACGCCGATACATAATGATATGGAGATACTTAATAAAGACACATGTTATCTTGTAGTGTGTTTATATATATGAGCATACATGTATACACACATGCATAATGATACACATCCATAAACACATACAATAATATACATATATATACATACAAAATTCACATGTTATATATGTATACATTATAAATCCACACATGCACATACACTTGTAGAGTCACCTAGTCATCCCTAATCGGCTAATTAATGTTAACAATCATTGACTAATAATAAACTAACCCACTTAAGTGTTCCTAAATGTTGATAACTAAACAATATTGGCTTTTATTTCATATATTGGTCATCACTAACGCTCGTCGGTCTACATTTGATCTTTTTGATCTTATTGTTTAAAGAAAAGCATAATGATCCCTAATTTACATGCATACATGTGCACACATGAATCACATACATATGAATACACATATATATTCAAATAAAATACAAAAAAATATTGCTAGAAAAATAAATGTTTTTTTATAATTTCATTACTACTAATTATTAATTAATATCATAAAAACAAAATAATTTAACTTTAATATTCCGAATATTACAAGAAAAGTTTTAAAAAATATGTTTATCTTATTATTAATAATATTATTAAAACAAATTGATATTTAAATTTAAAAAATTCAAGTTTGTCACAAATTTGTCACAAATTGCAACAATTTTGCAACAATTTCTCCAGGTTGTCGCAATTTTGTCGTAAGTTGCGACAATTTTGCAACAAAATTTAGTTTCCCGCTAAATTTCTTCGGGTTTCCAATATGTTGTCACAAATTTGTCGCAAAGTTGTTTGTGATTGTGACAATTTTGCGACAAAATATGTTATTGTCACAGTTTTGTCACAGTGTTGTCGCTTTCTTCAGAGATTCACAGTTTGTCACAAACTTGTCATAATTTTGTCTCTATTTGCGACAAAATTTTTTTTGTCACAAAATATAGTTGCAAAAAACAGAGTTTTCTTGTAGTGATGCTACATTATTTAGAATTTCGAGGACGAAATTGTTTTAAGGGGGGTAGAATTATAATACCCGTAATAATAATAATAATAATAATAATAATAATAATAATAATAATAATAATAATAATAATAAAAGTTCAGGGGGCATTTGTGCCATTCTTGAAACTTAAATTATCTAGTTTGTGCATAAAATGACAAGAGATTTAACCGCAGGGACTAAAAGTGAAATTATTTAAACCAACCCCCACCTCCCGCATTTCCGGCCGATTTTATTCCGGCCACTGTTCCGGCCAAGTCCGGCGAGCCTCCGGCGAAGAACAAACACCCCAAATACACGGTTTTAGCTCAATCAAATCTCTCCGACACATTCGAGTGGGTGATTCGAACTCGCACCCCACAATAATTTAAAAATCACAGTGCGATTACAACCAAAAACCAACCACCCCACTGTCGACCGGGTCTTCGACCACTACCGAGCACCAAACTTCAAAAATTGTTAAATTAAACCCGCACTAACACACTTTGGATCGTTTATAGCTTTTCTATGAATTAAATTTCATCAAAAACACATCGAAATCCCATCATTGATTCCCTCTCTGTCGCGGACCTGCAACTCTATCAAAACCCCCTTTCCGAAAGTTTTAAACCAAAAACAACTTAGGGCTTTGCATCAAGAACACTATTCGAAGCTTTCTGTAGGAGGAATTCGATTTCCATCACCGATTTCAACCCGAACGATCTGCATAGTGCCGCGACCTGTTCTTCGTGGGTTCATCATCGAATCGACTTCATTCTGGTAAATTAAAACTATATACATACTCGATTTTGGTTGATGAATGAAAGCCCTATGAATTTAAGCATTAACAACAACGAATCGAACTTCAATTTGATCCAAATTGAAACTAGGGCTCATGATGATTGGGGGATTCTTGGTTAAATGTGTTATAAGTCATCGGAACCAGCTATTACCGCGGCTGAGGCCTTTAGTTCACTGGTTCACGGGTCACTTGCAATCCTTGGGGTCACGGGTTCGAACCCGTGCACCCACATTTAGTTTTTTTATGCCTTTTTCAGCTTTCAAAAATTATATAAAAATTTCTAAAAATTTTAAAAACAACTTTTATAAACTCTGTTTATTTTAAAAGTACCCAATTAATTTTCTGTAATTTTCTTTAAGTCTAAACCTTTATAAAATTATATAACAAGGACATTTATTTAATTATTTTTATGGATTCTTTTAAATAAATGGTAAAAATCGGATTAAATATAAGACTTCTTTTATAAAAGTACCTAATTAATCTCTGTAAATCAATTTATTAAAAAGCTTAACAATTCTTATATATATATTGTTTACAAACGTTATAAATAGTTTATTTTGTTGAATTAAGCTAGTATTTTACAGCCAACTTACAGAGAGCATAACTCTTTCATAACAGATTCAAATCAGTTAAACTTTATGTCCATGACGAAGTTCGTCGAAAGACGAATCCGTTGATATATAAAACATTGAAAAACTCATTCGTTTAGACCTCCAAACAGTCGTTTTCGTAACAGCTAGCAGTTCTGCGCAGCTGTAAAGATCCACGTTTTTCTCATATTTCGGTAATCCAAATCAGAAACTTTTCTAAATGAAAGTTGTTCAAAAATCAGTAATCTAGTAAACTGGAGATTTTCAGAATTTTTAAACATCGTTTATTATTTTTAACGAGTGCGAAAAGACAGAGGCAGAACTGGAATTTTTCCAACTATAATTTGCGTTACGTTATCGTAGGTTCTCACGACGTTAACCGAGCCTAGACTTTGTTTCTGATTATTGTCATTCGTGTATAAGGTACGGATTCCGACCTTTCCTCTCTCGTAGCATGAATTCCTCTCGTTTTTGATTTTTATCTTGAATCCAGAACTTGACTTGTTGTTTATTAAATCCATAAGATTATTGTTATAAATGATTATCGTATAGTTGACATCGTTTGCATGTGATAGGATTTATTTTCTTTGTACTCATTGTCACATGCTTCCTAAATTATTGATTATAGCTAGTGATCTTGATTGAGGGTTATGAGCACTAGTGTAACTTATTGTGTTATATTGGCTTGATCGATTGTATTCTTGACCTCCGTACCCGAGCACATCCACCTATGGGGACATAGGGCGTCATTGTGGCACAAGTGACGTGCTCTATCTGTGGCAGAGCGATTAGACCACAGCGTCTCTACATTATTATTACGTGCTAAGTTGTTGCACATATTAATTAGTGTTAAAAGAGGTGTATGGATCGATCCTAGGATATCATTGTTATTGTTTATTGGTGAGATGGTTAGGTGTGTGTGCCCACATTCCTATCTCACATATTGGTGCATTAGAACTGCAGCTAATGTACACATTGTTAATTGTTATTATTATTGGCTCATATGGGTATTCCTTTTAGATGATCATTATCATTTGATTTTCAACTTGATCATCTCATTGTTATCATTATTGATCATTGTATTGCTATTGTTTATTTCCGTTACTGAGCATTCTTTGGCTCAGCCGTATTTTCTTTTGTTGTTTTCTCTTATTTTTATAGCAGGTACTCAAGGGGCTCAGGGGAACGAGTGAAGAGTGTTAACTCAAGAAGTTAGGATGAGAACATTTGGATTAATAAGATTTAATAGTATTTTGATTTTAAGACTTTATTTAAATTATTTGGACCTATGTAAGAATTTGAGTGTTTCTTAGTACTTTAATTCTATCATTCATGAACCTCTGATTACTGTTTATGTGACACGACAACCTTACCCGGGTTGGGGTGTTACATTGCAGGATCGGTTTGGGTCACTCAACCAGTGGTTTTTCTCTCAAACTCACCTTGAACAACACTCAGGAAGAGTCTAACAAGAGTTGATCACAATATAACAAGTAACAAATGATAATGAACACATCATGTAAATTTTCAAGGTACCTTTATATATTGCTTCTCAACTCAAAGGATTACAAGACTCTTACGACCTCAAGCTCTCTCTCTATGTCTATATCTAATGAGTTACAATGAGAATACATATATAATACTACCTACAGCAGAATATACTTTGATACCAGCTGGAAACCTCTAACCAAACGTCTATACTACAAGACTATAGGTTAAGGTATCTCAGATATTTTATCTAAGATTTGGTAGTCAGGACATGTTCCTGACTTACCTTTTTGTCACTAACTAAAGTTGGTAACATGTACTATCATAAAAAGGTAAACAGTAGAATAAAGTATGGTCAACAACATGGCTCTTTAGGAAGAAGCCATGCTGTATCAGAGGTCTGCAGTGGATTGTCAGAGACCATACTTATGTCTACTGGTCATAGCAATGTCTTCCGAAGGTTAAATTGCTTCGGAAGAATAACTTCTTCCGAAGCCACTTATACATCGGAAGACTGCTTCTTCCGAGGCTTGGAGTCTTCTTTGTCTTCGGAAGTAGATTTTATCTTCGAAAGATGTCTTCAGCTGATGTCTTCAGACTTTGTCTTCGGAAGAACTCTTCAGACTTCGGAAGTCCTCATACTTAGTTTCGGAAGCCTTTGAATGTAGCACCAAAATTGACTATGTGAAGTGGTTTTGGTTGCACCAGCCTTATAATGACCCAACAAACTCTCCCTAGGTTGATGCTACCAAAACTTTACTTCTCTCTTCTTCTCAAAACTTTCAACACCAAGGAGAGTAGATATCTAAATGTTTCCTTGTTCTTCCCTGATGTAGTGCTGAGAAGTTTGTACAAATCCTTGGTAGACAAAACATCCAGTCTGTTACCTTGGATTATATGTACCCTTTCTTGTGGCCCTCTGAAAAGAGTTAGTTGATGGGAAACATAGTCATATTCCCATCTAACTATAGGTTCCAATTCCGTACCCTCCACCATCTGTAGAAAGGTTGCTCCCTTGGCGGTAAGTCTTTCCTCTTCTTTCTGTCTTCTCAACTTCAACTCTTCTCTGATCTTGGCTTTTGCAGTTAGCTCGGCTAGATGAAGACTGCTAAGATGATTTCTGATGATAGAAGCAGTCTCAGAGTTGGAGGGGTTGGAGAATGGCTTCTCTGCAAGCTCAGCAATGTCAAATCTGCTGAGATGCAATAGAGAAGTGGCATTAAGCCGGTTAATTTCACCATTCTCTCTTTCCACAACAAAGTTGTGAGAAGTCTCATCAAACCTCCACTAGATTATACCTTTCCTAGGCACATGAGACTGACTAGGAATCCTGTCCTCCTTCCTTATATCCAGTAGAGTGGCCAGTTTTCTTCTAAGTCTCTTCTCTTCAGCATTCAGAGAATCAGAATTGAGACCGAGATGTCTTGCAGCCTGGCCCAAAGTTCCTCTAGGCAAATCAAGAAATTGATCTAGTGTGAGGGAACTTGAAGAGTCATCAACATAGGTGATGTTGATGAGATCTTCCTCACAGGAGATGTTGCTCAGAGTTGTGCAGTTGTTGAGCTTTGTCTTAATTTCCTTAAACTCTTCAAGAGAGAAATGTTGAGAAGGCTGAGGGGATGGTCGGGGTATCAGTTGGGTAGGTTTGGTTTAGTGGTTCTGGGTTGTGTTTTGGATTTAAGGATGGGAAGATTAGGTGGTTGTGGTGATGAAGTAGGTATGGGTAGAGTTGTAGGTTCAGGGGTGAAGGTTTCATCTAAGGGCTCGGTTTTGATGGGAAATGGGATTGGTTCTTCTGGTGTAGGTTGTGGTTGAGTGGTTGGTTGTGGTTGAGTAGTTGGGGTGAAGACCATTCCCTGTCCCCTTCTATACATCTCCTTCCTCTTTCCCATACGGATGTCAGCCTTTATTTCGCTGACTATCCGTTGGAGTGTCCTTTCGGACATGGGTCCCACCTGCCTACCAGAGAAGCCGTGAGCCCGGAGATAGTCTTTTATCCAAGCTTTGTCACTGGACCTCTTGGCTGCAGTGACCCTTTCTTCTTCTTCCCTCTGCTTCTTCTCCTTCATCTTCTCCCTTGCAGCCTTCTTCCTTTCTTTCTCCATTTGATCCTGCTCTTTGTTGTGGAGCAAAAGGATGATATCATCATCATATGGAGAAAATTCTGGAAGATTGAAGCCTCTAGAGAGTAGGAATTTAATCCTAGCTTCTCTCAGCTACAAGGCAGCTTTCCTTTGTTCTTCTTCTTCACTCTCTAAGGTCAACATGGCTTCTTCTTGTTGTTTTAGCCTGGTTGTCCTCTCTAAAGTCACCAACTCCTTTAGTGGTAGTAGGAGTACTTCCTCATTGGCAGCTCCTAAGTTGATGAGCTGATCAATGAGTGCTGCCCTTCTCTTGTTATTAATTTCCTCCTGATTGGCTATAGCTACCTTTGAACTGGCAGCTAGTAACTTCTCAGCAGGGAATCTACCTTTCTTCTTTAACTTCTCTATCCTTTCCTCTTCCTGAAGCTCTTCCGCATTCATTTTTCTCTTGCCTTTGTCTTTTGTAGAACTTGACTATGGTGGTTCTTGGATAGAGGGTTCGGTTTAAGAGAGAGGGTCAGCTGGTGTTTGGGATGGAGGTAGATCAGAAATGTCCTCCTTGCTCAACTCAGATGCTATTTCAGCAATGACATCTGTGATGATCAGTTCCTCGGACATTTTGAACAATCCTTCCGCAGCTTCCATCTCAGCTTCGGAAGACTTGTCTTGTTCTTCCGAGGCTTTAACTTTGTCTTCGGAAGTTTCAGGCTGAGCTTCGAAAGAAGATGCTGATGCAAGTTCTGTCCCAACTGTTTCAGTTGCTGGGCCATCAGTCCCCATTTCCCCTTCGAAGTTAATCTTAGGTTCTATGTGGACCTTAGGTTGACCACTTCTTCCACAGTGGTAGAAGGTGCAGTCAGCCTTTGAAGCTCTTCAGCTCCAAAGTAGATCAGTGTAGTGTCCGAGCTGGGCTGATCTAAAAGGATCTCAATACATACTTTGTGAAAAGTCTGTAGAGATCATGAAGCATTTGTGAGTCAATCTTCAGAATGGATTGAGATGACTCAGGCAGGGTAATGATTTGGGAAGTAGAAGACTGGATCTGTGGTTCCTCAGGTGTTTGTCTCTGATCTTTCTCTCCCTTTTTGGTAGCATCATCTTGAGAGCTAGATGAGCTAGAGGAAGAAGTCAATGAGACATGGATAGGTACATGCCTAACAGACCTCTCCATCTGTTTCTCAGCTAGTTGAGCCTTGAGATTATCAATCTCAAGTTGCTGAGTGGTTGTCCTGTTCTCTAAAATCTTAACCTGAGATTCAAGGTTTGAGACCTTAGAGATCAGGTACTGAAGAGTGAGTTGCATACTTCCCTCATCTTCATGTGAAGAATCACGGGGAGATGAGATAACATACCTAGTATGTTTAGTCTCACCACCAGATGTGGCTTCTTGGCACCCTGGATACCTTTGCTCAAAGTCATCGCTTTCAGAGATATCAATGGGCAAAGTTGCCGTAGACTCAGTCTGATTGATGTTAACACTGTCCTGAGAGCTCAATGAGAGACTTTGAGTAGTGGCAGCTGAGCCTACATGAGTCCCCTCCACATAAGTGGGACTCACCTCAGTTATTAGCTTCTGATGGGGGCTAGAGATAAGGGATCTCTCTTGGCTCTGTTGATCTTTGAGAGAGTGTTGAAGATCAACTTCATGGCCATGGAGAGATGTTATCTCTTCATCAGTTTGGAGTAAAAGGTCAGTGAAGGATAGAGAGGTTAAACCTACTAACCCGGGACCTAGATCAATGTTTACAGGCATTGAGCCTCTTGTGGGGCTGTCCCTTGTTGGCTGCACAGGGGAGTGTAAATACTCACCCTGTGGGCTAAAGGCTTGGGTGTCGGGCTCTTGGGTTTGAGACTAAGGAGGCTCAAAACCCAAATTGAGGTCAATGGTGAAGGATGGTATGACCTCGGACTGAGTGGGAGCCCATGTTTCCACTCTAGTCCTTTTGGATTGAACTGGAGGAGCTTGTTCAATCAGAGTAGATTGAACAAGGGTTCGTTTGTGGCGTCTCTGATATGTGATTTTGATAGGTAGAGTAGGTATTGGGACATTTATGGTGAGGGTTGCTGGTGTGGGTTCATCACCTGTAGGGTCAACAGGGATGTCACCAGGAGCTATGCGTTCAATCATTTATGGAGGTAAAGGAGTATACCTGCCAGAGAAGTTGATGGACACCTTCTTCAAAGTCTTGAAGATGGTAGGCCGCACTTGAAGAATAGTTAGAGCAGCTGCACAGACAAGCTTGCTCTGTTCCAACTCGCAGTTGATGATGTGTTGAATGTATCGGGGATACATAAAGAATGTTTCCCTTCTAAGATTCCCAAGTAGATTGGTAAACACAAACCTTGAGTAGTTGAAACGCAGGCCTCGCACCAACCCATGAACTAGGCATCCTAGCTCGTATGGGATCTGATCCCATCCCCCAGACTTGTTGGATAGGCAGTGAAAAACGATGTGCAGGAGAAACTTCCAATGATATGAAAAGTTGAATTTGTAGACGGTTGACCTGCTCACGTCTCCACCATATCCCATGAGAATATATGTGCCATCCAAGTCTTCTTTGGGAAACTCTGTAGGAGCTTCATCATCATGAAGATCTAGATGCTCCCTAATGAGTTGTTCACTTATGATCAACTCCTGTCCATAAATGCGGGTTCTTAGGACGTGAATCCCATTTAGGATTTCAGCTTGACCGTTTCTCCAAAATTCAGTCATGTGAATGGAGTAAACGGTGGGGTTAACAGTAAGCGCCGTGAGGTAGGTTGATTCAGAAAGAAAGGTGATGATTTCAGTGAAGTCGGCATCTCTTGACGAATCAAGTAATGCGACCTGGTTGTGCTGAGGGTTTAGCGCCATTGTAAGAGAAAGTAAGGTTAAAGTTGGGTGAATTTTAGGATTGACAGTGAAGGAAATGTTTAGGGCAGTAAATCGGTAAAAGAAGATGAAATTGAACAGTCTGGATTATTTAAAGGAGAGAAATTGCGGTAAAGGCGGTAATGGGGGTAACTGTGGGCGGTTATGGTGGTTTTCGGCTGTTATGGTGGTTTGCGGTTGTGAAATGACAATGGCGGCAAGGGATAAGTTTAAATAATCTAACCAGTATTAACAAAATCTTTACCTTTTATAGAGTGGGGCCCAAAAGATATCCGTTACACAGTAAAATCTCTCTTTCCGAATGTAAAACATTTCCGAAGGTAATTTGTCTTCCGAAGGCAATCCTTTCTTCCGAAGCAAAACATTGCTTCCGAAGGTAAGAGCTGCTTTCCGAATGAAGATTTTTATAAGCTTCGGAAGTAGATCTGATGTGAAATCAATCGCTTATTTTGAGACTAAAAATTCTTCCGAGAAGAAAATTTCCATGAAGGAATTTGACTTCGGAAGATATTTAGAAATACTTCCGAGTGTTAATTCCTCTTCGGAAGAAATTTACACTTGGAATATTTCAAAGAGATCTTTTGTAACAGGGCTTAAATTGTATTGACACAAGACATACACATTAAAAAGCTTTCAAAAGAGGTAGTTAATCAATGTTTATCATCCCAATAGCTGATATGAGATACTTAAATCTTTGTTCATCAAAAGATTTTGTGAACAAATCAGCATATTGTTCATTTGAGTCAACTTTGATTAACTTTATCAAATTTTTCTCATGAATATCTCTAATGAAATGATACCTGATATCAATGTGCTTTGTCTTTGAGTGCTTCACTAGATTTTCAGTAATGGAGATAGCACTGTTGTTGTCAATATGGATAGGAGTAGTCATGAAGTTAAATCCATAGCCCAACATCTGATTTTGAATCCATAGCAGTTGAGCACAGTAGCTAGCAGCAGCAATGTATTCAGCTTCAGCAGTGGATGTAGAGACACAGGATTGTTTCTTGCATTACCATGAGATAATCCTTCCACCAAGAAATTAACATCCTCCTGATGTTGATTTCTTGTCAATATTTCAGCCACCATAGTCACTGTCAGAGTATCCATAGAGATTAAAATCACTATTTCTTGGATACCAGAGACCTAGTTTAGGTGCTCCTTTGAGGTATCTGAGGATTCTCTTTGCAGCAGCTAGGTGAGACACCTTTGGAGCAGCCTAATATCTTGCACAAATGCATATGGCAAACATGATATCAGGTCTACTAGTAGTGAGATATATCAGAGAACCAATAATTGCTCTATACTGATGTTGATCAGTATCCTCCCCTCAAGGTCAGGGCAAAGATTATGGTTTCTGGGTATGGGTGTCTTAGCTAGTTTGCAGTCCTTCATCTTAAATCTTTCTAAGATGTCTGAGACATACTTAGATTGATTGATGAAGAATCCTTCCTTTATCTGCTTCACCTGAATTCCAAGGAAAAAGTCCATTTTTCCCATGGAACTCATCTCAAACTTCTGCTTCATAATGCTCTCAAAGTCCTTACACATTTGGTCATTTGAAGAACCAAATATGATGTCATCAACATAGACTTGAACGAGCAAAATGTCTTCTCCAGTCTTCCTGATGAAGAGAGTTTTATCAATGGTACCTCTGGTGTAACCATTCTTCAGGAGAAACTGAGACAAAGTCTCATACCACAGCCTAGGTGCTTGGTGCAGCCCATATAAAGCTTTATCCAGTTTGCACATATAGTTGGGGTGCTGTGGGTCTTCAAATCCTGGAGGTTGGCATACATAGATTTCCCTATCTATATCCCCATATAGAAAAGCACACTTGACATCAAGTTGGTAGACAGTGAAGTTCTTGGATGCAACATAAGCAAGGAAGATCCTAACTGCCTCAAGTCTTGCAACAGGTGCAAAGACATCAGTATAATCAATTCCTTCCTCTTAGGTGTATCCTTGAACTACTAATCTTGCCCTGTTCTTGATAATCAAACCTCTATCATCCTTTTTGTTTCTGAAAACCCATTTAGTGCCTATGGGTACTTGACCAGATGGTAGTGGGCATAGATTCCAGACCTTTTGTCTTCTGAATTGAAGCAGCTCCTCCTGCATCGATTCAACCCAACTACTATCTTTCAAGGCATCTTCCACCTTTTGGGTTCCATCTGAGATAAGAAGCATGAGTACAAGCAGACATTCCAATGATGAGTTTGCCCTCTTGTTCTCACACCTTTAGAGACATTCCATATGATGTTCTTAGTTGGATAAGTGTTGTGAATCCTAAGATGAGGAATCACTTCCAGTTGCAGAGATAGGTCTAGGTTAGACATATTCTGATCAGGAACTGGATCACTCTGTCCAGCTGTTGTTTCAAAGTCATTTAATGAGGACTGATTGAATGACTGAGAAACATTATCAATGGTTAGCTGTGAAGTAGTATTAACAGTTTCCTGTTCCTTCAGAATACTACTTCTTTCAACCTGGTGTTGTAATGGATCACCTGAAGAGCTTTGGGGTTCATCAGGTGATTCACTTGTTGAAGCTTCACTATTTCTTGAGATAGTTACACTATCTGATCTGTGAATGGTTGAAGCTTGTTGTCTTTCAGCTCTTGGAGAATTTGAAAGAGGTCTGGGTAGCTCAAATAGTTGATCAGCATTAGCATTAGCATCACTTTGAGCACCTGTTCCATCTGAAACATTCTCACAAGATGGTTTAGAATAGTTTGAAAACAATTCTAGGTCAAAGATATAATCAGGTCCATACCCCCTAACAACGGAGTGTGCTCATTAATAATTATATTGGATGACTCCTCAAATTGTTGATTCTTAATGTTGTATACTCTATAAGCTTTGGAGCTAGAAGAGTATCCAACAAAGATAGGATCATCTGACTTCTCAGCAAACTTTGCTAAGTTGTCTTTTGTGTTAAGTATGGTACATCTGTAGCCAAAAGGCCTTAGAAAGCCAATGAACGGTGGCCTCTTGTTCCATAACTCATAAGGGGTTTTTCCATGGGGCTTAACTACAAGAACTCTGATATGCACATAGCATGCAGTGCTAACTGCCTCTGCCCCAGAATGTTAGAGGTAGTTTTGAATCAGCTAACATGGTTCGAGCCGCCTCAATAAGTGTCCTGTTCCTCCTCTCAGCAACACCATTTTGTTGAGGAGTTCTGGGAGCACTATATTGTCTGGCAATCCCTTTTGAGTCACAGAATGAGTCAAGAACAAAGTTCTTAAACTCAGTCCCTTGATAACTTCTAATGATCTTAAACTTGTGATCAAGTTGATTTTCTATTTTAAGAATAAAAGATTTTAACGTTTCAGCAGTTTCATCTTTAGTTCTTAAAAAGAATACCCATGTAAATCTTGTAAAATCATCAACAATCACAAGGCAGTATGATTTCCTTCCAATGCTTATTATACTTGTGGGACCAAAGAGATCCATGTGCAATAAGTGTAATGGAGTAGTGATGGAGTTTACACATTTGGATTTATGAGATGACCTGTGTTGTTTCCTTTTCAGGCATACAACACAGTTTTCTTTGCAGAAAAATTTCTTTTTAGGCAAACCGTGTACCAAGTTATTTTTAACCAATTTATTCATTGTTTTAAAATTCACATGACACATGCGTTTATGCCATAGTGTTGACTCATCACTATCAGCTTTGGAAAGAAAGCATGATACTTCACCCATAGGAGAAGCATTCTTCATATCCGGCTTGTACATATCCCCTTTCCTGAGAGATCTAAGAAGCACCAATTCTGGAGGAATTGTCATCCCTGGTTTGAGGATAATGCACTCATGTTCTGTGAAAAGCATTTGATGCTTTTGATCACAGAATTGAGAGACAACAGATTGTGTTCAAGCTGTTTGACAAAGTGAACTTTGTCAATGTTTCTTCTACCATTGGATATACTTCCTCTGCCAGAAATATATCCTCCGGCCTCACCTCAAATTGGACAGGCCCTCCATCATAGTTTTGGAATTATTGAAGGAGAGATCTATTCCCTGTCATGTGCCTGGAGCATCCACTATCTACAATCCAGACATTGTTATTCTTGTCAAATGGATGTTCCTGCACATAAGATGAGATGGTTAGTTTTGTTTGGAAGCCCAAGCCTTGCTGGTCTTGGGCTCTTCCAAAGATAATGACATAATTGAACCAAAAGATATGCATTGGGGTTCAATAGAGGTCGTTGAAGAAGATGTTTGTGCTGCAGCATCTTCCTTGATCTTCCAATCCATCCCTTGGTTGATATTTGAGGATGAGCTTGTTGAAGCTTTTGCAACATGGTCTTCTTCCGAAGCTTCTTTCTTTTCGGAAGAAGCCTTCACCACCTTTTCTTCCGAAGAAGTCTTCTTTTGGGATGGTTTCAAGGGAGCTTTCTTATTCTTCCGAACCTTAGAAGCTTTGGCTTCCGAAGCCATTTTTCCTTCGGAAGAAGTATTTTCTTCGGAAGGAAACTTAGCTTCCGAGACCAACTTTCCCTTTTTCATCACTTGGGCCATTTGAAATGGTCCAAATGTGAAACCTTCCCTGACTCCTTCTTTTCTAACATTATTTGCATAATATGTGCTTGCTGGATTGTAGTAACAATCTTTAGCCATGTGGTTGTGCAGACCATACATTATGCATGCGATGTTAGTCTTTTGGGAATTTGAAGGTTGCTGTTTCTTAGACTTCTTTTCTCTTTCAACTTCCGATCCTTTGGTAGGACAGGAGTGCTGGTACTACACTTCTTTCCTGAACCAGAAGTACCTACCACTTGGAATCCAGCAGAGATGAAGACACCCTTTTGCTTTGGGTCAATCTTTAGCTTGGACTCAACAACTTTCTTGGCAGTCTTTCTAGCAGCTTTGGCTCTGTTTCTTCTCGCCTTGATGGTTAGCATTTGATCTTCACACGTGGAGATGAGTATATCTTCCTGTTTCTCCCCTGTGGTGGCCACTATTTTTGCTTCATCCTTTAATTCTAATGGAGAAGGGTCAGCAGTTGGAACCTCTTGCTCCTCAGTACCACATCTAGGTAGTCTAATAGACTCATAAGAGTGTGGTGGAGCTATTTCATTGGTTCCTAACCCTTCTTTGTTTTGATAAAACATTTTAGAATGAGAGGATGATGCAAGAATAGCTTGGAAGTTTTGCTCAGCAATAGCTTGCTTCCTTGCCTGAGCCTCAGCAGTGACAAGCCGGGCTTGTGCTTCAGACAGCTTGGATATCTGATCTTTGATTTGAGTCTTGTAATTTGTTTGTTCATGTTTTAAAAGAGACACAGTTTTCTCTAACTCCTCAATTTTCTTTTGATAGTCAGATTCAGCTCCTTTAAAGTCAGATTTTAAGATATTTAAAGACTTAATATCAGATCTGATTTCCATATTGTAATCCTTATAAAGTTTAACCTTAGCAATACAGGTTGAAGTGCAAAGATTTTCATATACCTGAGCATCATCTGTTCCGGCCATGAGTGCTTGAGCGGGAGTCACATCCTGTACCATGAAGCTCCAGTCAACTTCTTGGGCTATTGCAGCTGTTTCAGTTGTCTTCTCTTCATGCCTTGAGGTTGAGGGATGTGTGGAGGCCTGTGGGGTTCCCGGGTTGTTCTTGGGAGCCTTGCATTCCTAGCAAAGTAACCTAGTTGGTTGCAGTTGTAGCATTTTGCTTTGCTCTTTTCAAACCCAAACTTGCTGTTGACAGGGTTTTGAGGGAATTGCCTTCCAGTTCTCTTGAAGAACTTCTTCGCTCTGTAGGTTAAGAGAGCCATCTGTTGGAAAATGTCCACATACTCTACATCATCTGGATTGAAGCACTCAAGATCATCAAAGCAATATTGAAAATCACCATAGTGTCCACTTCCAGAGATAAAGGCACAACTATCCTGAAAGAAGTTGTGTTAAGCCTTTTGAGATCTTGGAGTCTCAAGTAGAGTAATGTAGGGTCCAGTATGTGAGTTGTCAGGATAGCACAGCAACTGTTCAACCACATGAAGGGCTGAACTCAGTTGATTATTGGAGTTACCAGAGGAGTTCTGTATGTTCATCTCCATCTGGAATGCAATTAGAATACCATACAACTCTGTGAGAGAAAGAGTGTTAAGGTCCGAAGTTCTCTTGATTACAACACAATAGTGTGTCCATAGTTTAGGAAGGGAAGACATGAACTTCCTAACTATGTCTCTATTCTCAAGAGGTACTCCAATATCCACCAGAGTATCCACTATCTCAACATACCTGAAGTATTGTTGAGTCAAGGTCTCTCCAGCCTTGAAAGTGAAGTTCTCAAACTGCTGCTTTAAGAGATCCTTCTTGTTTTCTTTAGTTTCCTTGGATCTTTCATACATGAGCTTCAGTGCATCCCATAGATCTTTAGCTGTCTTACACTTCTTGAAGCCTCTGTAGATGGAGTTTGGAAGAGCAGTTTGAAGAGAAGTCATAGCCATTTGATCAAGCTCTATTCTTTTCCTATCTTCCTCTGAGTAATCATCAACATCTTTTGGAATGATGCGATTACCAGTAGCAGAAGTAGTGCTTGGTATGAAGCCTTGATGAAGCCTTCCATTCTTATGCACCATGTGTCAAAGTCTTCAGGGGTGATCAGTGGGGACTTGGTCATGGTACCGGTTTTCATATCAGCTTTAGTGAGAGCGGCTATTTGAGTGAGTGGGTTGTAGGGAGGAGTGAAAAACAAGTTGATTTGGATGGTAAGATCTCACAATCAAGAGCCTGGAAGCTCTGATACCAATTGCAGGATCGGTTTGGGTCACTCAACCAGTGGTTTTTCTCTCAAACTCACCTTGAACAACACTCAGGAAGAGTCTAACAAGAGTTGATCACAATATAACAAGTAACAAATGATAATGAACACAGCATGTAAATTTTCAAGGTACTTTTATATATTGCTTCTCAACTCAAAGGATTACAAGACTCTTATGAGCTCAAGCTCTCTCTCTATGTCTATATCTAATGAGTTACAATGAGAATACATATATAATACTACCTACAGTTGGATATACTTTGATACCAGCTGGAAACCTCTAACCAAACGTCTATACTACAAGACTATAGGTTAAGGTATCTCAGATATTTTATCTAAGATTTGGTAGTCAGGACATGTACCTGACTTACCTTTTTGTCACTAACTAAAGTTGGTAACATGTACTATCATAAAAAGGTAAACAGTAGAATAAAGTATGGTCAACAACATGGCTCTTTAGGAAGAAGCCATGCTGTATCAGAGGTCTGCAGCGGATTGTCAGAGACCATACTTATGTCTACTGGTCATAGCAATGTCTTCAGAAGGTTAAATTGCTTCGGAAGAATAACTTCTTCCGAAGCCACTTATACTTCGGAAGACTGCTTCTTTCGAGGCTTGGAGTCTTCTTTGTCTTCGGAAGTAGAGTTTATCTTCGGAAGATGTCTTCAGCTGATGTCTTCAGACTTTGTCTTCAGAAGAACTCTTCAGACTTCGGAAGTCGTCATACTTAGCTTCGAAAGCCTTTGAATGTAGCACCAAAATTGACTATGTGAAGTGGTTTTGGTTGCACCAGCCTTATAATGACCCAACATATATGTGTGAGCACACGCGCGACACACACACATACCAGGGAGGTTATCAATGATAATGGATTTTCATATGATAAAAAAGAAGATTATATATATGTGTGAGCACACGCGCGACACACACACATACCAGGGTGGTTATCATTGGTAATAGACTTTCATATGATAAGAAAGAAGTGCAGCGATAACTAAATAAGCAACTTTTAGTATTTAATCTAAATTTAAAAAGTAATTTCAATAATTTATTTACTTAATCAATGGTTGAAATTAACTTATAGCAAAAAAGTTGTTAGAGTATTATTTTAAACGTAGCCACTTTTGTTGACTTTTGTAAATTCTCATATTTTTTAGACGTTCATAACTTTTATGTATGGTAATTTTTTTATAAAAATTACATCATAAAAATAAGTGTTTTTTTATTTTTAAAATTAGTAAAGTATTGCTATATAAAAATTTAATAATTTTTTGATGTTTTTAAGTCCATACCTCGTCATTGTTTCTTTCAGTACAGTTAACTATTTTTATATTTTTGTAAGTCATTGTGTTTTTCTACATTGATAAAAATTAAAAAAGTATCATAATGTAATAACATTATTGTGTATCTTTAATATGTAAAATATAATATTAAATTAACAATTAAATTAATCTAATACATTAAGAATAATGACAAAATAACATAATGTCTTATTGTTTTTTTTTATCGTGATTGTGTAATATTGAACACATGAATTTTAAAAGAATACAATGATAAAATAAAATCACTGCATACTTCTAATTATAAAATACAATAATAGATAACAATAAGTTTAATATATTAATATAATAAAAAAAATAACACATTATGTTACTTTCAAGACTATGAGTTCTGATAAATACATTGATGAAAGTATATTATTATATACTTTTAATTGTAAAACACAATAATATATAATAAGTTGATATAATTTGTTGAAACAATGACAATAATAACACAAAGTGATATAAAATGTAAAATACAATATTAAGAAGTATTAAGAGCTCGTCGTGATATGTTGGGAAAAGGAGGCCGAATATTGTCCATGACACCTTTTTCAAGTTTGATAAATATAATCTCCAGTGACAGCTCAAACCCTTTTTAAATACTATAGTCTTTGATAAAGTAGCTTTCTTAAAAATGAATCCTAATTTTATCTGGTTGACAGTACTTTTGATGATTATTCGTCGAATATTTTGCTAGAAATTTATTGTTGATCCATCAGTGATGGTCTATATAACCCCCCCCCAAACTTTTTTTAGTTTAAACAAAATATTGCATTTGTTTTTGTGATCTATTTTCCTTGTTAAGTACTAAGAACGTATATACATCACATTGTATACTCTTCTAACTCGAATGTATAGTCCTGAAAATTGAATATGACAAATGCTATATTGAATCCGTCATCTAGACAAATACGGCACTAGCAAGTTAGATAAAATTGGTGCTCTTGGCATATGCAGAAGATCCACTAGCATACGCTTCAATCAAGCTAGCTCTATATGAAATCCAGTATTGACGAACACATTCATCAAAATAGAGTTGGGAATGGGAGCAATAGGATTCCTCAACTCTTGATATACGACTATAGCCTCATATAGGAAGTCGAGTTACCATTGTTTATGATTTTCTCATGTGCACACATATATGGGTTACAATTATTAACATTTCTCGAATCATTTTGTAAGATCTAGATAGACCATGTAATGTTTTATAAACTAGAGCTACGATCTTGTCTTGTTGACAAATAAAAAATAATAAATAAATCGTCGTAAAAATGTTTGCCTAGTATGGGCATTCAGTGGCTGATAGACTAGTTTCATGACCGACAGGGGCGGAACTAGGGTCTTAGGTACGGGGTCAAGTGACCCCATTGATTTTTGAATCCGTAGTGTAACGTATAATACCGAATTTTTGGTGAACCCATAGTTTTACAGGTAGTAAACCTATTAGTATATTAAAACTTATAATATATCATAAACACATCTCTGGTTCGCTGGTTTATGCGCTCCGTCTCCAAAAAGAGGTCGCGAGTTCGAACCTTGGAAGCTGCAGTTTGCAACAGTTTTTTTTCCTTCTTTATTTGTGTAAAATTACTAAAATAACCTTGTTCTAATTACACAAAATAAAACCCTAGCCCCCAATTTTTCCCCCATTCAAACTGCAACTACAGCCCCGGCCTGCCCCCCTCCCCCCTTCACTACTGCTCCGCCTACTGCCTTGCGCCTTTGCCAGCCTGCTGCTGCTCCGCGCCTCCACCTGCTCGTGTTCATTGCTAATTCTGTTGCTGCCCGCTACTCATGTGTTGGTCTGTTCATGGTTCATTGCTAGCCCCCCATCTTTAACCTTATGGTTGAGTAGTTCACCATTGATTCATGAAATTTGAAAAGGTTAGTTTTCTTAGTTGTTTATTTAAAGTTTAAAATCTTTAGCATTTTCATTGTTAGACGTAACTTATTTTACTTAATTTGTTTGTTAATTTGTGTATTAAGAATTTAGGAATCTAGAATTTATACTTTGTTTGTTAATTTAGGTGTTTAAAAATCTAGAATCTATATTTTGTTTGATATAACTTAGGTATTTCACCATATTAATAATTTAGTTCATCACAACTCATAATATGTTATATGTGTGATGCGTTGAACATTTTAGGAACATGGACCGGTTTGTTGTGAAAAGAAAACCATCGAATGTTGCTTCTTCATCTAGTAATAGTATTCCAGCAAGAATTGATTTAGATGATCTTCCATGAGATTCTTCTGAACGAAAGCCAATCTCATCATATCACCCTAATCAAAAAGATGAAATTAGAAGATCATACTTGCTTAGAGGTCCATGTCAACCTATTGGGCATGAGTTTCCATAACAAGATTTTAGTGGAAAATCTAGACGATTTCGTCCCGAGTGGTTTAAACAATATAGGAACTGGCTAGAATATAGTGTGAAAACGGATAGAGCATATTGTTTGTTTTGTTATTTGTTCAAGGAAGTTGGTCAAAAAGATGCATTTGTGAATGAAGGTTTTAATGGTTGGAATAAAACTGAAAGATTTGCCATACATATTGGTGATGTTAATAGTCTTCATAACAAAGCACGTAGAAAAGGAGAGGACTTGCTCAAACAAGAACAATCCATACATGTTGCATTTGGAAAACAAAGTGACAAACAAAAAAGAGAGTATAGAATCTGATTAAGTTCTTCTGTTCTTCTTGCAAAAGCGTTATTAAATAGTGTGTTGTCTTTTCGTGCTCATGATGAGTCTGAGACTTCACTTTATAAAGGACACTTTATTGAGTTTTTAAAGGTGTTTGAGCAATTAAATGAAGAAATTGGTAAAGTGATCTCAGGAAATACTGCAGGAAATACTGCAGGAAATAGTCAGATGACTTCTCTACTAATCCAAAAAGAAATTTGTAATTGTTTTGCATAAGAGGTTTTAAAGCAGGTTTTTGAAGAACTTGATGATGATATTTTTGCTATATTAGTTGATGAGTCGAGAGATGTATCTAAAAAGAAACAAATGGTTGTGGTTTTAAGATTTGTTGATAAATTGAGACTTGTTAAAGAAAGATTTATTGGCCTTGTTCATGTCATGGAAACAACTTCATTGTCTCTCAAGTCGGCCGTTGATAAACTATTTGCTAGATAGAATTTAAGCTTGACTAGAGTTAGAGGCCAAGGATATGATGGTGCAAGCAATATGTCCGGTGAGTTTAATGGTTTGAAAGCACTAATTTTAAAAGAAAACTCATCAGCTTATTTCGTACATTGTTTTGTCCATCAACTTCAATTAGTTGTTGTCGCCCTTGCAAACAAACATGTGGAGATTTATAAATTTTTTGATGAAGTTCAACTTTGACAAATGTAGTTTGTGCATCTTGCAAACGAATAGATATGATTTGAGAGAGTCAAAAGGAAAGGGTGAAAGAGCAAATTGGTCGTTTAGAAGTTGAAAGTGAAAAAGGGAAGAATCAAGAAATCTCACTTGCAAGAGTGGGAGACACACGTTGGAGTTCTCGCCATAAGACACTTGTTCGTTTGCTCGAATTATATCCAAGTATTATTGACGTGTTTGAACATATTGAGAATTCGGGAGTTGTTAATGCTAGACAAAAACAAGCACGCGGAGTTCAAATATATATGAAAACCTTTGATTTGTGTATTATTTACACTTGATGAAGCACATATTGGGGATTACTAATATATTGTGTGTAGCTCTTCAAAGAAAGAATCAAGACATATTAAATGCAATCAGGATGATTAAAGCGACAAAAGAAGAACTACAAAAGTATAGACTTGATGGTTTTGACTCGCTTTTAGAAGATGTCACATCATTTTTTCAAAAACATGACATTGAGGTGGTTAATATGAAAGAAGATTACATTGACCCGAAATATCGAAGAAGAAAGACTAACATCACCAATAGACATTATTACGAATTTGATAACTTTAATACGGTTTTAGATATGCAAATCCAAGAGCTTAGTAACCGTTTCAACGAGGTGACCACCGAATTACTTACTTGTATGAGTTCTTTGAGTCCGTCTAACAATTTTTGTTACTTCGATACTAAAAAGATACTAAGGTTGGCAGAAATGTATCCATATGATTTTGATTATGAAGAAAAAGACAAGCTCAAATATGAACTCGGGATATACATTAGAAGCATCAAAGAAGATACATGGTTTACCGACACTAATGATATATCTGCTATTGTAAAAAAGCTGGTGGAGACAAGGAGACATATTGATTATTCTTTGGTTTATCGTATGTTGAAGTTATCACTTGTCTTACCTGTTGCAACGGCAAGTGTTGAGAGATGTTTTTCTTCAATGAAGCATGTGAAAACGGATTTGCGCAATCGTATGGGTGATGAATATATGAACGACTCGTGTATTTGTTACATTGAAAAGGAGCTTTTTGTAAAGGTGTCGATTGAAGATGTAATGGAACGATTTCAGAAAATGAAGACGCGTAGAGAACAACTATAAAATGTAAGTTTTATATGATTTATTTTGATATTATATTTTTGTTAACATTTTGTATGTAATTTAATTACATTCCGAACCCAACCGACCCGGTCCGAAAAATTTTATATTATCTTGTTACAAAACGAGTCACCAAAAAATAATGACCCCATTGGGAAAAATTCATGGTTCCGCCACTGATGACCGACAAGATCAAATATGACATGAAGTTAGTTGGTGTTGTATTAAGTTCTAAATATCACACCTCTAAGAATAATTTAGTGAGATTTTTATCTAAAATGCAATGTAACATGATATATAAATTGTTTCATATGCATGATGTCGATGGATATTAGTTTACATGTTTAATTTTCTCCTACCACGGGTTATCACAAATTAATCTCAAAGGCTATGAATGACTGATATTTACTACTGGGTATAAACGATGAAGCACTAATATAAAATACATATGTTTTTAAAACGATGAAGCAACTAAAGTATATATTACATTATAATCTTCTTTAAGGTTTGAGGCTTTTGATGTTTAACTTTTTGTAAATAAAAATCTGATAGTATTTTGTTAAATCATGTTTAATTGGAGAGAATATAAAAAAATTTACAAAAAATTTAAATAAAATTGCCTATTTATATTCATCAGTCTTATTAATATATTATATCTATTTTAATCTATTTTCTATTCAAAACATTTACTAAGATGTTATAGTTGAATAGTTGATTGCTTAACCCAGAAGAAACCAGGGTCTATGTCCCCTTCAGTGGAAGAAAAACCCCCAGAAATTTAGGGCACCATACCCCTCCTCTGTCATACGATATGATGTGAAGTTTATATATCCTTTATGGCGGGAGTACATTAGATTTTGTCTTGTTTGTTTGTTTGTATTATTAATTTATTATAGTAGGGATAAAAGATGTTAGCTGAACTTTATACTATTGAATTAAATTTTCTTTTATATCAGTGAGTTATATGTGCTGATGTACCAAGTGTTATTTGATATTTTTCTGTTTAAAGTAATCTCAATCTTAATAATGTATAAATCAATATTTAAAAATGTGGCCGTATAACTTTTAGAATAAATTTGGCTTCACTTGATTCGATGCTAATCCCGTAACAATTTCCAGAAAGCATCTAAATGCACTACAAGAAAAATAGCTTTTTGCGACTACCTTTTTTGCGACGATTATAGTTTCGTCGCAAAAAGTCACAAAACGACAAAAAAAATAACTTTTTTGACTTTTCAAGTCAAAAAGTTTTTGCGGAAAACTAGCTAGCAAGAGTACATTACATAAGAAAAGATAAAAAATTAAAATCACGTCAATGACCTCAATCTAGACAAGTGATTTATCCTTTATGTTTAATCCATATAAACAATGATACCAAAATATCTTCAAATATCACGTCCGCACCACGATTGCCGTCCTTGAAAATACAATCATTCCTTCAAATCCAAATGCGTCACATGGTAGCATGATCAATAATCACCAAAAGAACCTTTTTAAATAGTTTATTACCATTAATATTGAACACTTTTCACTCCAGTTACGTTGCACCTACGCCACGATTAAGTTTTGCCTATAGAAGTCTTGCAATAGAGCATTGGATGAGAAGATGATCTGTGGACTCAAAGTGATCTCCACAGCTGGAGCAAATCTTACCCGTCACCGCACCATTTCTTTTTGCAAGACCTATTAGAGACATTATACGACCTTGAACTACACGCCAAACAAAACGCCAAACAAAACATGAGATCTTTATCGGAATTCATTAAGCCAAATAAAATTCTTGAAAGGAAACGTGAATAAGACTTTATTGGTTATTTCTGTAAAGGAGGCCACCGAGAAGGAGCCGGAGCCATCACCACCCATACAAAAACATCTTATTATTAATCGACTGAAGGAGGGCCGTAAGGGATATCAACTTCTGAACTTCAAGAACATTAGAAGAAGACTTTTTCCAAGATCAAATGAAGTTACGATTAATTATGGGCTAGTTGCATCTTTCAATAATTTTCGCATGATCTTAACTTTTTAAGCCAAAAATATTTGGGAACATAGTCCAAATCATTCCATTTATCTAAATGTCTATCTAGCATGAACTTTCTAGTATATAGTTTTTGGAGTTGAATAAAAATTTGGCGATAAAAATGATCAATCTGAATACATATATCAATATCAATAAAATGATTTCTTATAAATTATTACACAAAATAATTTAAAGAGTATTAGTCTTAATATTTTGTGTTTGGCCGGGAAATTAATGAAATTATTTGGACATGGGCATTAATCACTACCTTCTCTCCATCACATCATGAGTCAAAACTCCAAAAATAAAAAACATAATTAATTTAACACACGATTCCTTAGAAAATCTTTGCACTGAAACAATTGAGTTTTGGAAGATCTTCTGTCAATATTGTATGTTTCATTATGCACTCCCATAAATACAAGTCATAGTACATCAAATCAAGACATCCAAACATGCATTAAGTCATGTGGTGTCTTAATTATAGAAAAATCATATACTAAAAAATTACATGCAAAACTATGAACAAAAATAATATGAAATATGAAAGTAATTAGCATGTTTAATCGCAAAATGAATTAAAGGATATGTTTTTAAAGATACAAAGTTATGTTCCATAGCTGAAAATTTTGTACATCTTGAATTAAGTAGTATATTCTTGATAACAGTATGAAATATTTTTAAACATGATATTTTTTAATTTATTTTGCTTTTAGATAAAGTTGTGTTAATTTAATTATTTACTAATTATAACTAAGTATGAAAAAACTTTAATTTTGATAAATAATACTTTCTATTACTTTACTTATGCAAGAAAAGGATGGTAATTTTAAATATAGATTTTTAATTAAAAAGATATGACTAAAAACGTAATTAGTAAATCTCTCAGTAACACTCAATTGGTGAATCCTTAGTGAACCATCACTCGTTGATCCATCAATGATACTAATATGTTGTAAAATTCTCTGTCGTCTATGGTTGATCGTTGTCGAAGTAACAATCAAATAAGATATTAAATATGTGTTCTTGTTCACCTTAAGCTAGTTAGGGTAGGTAGGGTTGTCGATACTCGTGGAATTAGTGGTCGGTGGATTGTAATCGAATTTGTATGATAATGATTGAATTGAGAAATTACTAAACTATTGCCTCTTGGCTGTGAAAGTGAGATTTGGACTAATTAACAAATTAACTAAGAAAATGCGTGCAAGTAATTAAAATTGATTAGAAGAAAATTATGAAAAAGGGTAATCCACCCCGGGATTCAGGTTCGGTTCTCGGTCATTGTTTAGTTCAATTGAGTGGAAAATCCTTATGAGAATTCTGTACGTGTAATGATTAAGTGATAATGATAACCAAGACTTAACGGGTCTTAGTACACAATACCAATTGGATTAACAACCAAAACCTTGCAATCATACAACTTGCGTAAAATTATATGACATTCAAATTAAGTTTCACTAAAACAATTGTTTAAACAATCAAACCACAAGTTAAACTGAATAAAGAACTTAACAGGTTCTAACGTTTAATCCCAACACCAATTGAACACGAACAAACTCCTAATAACACGAAATCTATTATCCGAGGTAGATCACGCGGAGTTAAGCCTTGCATCTTCATGAATTCAACAACGAAATCGGATTGGAACATGATTGAATGGATTAGAATGAGTTCGAGAAGTCAAAGAAAAACTCAAGAATCACCAAAGTTCGTCCCTTTTTGCTCCCAATGCGAATTAGGGTTTACAATTTAATTCTCCACCTTAAATATGGTCAAAATTCGAAGATTTTGGTCAAACCCATCACGACGTAAGTTACGTCCACTAGGACATAAGCGACGTCCACTAGGACGTAAGCCACGTCCTCTTCACAAGTGTACGCCCTAGTCTTCTGTCTTACGTCCTCAATTCAGAGAAAAAACAAATGGACGTAAGCTACGTCCAAAAGGACGTAAGTTACGTCCCCCCCAATTTTTCCTTCGTTCTTTCTTTTGTTCTTGTCTCGAGTTCCAGATCTCATCCATCTTTCCTCTAATGCTCAATTCTTTCCTCTTAGCTTCCCTGTGTTTGTAAACAGAACAAAGTGACTGCATCCAAGAATAATAATATGATAATAATGCATAATTAACCACTTAAAACATATATAAAGCATGAATGCTTCAATGTCCATTAGTATCATTCGCTAGTACATAGATTATAGATACCAACTAGGCACACTCTTTACCAAATGACTTTTAAAAGATATGTCCACCGCTAAAAACCCTTTGTTGTGTAGTGATTTTTTCATAATCATCTTCGGTTATACATAATGCTGGTCGGTTGTTTGTCACATACAGTAAAGTCACATTTTTGGAGGTATCCCATGCATCTTAAGTTTGCTAAGAACTCATCCCCATTTCATTTTGTGCATCCCTATAAAAACAAACACAAAGGCTCCAATGTTTTGTCATCAAACATGCTCGAGGTTTGTTGGCAACAATCTTTTTTAGAAAAATTAAGAGATAACCACTCCAGATGTAGCTTTAATTAGACGAATCACAGAAAATATTCAACAGAACTTTATTATTACAAAGACCAACATCCATGACAATGGATTTGTGCGCACATTGTTCATTTAATGCTACGGTACATATTTAGTGGGTGCGTTGCAATGGATATTCGTAGCGATTTTATGATTTACATCATAGTTAGAATTAAGGTATTTTAAAAATTAATTATCATAAACTCATCTAAAATATATTATTTAAATTTCAGTAAAAGCCTTATGTAAATATTGGCTCGATCGTATCAGAAAATAAAAAAAAAAAAAACTTTCGAGAATAATGAGCACTTTATCATGTAATTTTTAATATTATCTCGTAATAGATAATAAATATGGAAAATGCATGAAAACTTAACAAACATGGTCTTCACAACCCTCCTAAGTATTAAAAAAACATTCTTTTAAAATTCGTTTCTATTAAGGTAATCTAACAATGTATTAAGCTGTTACTTTGATATGTTTTTTGGTCAGTAAACAGTTATATAACATTTTTTGAAATTTATTTATTTTTTAACGATAAATCTATATATGTTATAATAATAAAATAACTAAAAACTGCATATTTCTATAAAGTCTGAATAAAAACGTATTTAATTGTATTGTTTTTTGCGTACGGAAGTTATTATAGATTATTAGAGGGGAAACCGTTTTTCTAGGGTCCCTTTATTTAGACACCCCTTTTTAAATCAACACCCCTGTACCCTATACGTCGCGTATGGGTCCATACGCGGCGTATGGGGTACATTGTTGATTTAACGTTTTATACCCTATACGTCGCGTATGGGTCCATACGCGGCGTATAGGGTATGTTGTTCATTTGACGTTTTATACCCTATACTCGGCGTATGGGACCATACGCGGCGTATAGGGTTTGACATTTTATACCCATACGTGACTTATGACCCATACGTGGAAGAGCTATACGTCGCGTATGGAACCATACGCGGCGTATAGCTTATATATTTATTTTTTTTTAATTTTTGAGTTTTTATTTTAATATATACATAATTTGAATTAAAATTATTTAAACAATACAATACGAATACAATAATAAAATTAAAATTAAAAATATATAATTCGCATATTACAAATTATAAATTAAAATAAATTTATATAAGCCGGGGGTTCTCGGTTATTCTCTATTATTACGTTGTATTCCGAGATACGAATCCTATACATAATCTCCCATTCTGCAGCACGTACGCTTCGGTTAAGAATCCAAAGATTACTTAATGTTGGCATCGGATAATCTCCTTCTAACTTACGTGGACGAATGATTGTTGTTGACATGAACAATCGACACGACATGATGAGGCATGACAGTTTTCGGATCAGTCCATAATGGGAAAAATGTTGACAACCATTATTGCTTAGTAAATGAAGAATAAACCCAAACTTTTGAGCAACCACTAATCTAGTTGTTGGATCATGATAAGGCTGGTGCAACCAAATTCACTTCATAGTCACTTTTGGTACTACATCAAAGGGCTTCCGAAGTCAAGCAAGAGATCTTCCGAGAGTCTAAGGAACAACAGCTGAAAACAGCTTCCGAAGACAGAGTCTGATGAAGAGCTGAAGACAAAGTCTGAAAGCTTCCGAAGACAAAGTCTGATGAAAGAGCTGAAGACAAAGTCTGCTTCCGAAGACAAAGAAGATTCCAAGCTTCGGAAGAAGCAGTCTTCCGAAGTATAAGTGCCCTCGGAAGAAGTTGTTCTTCCGAAGCACTTTATCCTTCGGAAGACATTGCTATGTCCAGCAGATAAAAGTATGGTCCCTGACAGTCCGCTGCAGACCTCTGATACAGCATGGCATCTTCCTAAAGAGCCATGTTGTTGACCATACTTTATTCTACTGTTCACCTTTTTATGTTAGTACATGTTACCAACTTTAGTTGGTGACAAAAGGTAAGTCAGGGACATGTCCTGACTACCAACTCTCAGGCAAAATGTCTGAAAGACCTCACCTAGAGTCTTGTAGTATAGATGTAAGGTTAGAGGTGTCCAGCTAGAATCAAAGTATTCCCGGCTGTAGTAGTATTATATATATCTTCTCCCTGTAACTCTTTATGTAAGCGATTTGAGTCCAAGCGTCTTGTAATCCTTTGAGTTGAGAAGCAATATATAAAAGTACCTTGAAAATTACTTGCTGTGTTAATTTTCTTACTGCTTGTTACTTGTTATATTGTGATCAACTCTTCCTAAAAGACTGCTTGCCGAGTGTTGATTCACTAGTGAGTTGAGAGAGAAACCACCCGAAATCGATCCTGCAATTGGTATCAGAGCACCAGGCTCTTGATTGTGAGATCTTACCATCCTAATCAACCTGTTTTTCACTCCTCACCACAATCCACTCACTCAAATGGCTGCTCTCTCCAAGGCTGATATGGAAACTGGTACCTTGACCAAGTCCCCCATGATCACCCCTGAAGACTTTGACACATGGTGTATCAGGATGGAAGGCTTCATCAAGTGTCAAGATTCAAGGATGTGGGACTCCATTGTCAATGGTCCTTTCATACCAAGCACTACATCTGCCACTGGTAATCGCATCATTCCAAAAGATGTTGATGATTACTCAGAGGAAGATAGGAAGAGAATAGAGCTAGATCAAAGGGCTATGACTTGTCTCCAAACTGCTCTCCCCAACTCCGTCTACAGACGCTTCAAGAAGTGCAAGACAGCTAAAGATTTATGGGAAGCTTTGAAGCTGATGTATGAGGGATCCAAGGAAACTCAAGAGAACAAGAAAGATCTCTTGAAGCAGCAGTTTGAGAACTTTACTTTCAAGGCCGGTGAGACCTTGACTCAACAATACTTCAGGTATGTTGAGCTAGTAGATACTCTGGCAGATATTGGAGTAGCTCTTGAGAACAGAGACATAGTTAGGAAGTTCATGTCTTCTCTTCCCAAGTTATGGACTCACTACTGTGTTGTCATCAAGAGAACTTCGGACCTTAAGACTCTTCTCTCACAGAGTTGTATGGTATCCTAAGTGCATTTCAGATGGAGATGAACATGCAGAACTCCTCTGACCACTCCAATAACCAACAGAGTTCAGCCCTTCATGTGGTTGAAAGGGAAAGCATGGAACCACAACATCAGTTGCTATGCTACCCTGACAACTCACATACTGGACCCTTCATCACTCTACCTGAGACTCCAAAGTCTCAAAAGGTTCAACACAACTCCTTTCAGGATAGTTGTGCCTTTGTCTCTGGAAGTGGACACTCTGGTGATTTTCAATATTGCTTTGATGATCTTGAGTGCTTCAATCCAGATGATGTGGAGTACATGGACATTGTCCAGCAGATGGCTCTTTTAACTTACAGAGCGAAGAAGTTCTTTAAGAGAACTGGAAGGCAATTCCCTCAAAACCCAGTCAACAGCAAGTTGGGTTTGATAAGAGCAAAGCAAGGTGCTACAACTGCAACCAACTTGGTCACTTTGCTAGGGAATGCAAGGCTCCCAAGAACAACCCGGGAACCCCACAGGCCTCCACACATCCCACTGCTCCCAAGCATGAAGAAAAGTCAACTGAAACAGCTGCTGTTGCTCAGGAAGTTGACTGGAGCTTCATGGTACAGGATGTGACTCCCGCTCAAGCACTCATGGCCGGAACAGATGATGATCAGGTATATGAACATCTTTGTACTGCTGCCTGTATTGCTAAAGTTAAATTGTATAAGGATTACATTTCGGAAATCAGATCTGAGGTTGAGTCTTTAAATGTGCTAAAATCTGACTTTAAAAGAGCTGAATCTGACTATCAAAGGAAATTGATGAGTTAGAGAAAACTGTGTCTCTTTGAAACATGAAAAGACTAACTACAAGACTCAAATCAAAGATCTGATCTCCAAACTTTCTGAAGTTCAAGCCCAGTTAGTCACAGCTGAGGCTCAGGCCAGGAAGCAAGCTATTGCTGAGCAAAGCTTCCAAACTATTCTTGCATCAACCTCCCATTCCAAAATGTTTATCAAAACAAAGAAGGGTTGGGAACCAGTGAAATAGCTCCACCACACTCTTATGAGTCTATTAGACTACCTAGATGTGGTACTGAAGAGCAAGAGGTTCCAACTGATGACCCTTCTCCATTGGAACTAGAGGATGGAGCAAAAATAGTGGCCTCCACAGGGGAGAAACAGGAGGATACACCATCTCCACCTGTGATGACCAAATCCTGACCACCAAGGCAAGAAGAAGCAGAGCTAAAGCTGCTAGAAGGACTGCTAAGAAGGTTGCAGAGTCCAAGCTTAAGTTTGACCCTAAGCAAAAGGGTGTCTTCATTTCTGCCGGATTTCAAGTGACAGGTACTCCTGATTCAGGAAAGGAGTGTAGTACCAGCACTCCTGTCCTACTGAAGAATCAGAAGTTAAAAGGGAAAGTTGCTGATGAGAGAAGAAACCCAAGAAACAGCAACCTGCAAGTTCCCAGAAGACTAACATTGCATGCATAATGTGTGGTCTGCACAACCACATGGCTAAAGATTGTTATTACAATCCAGCAAGCACACATTATGCAAATAATGTTAGAAAAGAAGTAGTCAGAGAAGGCTTCTCAGTTGGACCACTTCAAAAGGTCCAAATGATGAAAAAGGGAAAGTTGGTCTCGGAAGCCAAGTTGCTTTCGGAAGAAACTGCTTCTTCCGAAGGGAAAGTGGCTTCGGAAACCAAACCTTCTAAGGTTCGGAAGAACAAGAAGGGTCCCTTGAAACCATCTCAGAAGAAGACTACTTCGGAAGAAAAGGTGGTGAAATCTTCTTCCGAAAAGAGAGAAGCTTCGGAAGAAGACAATGCTGCAAAAGCTTCAACAAGCTCATCTTCAAAGATCAACCAAAGGATGGATTGGAAGATCAAGGAAGATGCTGCAGCCCAAACCTCTTCATCAATGACCTCTATTGAACCCATTGCATATCTTTTGGTTCAATTATGTCACTATCTTTGGAAGAGCCCAAGACCTGCAAGGATTGGGCTTCCAAACAAAACTAACCATCTCATCTTATGTGCAGGGACATCCATTTGACAAGAACAACAACATCTGGATTGTAGATAGTGGATGCTCCAGGCACATGACAGGGAACAGATCTCTCCTTCAACAATTCCAGAACTTTGATGGAGGGCCTGTCCAATTTGGAGGTGAGGCCGGAGGATATATTTCGGGCAGAGGAAGTATATCCAATGGCAGAATAAACATTGACAAAGTTCACTTTGTCAAACAGCTTGAACACAATCTGTTAAGTGTTCTCTCAATTCTGTGACCAGAAGCATCAAATGCTTTTCACAGAACATGAGTGCATTATCCTCAGACCAGGGATGACAATTCCTCCGGAATTGGTGCTTCTCAGATCTCCCAGGAAAGGGGATATGTACAAGCTAGATATGAACAATGCTTCTCCTATGGGTGAAGTATCATGCTTTCTTTCCAAAGCTGATAGTGATGAGTCAACACTATGGCATAAACGCATGTGTCATGTGAATTTTAAAACAATGAATAAATTGTCTAAAATAACTTGGTACATGGTTTGCCTAAAAAGGAATTTTTCTGCAAAGATAACTGTGTTGCATGCCTGAAAGGAAACAACACAGATCATCTCATAAATCCAAATGTGTTAACTCTATCACTACTCCATTACACTTATTGCACATGGATCTTTTGGTCCCACAAGTATAATGAGCATTGGAAGGAAATCATACTGCCTTGTGATCGTTGATGATTTTACAAGATTTACATGGGTATTCTTTTTAAGAAGTAAAGATGAAACTGCTGAAACTTTAAAATCTTTTATTCTTAAAATAGAAAATCAAATTGATCACAAGGTTAAGATTATTAGAAGTGATCAAGGGACTGAGTTTAAGAACTTCGTTCTTGACTCATTCTGTGACTCAAAAGGGATTGCCAGACAATATAGTGCTCCCAGAACTCCTCAACAAAATGGTGTTGCTGAGAGGAGGAACAGGACACTTATTGAGGCTGCTCGGACCATGTTAGCTGATTCAAAGCTGCCTCTAACATTCTGGGCAGAGGCAGTCAGCACTGCATGCTATGTGCAGAACAGGGTTCTTGTAGTTAAGCCCCATGGAAAAACCCCTTATGAGTTATGGAACAAGAGGCCACCGTTCATTGGCTTTCTAAGGTCCTTTGGCTGCAGGTGTACCATACTTAACACAAAGGACAACTTGGCAAAGTTTGCTGAGAAGTCGGATGATGCTATCTTTATTGGATACTCTTCTAGCTCTAAAGCTTATAGAGTATACAATATTAAGAATCAACAATTTGAGGAGTCATCCAACATAGTTGTTAATGAGCACACTCCTTGTGTTAGGGGGAATGGACCTGAAGTATATTTTTGATTTAGAATTGTTTCCAAACTATTCTAAACCATCTTGTGAGAATGTTTCAGCTGGAACAGGTGCTCAAAGTGATGCTGATGCTGATGCAGGTCAACTATATGAGCTTCCCAGACCTATTCCAAATTCTCCAAGAGCTGAAGGGCAACAAGCTTCAACTATTCACAGATCTGACAGTGTAACTATCTCCAGAAATAGTGAAGCTTCAACAAGTGAATCACTTGATCAACCTCAAAGTTCCTCAGGTGATCCACTACAACACCAGGTTGAGGGAAGTGGTATTCTGAAGGAACAGGCAACTGTTAATACTACTTCACAACCAACCATTGATGATGTTTCTCAATCATTCAATCAGTCCTCATTGAATGACTCTGAAACAGCAGTTGGACAGAGTGATCCAATTCCTGATCAGAATATGTCTAACCTAGACTTATCTCTGCAATGGAAGTGATTCCTCGTCTTAGGATTCACAACACTCATCCAACTGAGAACATCATAGGAGATGTCTCTGAGGGTGTGAGAACAAGAAGACAAACTCATCATGGGAATGTCTGCTTGTACTCATGCTTCTGTCTCAGATGGAACCAAGAAGGTAGAAGATGCCTTAAAGGATAGTAGTTGGGTTGAATCGATGCAGGAGGAGCTGCTTCAATTCAGAAGACAAAAGGTCTGGAATCTATGCCCACTACCATCTGGTCAAGTACCCATAGGCACTAAATGGGTATTCAGGAACAAGAAAGATGATAGAGGCTTGATTATCAAGAACAAGGCAAGACTAGTAGTTCAAGGATACACCCAGGAGGAAGGAATCGATTATACTGATGTCTTTGCACCTGTTGCAAGACTTGAGGCAGTTAGGATCTTCCTTGCTTATGCTGCATCCAAGAACTTCACAGTCTACCAACTTGATGTCAAGTGTGCTTTTCTATATGGGGATATAGATAGGGAAATCTATGTGTGTCAACCTCCAGGATTTGAAGACCCACAGCACCCCAACTATGTGTGCAAACTGGATAAAGCTCTATATGGGCTGCACCAAGCACCTAGGCTGTGGTATGAGACCTTGTCTCAGTTTCTCCTGAAGAATGGATACACTAGAGGTACCATTGACAAGACTCTTTTCATCAGAAAGAGTGGAGAAGACATTTTGCTTGTACAAGTCTATGTTGATGACATCATATTTGGTTCTTCAAACGACCAAATGTGCAAAGACTTTGAAAGCATTATGAAGCAGAAGTTTGAGATGAGTTCCATGGGAAAAATGGACTTTTTCCTAGGAATCCAGGTGAAACAGATGAAGGAAGGGTTCTTCATAAGTCAATCTAAGTATGTCTCAGACATCTTAGAAAGATTTGAAATGAAGGACTGTAAACCAGCCAAGACACCCATACCCAGAAACCATAATCTTTGCCCTGACCTTGAGGGGGAGGATACTGATCAACATCAGTATAGAGCAATTATTGGTTCTCTGATGTATCTTACTGCAAGTAGACCAGATATCATGTTTGCCACATGCATTTGTGCAAGATATCAGGCTGCTCCAAAGGTTCTCACCTAGTTGCTGCAAGAGAATCCTCAGATACCTCAAAGGAGCACCTAAATAGGTCTCTGGTATCCAAGAAATAGTGATTTCAATCTCTATGGATACTCTGACAGTGACTATGGTGGCTGCAACATTGACAGAATCAACATCAGGAGGATGTCAATTCTTGGTGGAAGGATTATCTCATGGCAATGCAAGAAACAATCCTGTGTCTCTACATCAACTGCTGAAGCTGAATACATTGCTGCTGCTAGCTGCTGTGCTCAACTGCTATGGATTCAAAATCAGATGTTAGACTATGGGTTCAACTTCATGACTACTCCTATCCATATTGACAACAACAGTGCTATCTCCATTACTGAGAATCCGGTGAAGCACTCCAAGACAAAACACATTGATATCAGGTATCATTTCATTAGAGATATTCATGAAAAACAGCTGATAAAGTTAATCAAAGTTGACTCAAATGAACAATATGCTGATTTGTTCACAAAGGCATTTGATGAACAAAGATTTAAGTATCTCATATCAGCAATTGGGATGATAAACATTGAATAACTACCTCTTTTGAAGACCTTTTTAAATGAGTAATGTCTTGTGTCAATACAATTTAAGCCCTGTTACAAAAGATCTTTAAACTATTCCAAGTGTAAATTCCTTCCGAAGAGGAACTAACTCTCGGAAGATATTCTTGAATATCTTCCGAAGCTAAATTCCTCAATGGAAATTTTCTTCTCGGAAGAGTTTTTGGTCTCGGAAGAAGCGATTGATATATCAGATCTACTTCCGAAACTTATAAAACTCTCCATTCGGAAAGACAGCTTTACCTTCGGAAGCAATGCCTTGCTTCGGAAGATAAAGTGCCTTCAAAGGACAATTTTACCTTCGGAAGCACTATCATGCTTCGGAAGAGAAATTGCCCTAGGAAGAAGTTACCTTCGGAAATGTTTTACCCTCGGAAGTAAAGGTTTTATATGTAACGGATATCTTTTGGGCCCTACTCTGTAAAAAGTAAAGATTTTGTTGATAATGTCAGATTATTTAAAATTATCCTTGCCGCCATCATTCATTTCTCCGCCGTAAACCACCATACCACCCACAGTAACCCCAAAACAGTTACCCTATTACCACCACCATACTATATTCACCCTTTTAATAATCTTGACTTATCAATTTCATCTTCTTTACCACTTTACAGCCCTAACTGTTCCTTCACTGTAAAACCCTCAATCTCACTCAAAATTCAAGCTTACCTTTTCCCAATGGCGCTAAACCCTCAGCACAACCAAGTCGCGTTACTTGATTCGTCAAGGGATGCCGACTTTACCCAAATCATCACCTTTCTCACCGAATCCACCTATCTCACTGCACTAACAGTTAACCCCACCGTATACTCCAACATATGTCAGAATTTTGGAGCAATGGTGAAACTGCAGTACTGAATGGGGTTCGAGTCCTGAGAACCCGAGTTTGTGGCCAAGAGTTGGTCATCAATGAACAGATCATCAGGGAGCATCTCGAGCTTCACGATGATGGGGCTCCTACTGAGTTCCCCAAGGAAGACTTGGAAGGCACATATATCCTCATGGGATATGGAGGCGATGTCAGCAGATCTACGGTATACAAGTTCAACTTCTCTTACCACTGGAAGTTCCTGCTGCACATTGTTTTGCACTGCCTCTCCAATAAATCAGGGGGTTGGGATCAAATCCCATATGAACTAGGATGCCTAGTTCATGGGTTGGTGAGAGGCCTCAGATTCAACTACTCACGATTTGTGTTGAATAACCTAATCGCCAATCTGAGCAGAGATACATTCTTCATGTATCCCCGATTTCTTCAACATATAATCAACTGTGAGATGGAACCAAGCAGCTTGTCTGCGCAGTGCTCTTCCTGTTCCACATATGAGGCCTACCATCTTCAAAATCCTGAAGAAGATGTCCACCAACTTCACTGGACGGTACACTCCATTACCTCCAGCGATGACTGAGCGCATAGCTCCTGGTGACATCCCTGTTATCCCACAGGTGATGAACCCACACCAGCAACATCCACCACAATACCAAAGCCTTCTTTACCCATCAAATCTACATATCAGAGACGCCCCAAACGAACCCTTGTTCAATCTACTCTGATTGAACAAGCTCCTCTGTTCACACCGAAACGACTAGAGTGGAATCATGGGCTCCCACTCAGTGGAGGTCACACCATCCTTCACATTTGACCTCAATGTGGGTTTTGAGCCTCCTCAGTCTCAAACCCCTGAGCCCGAACCCCAAGCCTTTAGCCCACAGGGTGAGTCTCTACACTCCCCATGTGCAGCTTTCTAGGGACAGCCCCACCAAAGGCTCAATGCCTGTAGACATTGATCTAAGTCCCGGGTCAGTAGGATTAACCACCCTCTCTTTCACTGACCTTTTACTCCGAACTGATGAAGAGATTACATCTCTCCATGGCCATGAAGTTGATCTACAACACCCTCTGAAAGATCAACAGAGCCAAGAGGGATCCCTTGTCTCTAGCCCCCATCAGAAGCCTGCTACTGAGGTGAGTCCCACTGATGTGGAGGGGACTCATGTAGACTCAGCTGCCACTACTCAGAGTTTCTCACTGAGCTCTCAGGACAGTGGTAACATAATTAGGACTGAGTCTACGGCAACTTTGCCATTGACATCTCTGAAAGAGATGACTCTGAGCAGAGGAAACCAGGGTGCCAAGAAACCACATCTGGTGGTGAGAGTGAGCATACTAGGTATGTTATCTCATCTCCCCATGATTCTTCTCATGAAGATGAGGGAAGTATGCAACTAACACTTCAGTACTTGCTTTCTAAGGTCTCCACCTGGAATCACAGGTGAAGATCTTAGAATCAAGGACTGCCACTCAGCAACTTGAGATTAACTCTCTCAAGGCTAAACTAGCTGAGAAACAGACGGAGAGGTCTGTTAGGCATGTACCAATTCAGGTCTCAATGACTTCTTCCTCTAGCTCATCTAGCTCTCAAGATGATGCTACCAAAAAGGGGGAGAAAGTTCAGAGACAAACACCTATGGAACCACAGACCCAACTCATTTCCACCAACAAATCATACACCTACCTGAGTCATCTCAATCCTTTCTGGAGATTGACTCAAGGATGCTTCAAGATCTCTACAGACTGTTCACACAGTTTGTATTGAGATCATCCCTAGAACAGCCCAGCCCCGACACCACACATGCATACTTTGGGGCTGAGGAGCTTCAAAGACTGACTGCACCTTCTACCACTGTGGAAGAAGTTGGTCAACCTAAGGTCTTCATGGAACCTGAGATTAGCTTCGAAGGGGAAATGGGGACTGATGGCCCAGCAACTAAAACAGATGGGACAGAATTGCAGCAGTCTCATCTTCCGAAGCTCAAGCTGAAGCTTCCGAAGCCTATATGGAAGCCTCGGAAGAACAAGAAAAATCTTCCGAAGCCGAAATAGAAGCTGCGGAAGGCTTGTTTCAGATGTCCGAGGAGCTGACCATCACAGATGTCATTGCTGACATAGCATCCGAGGTGGGCAGGGAGGACACTTCTGAAACTCCTCCAATCCAAGCACCAGCTGAAATTCTATCTCAATCACAACCCTCCATTCAAGAACCACCACAGTCAAGCACCATCAAAGACAAAGGCAAAAGAAAATGACTGTGGAAGAGCTTCAGGAGGAGGAAAGGATTGAGAAGGCTAAAAAGAAAGGGAGGTTTCCAACTGAAAAGGTGCTAGCTGCCAGCTCTAAGGCAGCTGCAGCCAATCAGGAAGAAATCAACCTGAAGAGAAGAACAGCACTCATTGACCAGCTCATCAGTCTTGGAGCTGTCAATGAGGAAAATACTCCTGCTACCACTAGAGGAGTTGGTGACTTTGGAGAGGTCAACCAGGCTACAACAAGAAAGGGAAGCCAGGTTGGCCTTGGAGAAGGCAGAGGAAAGAGCAGAGGGAGGCAGCCCTGAAGCTGAGAGAGGAAAGGATCAAATTCCTACTCTCAAGAGGCTTCAGTCTTCCTGAACTGTCTCCACATGACAATGACATGATCCTGCTGCTCCACAACAAAGAGCAGGATCAAATGGAGAAGGAAAGGAAGAAGGCTGCTAGGGAGAAGCTAAAGGTGAAGAGGAGAGGGAGGAAGAGAAGGAGGTCACTGCCACCAAGAAGTCAACTGACAAAGCCTGGATGAAGGACTATCTCCGGGCACATGGCTTCTCTGGTAGGCAAGTGGGACCTATGTCCGAAAGGACACTCCAGCGGATAGTCAGTGAAATAAAAGCTGACATCCGTTTGGGGAAAAGGAAGGAGATGTACAGGAGATGAAGGGAATGGTTTTCACCCCAGCCACTCAACCACAGCCACAACCCACACCAGAACCAACCCCTTTTCCCATCAAACCTGAACCCACTGATGAAACCTTCACCCCTCAACCCACAACTCTAACCAAACCTACCACATCACCTCAACCACCCAAACTACCCATCCTAAAACCCAAGACTCAACCCAAAACCACTAAACCTAAGCCTACCCAACAACAACCAAGATCATCCCCTCAGCCTCCTAAACATCTCTCCTTTGAAGAGATAAAGGAGTTGAAGACAAGGCTCATTAACTGCACTACTTTGAGCAGCATCTCCTGTGAGGGAGAAAGCTTATCAACATCACCTATGTTGATAACTCTTCAAACTCCCTCACCCTAGGCAAATTTCTTGAATTGCCTAGAGACACCTTGGGCCAGGCTGCAAGACTTTTTGGTCTCAACTCCGATATCCTCAATGCTGAGGAGAAGAGACTAAGAAGAAGACTGGTGACTCTGCTGGATACCAGGAAAGAGGACAGGATTTCTGGTCAATCTCCTGGACCTAGAAATGCAATAATCCAGTGGAGGTTCGATGAACCTTCTCACAACTTTGTTGTGGAAAGGGAGAATGGTGAAACCAACAGGCTAATGCCACTTCTCTACTGCACCTCAGCAGATTTGATCTTGCTGAGCTTGCAGAGAAGCCATTCTCCAATCCCTCCAACTCTGAGACTGCTGCACACATCAGAAACTACATCAGCGGTCTCCACTTGGCTGAACGAAATAGAAGAGCCAAGATTGAAGAAGAGTTGAAGCTGAAAAGAGTGGAAGACAAGGAAGATCAACCACCAAAGGCACAGCCTTTCTACAGATGGTGGAAGGTCCTGAATTGGAACCAATAGTTCGATGGGAATATGACTATACTTCCCATCAACTAACTCTTTTCAGAGGGTCACAACAAAGGGTACACATAATCCAAGGTGACAGAGTAGAGGTTCTGTCCACCAAAGATTTGTACAAGATTCTCAGCATCACAGCAGGAAAGAATGAAGACACTGATAGACACCTGCTTTCCTTGGTGCTGAGAACTTTGAGAAGAAGAGAGAAGTGAAGTTTTGGTAGCATCAGCCTAGGGGAGTTTGTTGGATCATGATAAGGCTGGTGCAACCAAATTCACTTCATAGTCACTTTGGTACTACATCAAAGGGCTTCCGAAGTCAAGCAAGAGATCTTCGAGAGTCTAAGGAACAACAGCTGAAAACAGCTTCCGAAGACAGAGTCTGATGAAGAGCTGAAGACAAAGTCTGAAAGCTCCGAAGACAAAGTCTGATGAAGAGCTGAAGACAAAGTCTGCTTCCGAAGACAAAGAAGATTCCAAGCTTCGGAAGAAGCAGTCTTCCGAAGTATAAGTGCCCTCGGAAGAAGTTGTTCTTCCGAAGCACTTTATCCATCGAAGACATTGCTATGTCCAGTAGATAAAAGTATGGTCCCTGACAGTCCGCTGCAGACCTCTGATACAGCATGGCATCTTCCTAAAGAGCCATGTTGTTGACCATACTTTATTCTACTGTTCACTTTTTATGTTAGTACATGTTACCAACTTAGTTGGTGACAAAAGGTAAGTCAGGGACATGTCCTGACTACCAACTCTCAGGCAAAATGTCTGAAAGACCTCACCTAGAGTCTTGTAGTATAGATGTAAGGTTAGAGGTGTCCAGCTGGAATCAAAGTATTCCGGCTGTAGGTAGTATTATATATATCTTCTCCCTGTAACTCTTTATGTAAGCGATTTGAGTCCAAGCGTCTTGTAATCCTTTGAGTTGAGAAGCAATATATAAAAGTACCTTGAAATTAAATTTTCTTACTGCTTGTTACTTGTTATATTGTGATCAACTCTTCCTAAAAGACTGCTTGCCTTGATTCACTTTGAGAGGAAACCACCCGAAATCCGATCCTGCACGTAACGGCATTATTCATCCAATGTTCTTCTGGTGCAGTTCCACACTTTGCCAATCGATGGTTGTGTGACGTAATTCGTTATACTGTCCGGGGTACAAAGTATCGAAAACTTCTCTGTACTCCATATGTCTGCACAACTCTTCAAAAGCTGTGCCGCACATACATCCACTTATTTTCGTCAAACCCTAAGCCTAAAGCTATTGATCGGAACCACAATCCCATCGGTTCGGACATCTCATATACGTGAAATATTACTGATGAAAGATTGACGGAATCCATTTTTTAACCTGTTTATATTGTTTAATTGGTGATCTCCGACAATCGAAGAAAACTCATTAGTACCCTAATATCTGTTTGAACAACAGGCGCTTTTTTGTTATTTTTCCTTGTTCTTCCGGAAATATGAGACGCAATAAACGAGCTATGTCTCGGCATGTCGCACGTACTTTGTTGAGTGTCGTACTTTTGTTGTTGAACCTCTAACGTTGGACGACCGCTAATATCTGTTTGAACAACAGGCGCTTTTTGTATTTTCCATGGATACACTTTTTTTTATTTTTCCACCAAACTAAATTTACAGCTGCGGGTTGTGTCATTATTTGTTGTTGCACCCGTTCCATTCTTCTTCAACATCAACTTTTCATCCAACGTATATGATGGCTTAATGTTATCAAGCTTCGTCCAAAATACGTCAATTGCATCTAATGGATTTAGTGCCTGCCTTATAAAGTAAAATTAATACATAATTTGCACTTTAATAGAAAAAGATAAATGATGGAGCGACTATTACAGAATGTTCTATTTTTTCCAGCCGACAGCACAAGGCAAGCCACAACTAGTGAAAGATGACAACACATGTTGCATTTGCAGAGCGCATCACATGCAATTTAGCATTTTCGGCAACTAATAAATCAAGAGCTATGTGTGAAACCTTGCCTCTTAAGTAATCAAATAGCGGACGTTTATGATGATTCATGGTTTTAATTTTGCTTGTCTAAAGCTTTCTTTTAAAATTTACTCTTGTGCGTTCACCATTGATCTACAAACTCCACAAGTCTATCCGTGAGTATTTGTTGATTTAAGATATCTTTTTAAATTTGCATGTTGACTCTCCACCCTATTTGTTGTGCGTGGCCAAAATTGCGGTTTAAGTTAGTCCAGGCTGATACAAACATTTCTTGTAACTCTCTAACCAGTTTCTGTTTATATATGACAATACCTCTGAAAATATAATAAAACATAATTAAATTATATATGAAAATATAATAAAACATAATTAAAATATAATAAAAACTTACTTTCTCGATTCGCTTCAACTAATCGTTCGTTAAAGAAGGTTATAGTTATACTCGTAAATCTCCGCCGTGGGAGACTCACACAAACGTGCCCATGCATATTAAACTTTCTCCAGTCATCTTTGTAAAAACTTGCTTTACAGTGTTCGCGATTTTTTCATCAATATGCCACCTGCATAAAACACTTTGAAGCATCGGAAACACTTTAACACATGCGTTCATTAAAGCGAGATATCTGTCTGTTATTATGACGCGCGGCTCATACACTTGCTTAACGTATCTTTCAATCTATTAAGCACCCATTCAAAATTATCTTCCCGTTTTCCTAATAAACGCATGAGCAACACAAAATGTCTGGTGTGGAGGTCACACCAACAATCTGAACAAACGGAAGCTTGTACATGTTGTTTTATATGTAGCGTCTATCATCAGCACGTGCGGAAATGCACGCCAGTGTCGTATGATTTAGGATGACAAAAAAATATATCTTCTACGACATTAGTATCGGGATCTTCTCGGGTGTAATAAAAGTACCTTTAATAGGAAAGGAAGGAAATTGATGTTGTTAAGAGGAGGATAAAATACAAGTTAGGCTTCTTTTAGTTAAGTCTATTGAAAAAAAAAACCTCGGGTGTAATAAACGTACCTTTTAATAGATAAAAGGTTTTCTAAGACTTGCATTGGTGTTTCACCGACTTTTCTTTCACTTCTTATCTTATATTGAGCGTTGTATACGTCTCTGGTTATTGATGCGTTATTAGGATTTTGCTTTTTAATAGCTGATAAGATGCTACGAGGCTCCATGTTCTGATAGTAAGCTGCTCCACAAATTGTATTCGTTTTGAGGAAACCTTCTTACAAAAGGATGCCCTCCATATGTTGGCAGGATCATGGTTATGTTCGTCACTTCGCACTCTAATTTCCACGACGACGGTGTTGTCGTATATCCCTACTAATTTAAAAGGACATCCGATTTTTTGCTACCAGATCGTCTAACTGTTGCTTTACTTTTGTGTTCGCCAGACGATCACAGAGAAGCCATACCTTTACGACCTGACCTTCTTTTTTCTTTGATCTTCGTGTAATAATAACGAAACCATTATCACGTCCTCTATTAACAGCCAAACAGACTAGCTCATCGAGAGATAAAAATTTTGAGATGTTTCAAACGATACTTTTGTCGTTTGTTTTTATCACTCGAGAGTATATTATTGTTGCGTGTCGTAAGTTGACTCGGCAAAACTCAACTTCATCATCGGGAAACATACGATTGGTTTTAAATCTGGCAGTCCTGTCTCGTAAGCAGATTGAACGTAAGCATCATCTTGATTACTATCACACGAACGAATATTCATTTGAATATTCATTTGAATATTCACAAACAAATAGTTACCGTCCCAAACGACATACCGAACGAATAAAAAGTGTGATATTTTGAGAGAGAATACGTTTGGGATTTACAGGAATCGAAAGCATATCGAAAGTGTTATCGAAATCATTGTTATATAGGTGAAAAGAATCTTGGGACGTCATATTGAAATAATTATACGTGGCGTAGGGTCCATACGCCACGTATAGGCTGGCGTATGGCCCCTATACGCGTCGTATGGGACTATACGCTAGTATAGGCTTGCCACGTCTTCCACGTATGGCACCTATACGCTGCGTATATTCGTACATAGTACAAAAAACGCTTTATAGGGACGTCTGACAACTATACGTAGCGTATAGGACTATACGCAACGTATAGTGCCTATACGCAGCGTATGGTTCTATACTCTGCGTATAGTCTTGCCACGTTTGCCCGTATGAGCCCATACGTTGCTTGTAATCGTACATGGTACAAAAAGTACATCTGACACCACCTATACGTGGCGTATGGAGCCATACGCACGTATAGTGCAAAAGAATTGGTCGCATGAGCACTATACGTGGTCGCAAGAGCACTGTACGTGGAGGAGCTATACGCCGCGTATGGGTCTATACGCGGGTATAGTATATATGTATATGTTTTTTTTTAATTTTTTGAGTTTAATATATATATATTTGAATTAAAATTATTATGTATGTATGTATGTATGTGTGTCTGTATGTATGTCTGTATGTCTGTATGTATGTATGTGTGTATGTTGTATGTATCTGACACCACTATACGTGGCGTATGGAGCCATACGCCACGTATAGTGCAAAAGAATGGTCGCATGAGCACTACGTGGCGCAAGAGCACTGTACGTGGAGGAGCTATACGCCGCGTATGGGTCTATACGCGGCGTATAGTTTATAATGTATATGTTTTTTTAATTTTTTGAGTTTTAATATATATATAATTTGAATTAAAATTATGTATGTATGTATGTGTAGTGTGTCTGTATATGTCTGTATGTCTGTATGTATGTATGTGTGTATGTCTGTATGTATCTGGCACCACCTATACGTGGCGTATGGAGCCATACGCCACGTATAGTGCAAAAGAATTGGTCGTATGAGCACTATACGTGGTCACAAGAGCACTGTACGTGGAAGAGCTATACGCCCGCGTATGGGTCTATACGCGGCGTATAGTTATATAGTATTGTTTTTTTTTTTTTAATTTTTGAGTTTAATATATATACAATTTGAATTAAAATTATTTATGTATGTATGTATGTATGTGTGTCTGTATGTATCGTGTATGTCTGTATGTATGTATGTGTGTATGTCTATATGTAGGGTATGTATGTATTTGTGTATGTATGTATGTATGTATGTATGTATGTATGTATGTATGTATGTATGATGTATGTATGTATGTGTGTTTGTATGTATGTCTGGATGTTGTATGTATGTATGTGTGTATGTCTGTATGTATGTAGTATGTATGTATGTATGTATGTATGTATGTATGTATGTGTGTCTGTATGTATGTCTGGATGTCTGTATGTATGTATGTGTGTATGTCTGTATGTATGTGTGTATGTATGTATTTGTGTATGTTGTATGTATGTATGTATGTATGTATGTATGTATGTCTGTATGTCTGTATAGTATGTATGTATGTATGTATGTATGTATATGTATGTCTGTATGTGTGTATGTATGTGTGTCTGTATGTATGTTGTTATGTCTGTATGTATGTCTGTATGTCTGTATGTCTGTATGTATGTATGTTATGTATGTATGTATGTATGTATGTATGTAGTATGTGTGTCTGTATGTATGTCTGTATGTCTGTTTGTATGTATGTATATATTTACAAAGATAAATTAAACTGATAATAAACATAAAAGATAAACATAAACTGATATATATTTACAAAGTTTTTAAAATTACATAACAAAATAAAAATACAATGCAAAATACGGGGAGTCAGGGTAATCTCGAGGCGGCGGTGTGGCAACGGCGGAGGATCCAGTACCAGAACGCCGCGCAATCTCGACTGAACCTGCCACTCCATCAGATCCTCAACGCGATCGAGCCGTCGACTCTGATGCCGTAAGCTCCTAGACATATCCTGCAACAATGTCTCCCACGTGCAGGCAGCCTCACCTCTCTATAAATATGTCGCGGGATCTGAGGCTGAGGAGGCGGCTGATGTGGCTGAGGAAGCGGCTGATCATGTGGCTGCTCGTCGGGTGGTGGCTGATCATGCGGCTGCACGTGCTGGGCAGTGGATCGACAATGCCGAGCTGCTGAACTGGTGCCGGCTGCCAGATCTCCCCGGGTCGAAGAGAGAATCGTATGCCATCGGAAACTGGCGTATAATACGCATGCCGAATAGCGTACGACGATCTAATCTCACCGGCTCGATCGGCGGAGACACGTCACCAAGATGCCGAGGAAGATAACCTAAAAGATCGGGCAATCAACGTGATGTACGCGCCGCCGTACACCGCTCCTCGCTCCTGGCGATGATTAATACGACGCAAAATACTCCGAAAACATCTCGCCAGGTTACACCCGGGTCCCGTACGTAATCAAACAGTACAAGTAAAATAAGTCGGGAATGGTACACCACTCCCGACTCTTGCCACGTCCCGTGATGGACGTGGCGATCATTCGATGCAGATAACGGATGAGAGGATCTCGAATGCCGGTGACCCTGCCCTTAGTCCTCTGAAACGGACCTCCGGCAATCTGAGGCCACCACTCTCTCAATGTGCCCTCCTCCATCTCAGTAATACCCTCAGTGAACAGAGGGGTAACAGTCTCCGGCTCATAATAAAGCCCGAGACAACTGCAAACTGCTCAATGGACATCTGATGTGCATGTCCACAAAGCGTAAAAGAAATCTCGATCGCTCATCGTCCTCCTCCATCTCATCTGGACGAATATATGTAAATGTGGATAAAACTCCACTACCAGCTCACGGTGGGACGGTAAGAATGCGATCTCAAAAAGACGTCTCCACGGCGTATCGTCTCCGATAATAGCAGCAAGACGATCGCGCTCTCCCAACTCAGCAATAACCTCCCAATCTACGGCCTTTTGATGACCGATCTTCATCCGAATAAATTTGAACACTTAGCGTGCTCAATGGAACCGGCATCAAACTGCAGCCAAGGATGCTCGGCAATATGGTCAACAACGTCAGCCTCAATCTCAGAATCGGAAGACATATCTGCACAGGTGAACAAATAGGTCAAAAACAACGTATACGGATATATATATATACACATACACAATATATATGTATATGTATATGTATATGTAATGTTATATGTTATGTATATCTATGTATATGTATATGTATATGTATATGTATGTATATGTATTGTATTGTATATGTATATGTATATGTATATGTATATGTATATGTATATGTATATGTATATGTATATGTATATGATATGTATATGTATATGTATATGTATATGTATATGTATATGTATATGTATATGTATATGTATATGTATATGTATATGTATATGTATTATGTATATGTATATGTATAGTATATGTAATGTATTGTATAGGTAGGTATATGTATATGTATATGTATATGTATATGTCTATGTATATGTTATGTATATGTATATGTATATGTATATGTATATGTATATGTATATGTATATGTATATGTATATGTATACACATATACATATACATGTTATATGTATATATGTACATATATGATATCTGTATATGTATATGTATATACATATATATGTATATGTATATGTATATGTATATGTATATGTATATGTATTGTATATGTATATGCGTATATACATATATAGCATTTGTATATATATATATTACCCTATACGCCGCGTATAGGGCTATACGCCGCGTATAGGGTAGCAGCGTATGGGTCACAGGGCAACGTATAGGTCGAATCCGACCTATACGCCGCGTATAGGACTATACGCGGCGTATAGGGGACCCACGTATGGTCCACAAGTCGCGTATTGCAACACCCTATACGCCGCGTATATATCTATACGCCGCGTATAGGGTACACACCTATTGTGTCTTCGTCCCCAACCAAAGAACTATACGCTGCGTATAGCCCTATACGCGGGGCTGTACCAGCGTATAGTTCTTATAGCAGTTTTAAATCACGCATTATGGGGCATAAAACACTACTTTAACGTTTAAATCAATGAACAATTAACATAATAATAATATATGGACAATAATACGTACCTGGATGTTGAAAAATCGAAGATCAATACGTGTAGTATAGTGCTATACGAGAGTGTTTTTTTTGAAGTGTGTGTAAAAAATGAGAAAATTTGAAAGATATAGTGGACCGAGGATCTATACGCCGCGTATGGGTCCATACGCGGCGTATAGCTTATATTCTTTTTTAAATCGACACCGACCTATACGTGGCGTATGGACCTATACGCCCCGTATAGGTAAACTGATGTGACGTCGGTTGTCAGTCATTAATGTCTCATTAATGGTCGTACCTTATACGCCGGGCATGCGCCGCGTATGGACCCATACCGACGTATACGCGCGTATAGGGGGTCCGATTTAAAAAAGTGGTGTCTATTTATTAGGACCTTTTTCTATTAGATGAAAGATGTTTTATTAAATTCTTTATTAATTGGAAATGGTGATCATTTTTGCATAGAGTTGACTACATATTATTTTTCTAGTTATTTATGTTTTATATAATCATAGTAAGCTGGAAATCTTTCTCAAAAGGAATCTCAAACACCCTTACTATCTATCTAATAACGTATTAATTTTGAAAACCTTATTAATCTTTCACCCTACAAATTTCCCATTAAACTATTTTAACCATTAATTTATAATTTAAATTATTGATAGGTTCAGATTTATCCTTAACGTTCTCACAATAATTTATATTTCTTTTTGTTATGTTCTTATTGAATTCCCTCTATAACACGTACACACGCTCCTTCACCTCGTGATCTATGTAATTATGCGTTTTCCCACTGTTACTTTCATTGTCATCTTCTACCATTAAAATATTTAAGAATATCTTATTGACAATCTCAATGACAACATCATCTTTTAATATTATAAACTTTGTCTTCGGACTTTATATCACTTATTAATTACCACTAATCCACGCATAAGTCCGTGACCCCACACGCTTTCTTTATTTAAATATTCATTTTATGACTACTAATTTCAGTCTTCCCCTTAAAATGTAAATAGTTCAGATTATTTTAGCCAGTATGCTAAATTGCTAATGTCATTGTTTAAACTTCTAATGTCATGACTATATATTAATACATAAAAATACTCAGAAGTAGAACATTCATATTTAATTATTGAATGCTAAATGCTATGACTAGAGGCATGACCCGCTCTTATGAAGAAACTGTTATACTATTGTAAACATGTCATTTTAATTGTACATACACAATATTTCTAAACTTTATTTTTAAGATCAACTTATCATGTATTTTACGAGACTTAGTCTTATATAGATTCAGCGTGAATAAACATCCGATACTTTTGTACGTAGTGGCAAGTTATTTGTAAAAGGTGAAATCTAGATAGTAATAGTTATTAGATAATACTAATAAAAAAATAAAACTAAAGAATGTACTTCACAATAATATGTATTAAAATTAATCAAATAAGCAGTAATTATAGATATATTGAAATGGTTAAAAAGATCACAGCTAGAATGAGATTCGAAACATCGACCTTATTGTTCAAATCATCAAACTTTATCATCTTTCGCACTTTTGTTTATAGAGTTGTAAATAATATGCGTATATAAAAATACATAAACGGAAAAAAGAGAAGTTTGGTTGCACCATGTACGTGGCCCAACCACAGGCTGCCATGTGGCATTTATTGTAGACATAAACTTCTAAATGTTATAATATGATCAGTATACGAGGTAGTTAATTAATACATAACGTTTTTGGCATTAGAAGTGTAATTTAACATGACACAACACACGTTAATTTAACATGTCTTTGGTGCTATCTTCATGTTCACTATTGGATCAAATTACCATAATAATATCCCAACTATTAGCTTAGGCTCAAGATCACAATAATTACTGCATACATGCATGTGTTTGAATGTTAACTGTTAAAGATACTTGCCACGCTAATTAATTATATAATAAATTGCCTACAACTCACAAATTAATGCAATCTTCCTAATCCCTAGCACCCTCACTATGCATACTTCATTGTCGACTCTCCATCATATGACTACATGGATTCTCCTTATAATTCTAGTATTCTATAGAAGTTAATTATATGCTTTCTACAGAAAACATTATATAATCTTTACAGCAACTTCCCTTACAGGCTACAACTAACAAATATTGTAGTTAATGATAAGTGATTTATAAACATATATATTTATGTAAATATAATAAAAACTATATATACACTTAATGTTTGATATACAAACAATTTTTATAAGAGCTTCAAAACTGTAGTTAGGATAAGAAATGAACCATGATGACCGCACACAATTATCTATCTATTTCTTTCATGAACATGTCAATTTTTAAAATTGATACAAAACCAGTTTAATTGTGGACTGTGTGGTGTGTGCTTGATATGTATGTATATATATGTGTGCATGTATGTATATATGCGTGCATGCATGTATACAAGTGTGTGTCAAAATGAATGCTCTTATTAGTATAATACAGAAACCAAATCTAACAATCAATATATAGTTAAAAATTTAAAATATTGCTATTAATTAATTCTGGATTATTTGGTTATGAAACCCAAAACATGCAACTAAATATATAATTCCAGTAATGTTGGCCTTTTCACTGATACAATTATATAAGTGATCAAAACATGTCATACTTTTTTATTTGTTAATTAATAAAAAATGGATTTGCTAAGTATCTAACTATCTATGTTTACTAGTAAAAAAGACATAAAACATCTAGGAAAAGTAAACTCGTTAATCTATTAAATTACTCCGGCCTCCAGATATTTCCTATAAAAAATAAACGTATAAAATATTACTTCTATTGGATGTTGGTTGTAGTTTAAATAATTGTGTTTTTCATTACTTTTATAAAAAATAGACGGTATTATTATATTTTGTAGGTAGATTTCTTCTTATAAAAGGTACAACCTAGGATGAACCCTTTTACAGCAATCATTTAATCATATGAGTCGCTGTTCAAAAAAAATAATCATATGAGCATCTTATATGATTTAACAATACTTATGGTTACTCCCTAACCACAAATTATTAAACATGTATATTACTATTTCTATTATTTAATTCAATTTATTAGAGAGAATGAATATAATATATCTATATTTTCCTTATCTATAAAGTATAAATAATATATAATGCTGATAAAAAAGTCTGTGGATGTTAAACCATCTATGTCAACTGCGGATCATAGCATCGCATTTTCTCATTTGTTTATATTAAAGAACACAAAAACAAGAAGTTTAAAGTAAATTATATTGCACCTATAAACATATAAGTGTATTATATATCTTTGTTCATAGTCTTGTACGTTTTTTCTAAAGCTAGTAAAGTTAAGTAATTATAATGATTTATAATTCACATCTGTTCAAACTTTTGTAATCGGTCATGTTTCTTTACTAATTTAAAATCTTTCAATCTTTCATTAAATGATCACCGATTAATTAAGCCACAAACTTATAAGATCAATTTGATTCAAAACTTATCAACACATTAAAGTGATCAAACCTGACCAAATATAAAGCTAGGTTGAGGAACATAAACCACTAAAGTAAATAGGATTTGAACAATAAATTAATTAAACAAAAGCAAAAGCTAAGAATATTGATGGGGTCGATCTAATCTAAAATTATGCTAATGAGCGGCCCATGTGCCTTGATTATGACTAATATTGTCGTATTATTAACCATGTTTAATCTCTCTCTCTCTCTCTCTCTTTTTTTCCTCTCTCTCTCTCTCAAACAAACAATTTTCCATCATCATATTTAATCATAATATTGAGTTAAACTATTTATGATTATATATTTTCCTATTTTTATTACTCACATTTTCATAATAAGAGTGAAAAATATAGACAGATTACTATAATTTTAATTCTTAAATAGACTAAAATCATACTACTTTTGGTTCAAGGCCAATTGCACAAAGTTATGTCAAAAAGATGCCTTTAATTCATCTTACCAACTTTTTGTTTGACCAAAAGGTATTTTCACTATCATTTGTCCAATTGTCCATCGGTCATTATCATATGCAATAGAATTATTAATTTTAAAATAAACATGGGGACATATTATGCGATGTAAAAGTTCCGTGCTGTAAAATAACAAATAAGAACAAGTTACTTTTTTATACCGTTAACTTTACACACATAGAAATATAGAATCACCCTCGTTTACATTTGTTTGCAACCAAGCTTGCGTATTACTATCACGCGACACACATAAATCATAATATCCCGTTATATAACAAACGAAATCAATTAACTTTAAGGAAAATCCAGCTCGGTATCTTGCCAACACATCTATCATGGTCCAAGATATCACTATTTTGGAGATCAAGGTTAGAACCGTACGTATCCGAGGCACTTTTGGGTCAGGCTTATCCTTCATAAAGGAAGAAAACATATTATTATGTTTATTTTGAGAGACATACATCTACTAATCACAGGATTTTCGTCAAACAAGCTTTTGTTGTGGCCTATATATCTAGAGGATGAAAATAAAACTGAAAAAATAATTGGAGTTCAGATAAGCTGTTATTCAATGGACCTCTATGCATGTGTTACTATTCTTAACTAAAAATACATTCAAGTTCAAACCTTTTTGGCCCATTAATAATTTGGGCCAGCCCTGTAAAATTTATATTCAAAATAGAAAATATATAGCCCAAAGTTAATCCTTCCAACTTTCCAAGAAAATATTTTGATCTCTAATTTATTTAAATGTGGTCTCTTCATTTGAAGAATAATTTTACGTGTCATTTATCTCGACATATTTCTTCACACAAATTGAAACTCTACACTTCTTTATACACTTTTTCCGAATAGATTATAGTGGAGAGAAAAGACAGAGAAATAAAAGATAATAATCATCTTTTAAGTGGTTTTAGTGAAATAACAAGACGAATTTACATAAAGGAAAAAATAAGGAGAAAGGGAAACTAATTACTTTGTTTTTCAGAAAGTTTAAACAGAAAAATAACTAATTTTACAATAAAAGAAATTACATGTCATATATTATTTGAGACGAGCTTCCTCCATCTACATGCCCTCAGTGGGTCTCGTAGCCCCGCGTTTGTCGTTGCCTTAAACCTCATATGTAGACCTGGCAAAATGGGCGGGTCGGGTCGGGTTAGGTGTCGGGTCAGGATGGGTTCGGGTCAAGACGGGTGCGGGTCAGGATGGGTTCAAGTAAGAAACGTGTCAGGATGGGTTCGGGTTAGAACGGGTTCGGGTCAGGATGGGTCGGGTCAAGACGGGTCAAATCCAAAAATATCAAAATTTATGTAGCAAAAACATCCATGTAGCATCTGCGGACAGCTTGTTGTTCGAGTTCATTGATGAGGCTAACACACGATCTACGGATAACTTGTTTCTTATTCGTTGATGAGCACCACAACATCACACAACACCTTTGTGCAGCCCAAATTAGCCTAATAACATCATTCCAACACCCAAATGAGTATATGAACCTCTCAAATCCGCAGCAAAAACCTAACTTTAGTGCAGCCCTGCACTTAACCAAAACTAGAAGCCACCAAATTACCTTCAAACAACATCAAACAACATCCAAACAACACCCAAACTGACCCAACACCACATCAAAAATGCAGTCCTTGCAGCCCCTGCACTAAGCACTTTAGTGCAGCCCCAAACAAACCAAATCATCCTAAAATACACATCAAACAGCCTCTATTCAGCCAGCACTAAACCATCATCAAAACAACAATGAAATAACAGCTATTTAAGGTGCAAAACAGCAGCTAAAAGGCTGCGTTTCAGCATCAATTTAAATAACATTTTTGCTGTGTTTCAGCAGCTAAATCAGCAACAAAATAGTAGCCCGAACCATAGCTAAACAGAAACAATTTAGCAGCTTAAATGGCAGCATAAGAAGTTCCATTTCAGCATAAAACCCCATGTAAACTAGTATCGTCTAAGAACAAACATGAGGCACGATTTTAACTCTTGATAACCACTTGTCCACTTCAAATATCTTCAAATCAAAGATGAAAGTTGTTGATGCATCTATACCCATCTAAAGCTCCATGGACAATACTATAATCAAGAAAATTAATGTAACCTTAATACATGAATTAACAATTTTTGAAGTGTATGAAGAATGAATATGAAAATTACCTAAAAGTTGCTACTATCATAAGTCAAAATCAACGATTCAATATCTTCTACAATTTCTTCCTCGATCTCGTTTTCGTTTTCATTCTCATCTGAATATACAAAAAGTAAAATATGTATGATTTACTATTAACATTACATATAAACATGAAAACACGTGCATATTAAAAAAAACCTTAATTAATATCTTCTAAATCAAACAACCAATCACGAGTGCATAACAAGGCCTCGACATTTGAAGATACAAGTGAACTTCGAAATTTACTTATAACTCGGCCACCAATACTGAAAGAAGATTCTGAAGCAACGGTCGTGATTGGAATGCTCGAAATATCATGAGCCATTAAAGCCAATTGTGGATACCTTCCTTGATTATCCTTCCAATATTGTAAAACATCAAGTTGTTGTTTTCTATCAAGTGAAGGTTCCTCAAGATACATTATTAATTGTGACTTTTTTCTCTCAACACTTTTAAATTGGCTTTCAAATGACTCAAACCCATCCAACTCATCAAATACATCAACACCAAGATTTGAACATCCGGCCAACGAAGAATCATGCGTCTCTAAACGAACATCGTACTCCTTCTCATATAACTTATGAATACCATCATATATACTCTTCAACTTCTCATCGCGTACTTTATTTGTCATATTAAGTTTTAAGAAACAATACTCAACAATCTTAAACTTGTATCGTGGATCTAAAATAACAGCAAAAGATAAGACCACGCTATAGCTTTCCCAATATTTTTCAAACTTGAGTTTCATGTCTTTCGCCATATCACTTATAACACGATCCGTGCTATGAATTTCCTCTTCAATAAATAATTGAATTCGCCACACATTACGAAAGTATAAGTTGGAAGTAGGATAGGAGTTTCCAGAAAATAAAGTCGTGATGTTATAAAAATGTTTCAAAAATCTTGTGATTCTTTCCACTCTTATCCACTCATCTTCCGATGGAAAAGACTTATAATTTGAATCAACTAGCGCTAAACGGGCATAAGCCCGTTTATAAGTCAATGCGCTCTCAAGCATAAGATATGTGGAATTCCATCTTGTTATGACATCTTGACGTATATGTTGCCCACATTGTAATGAAAGTTGTTGTATGCATTCTGCAAACTTATACTTTCTGAAAGCACTTCCTCGAACATATTTTACCGACTCCCGAACCTTCTCGATGGCTTGTTCGATTGTAATGGATTGGCACTATACACTTTTCCACAGGCAATACAACTTGCCTTTTTATTCCCATCAGGTCCAACTGGTAGTTTTTCAAAATAATCCCAAACTTTAGAATGAGTCTTACTCGAACTAAATGAACTTACTTCATCATCAAAATCAGTGTTATTTGACATATTTGATGAACTTATTAGGTAATTTCACCTGCAAATAAATTGAAACTTGAACCCTTACATCTAACACTTGAACAACCAAGCTACGTTGTCATTTAAGTTAACCATAGTGGTCTGGTCGACGGTGGTCTAATACTCTAATCGACGATGAACAAAGCCCTAAATGATTTAAAATGAGCTAAACTGAAAATGACAAAGAAAAAAAATAAAAATTCAAAATGATATTTTTTATTTGGTAGCGAACAAATAATTGGAACATCTTGGACCATTTTATGCGTACAAATCAAGGAAACAGAATTGGACCATTTTATGCGTACAATTGGAACTACTGGTCTAATTCTCTAATCAGTGGTAGCGAATATACTGTTCAAAATATATGCGTACAATTTGTGGCTTACCGATGGTAGCGAACTACTGGTCTGGTCGACGGTGATGGACTGTTGGTGGCTCGGTGGTCTAATCGACGATGGTGGACGGTAGTTGTCTGGTCAACGGTGGTTTGAGGAAGAAGGAAGCGACGACGGCGACGGACTTTTGAGTTTTGAGGTCAACGGTGGTTTGTGGTTTTGAGGTTTTGAGGTCGACGGCTAGAAAACGCCGATGGACTACGAAGATTAACTGATTTTGAGAGTGGTGTGGAGGCTGAAAGAGGTGATGGTGGCAGTGGTTTGTGGTTTGAGGTTGAGCTTTTGAGCATTCATGGCCCATCCGGTATTCATGGCCCATCCTGAGTCAGGCCACCCATCCTGACCCGTTCAAATTTTAACCTATTTTTTACTAGCCCATTCCAACCCATAGTCTATTAAGTATTTACCCGTTTCAACCCAAATACAAATTTTCTTTTGCCCATTTCAAACCAAATTCCATGGAGTGGGTTAAGATTGCCAGGTATACTCATATGTTATCGGGAATTCTGTTTTCTACTGAAATCATTCTTTTTATCTTGTTTTCAATCACTTGTAATAACCAGGGTCTTGCCCATTAAGATGGTTTGCACACACCTTTTCTTTTCTTTTCACCTAACTCATCGTTCCTTTTTCCATTTTATCTATTATATTTTGATCAAATGGGCTGATTCACAAGTTTTAGCTACAAAGTCATTTTTTTTTATAACCGATGACACTCGTCTTAGGTTATTCACAAGTTTTGGTTTTCATTTCCTTCATCTCCATCGTCACCTCAACCTCTCTTTACCTCTTGGTGATGCTAATCTGTATTTTATAAAAAAATATTTGATTTATGAGACCTTAAACAATAAGTTTTCTTTCATTAAGAGCCGATCTTAAGTAAAGACATGAGAAATCAAGAATACATGTGTAATTCAACGTGTTTAGAAAACTAAAACTAATCTAAGTCTACAATTTGTGTTTTTTTATGAAAATGATTATTGTTCTATCAACAAATAATATAAAGGGCCAAAAAGTGGAATCGATTTGCTTTTTACATTGCTATAGAATCTTATAAAATATTACTCTTGAAAATTGTTAGATTGTGCCGAGTCAAATTTACTTCGTTTTTTTTTCACTTTAAAAAGTGATGTTTTTCCATCAATTTCAAAAATAATGAAGATGAACTCCGGCATGCTATAAGTACTATAAATCCTTTGACTCCTACTTTGTTTGCCTTTCTAGGTCTCAGCCGTATTGCAAGTAGATCGTGATGTGCCTTAAGATGGTCATCTCCTAACCACCCCCTCCCAATCACCAGCGAGGAATCCGTTCCTGTGTTGTTTTGTCTTCCCGGCCAAACCTTGAAATGTAAGTTTTTTTTAGTTTAAATTATATATAGTAGTAGGTTGTTAAAAAGACCTTAGCGCGCACATGCTTGGGCGCCTTCCTCTATTTTAACTTCACCCATTTCCCCTCACAGACAAATGAGAATAATTTAGGTGATGTGGGCTTCCTAACTTAATGAATCAAGAAGGGTTTGCTTTTGGCTAGTGCTAAGTTTTTTGATGATAAATACACCGCTCGATCCATTGCTTCACTAACTATTAATTATAATGTAACTAAACTCATGAAAAAAAGACATCGTTTCCCACATCACTCATGGACAGAATAACTATGGCTTTTCACAAGCCGAGCCAAACCGAATAGACCTTTGCTCATGCTTGGCTCATTTACAAACCAAACCAAGACGATTGACTCGTTTACAACCGAAGCAAAAAAATTGAATGAGCATTTTTGAGCATTGATTTTCCGAGCGAGCTGTGAAATAATAGTTCAGGGACCACTTATGTCAAGTTGTAATAGTTAGAGGACCATTATTACCTGTTTACCAAGTATTAATAGTTAGTTAATACTCAAATTAGTTCGTTATGATTTTGACTTTCATCAAGTCAATTCTGTAATCTTTTCTTCGTTGTACCTTGTTCTAATTGAAATCATTGGAATCTTGTGTTGATCATTGGTGTTTCGTATTTGTTCGTGTGTAATCTACGGTTTAGAATTGTTAATTCTACGTATTTGATCATTGGCGTTAGTCGGGCGGTGGATTACCATCTAGAGATTAATCGGGATTAATCAGAATTAAATAAACTGAAATTTTATATGTTTATTTTCAAATTTATACATACATACATACATACATACATACATACATACATACATACATACATACATACATACATACATACATACATACATACATACATACATACATACATACATACATACATACATACATACATACATACATACATACATACATACATACATACATACATACATACATACATACATACATACATACATACATACATACATACATACATACATACATACATACATACATACATACATACATACATACATACATACATACATACATACATACATACATACATACATACATACATACATACATACATACATACATACATACATACATACATACATACATACATACATACATACATACATACATACATACATACATACATACATACATACATACATACATACATACATACATACATACATACATACATACATACATACATACATACATACATACATACATACATACATACATACATACATACATACATACATACATACATACATACATACATACATACATACATACATACATACATACATACATACATACATACATACATACATACATACATACATACATACATACATACATACATACATACATACATACATACATACATACATACATACATACATACATACATACATACATACATACATATATATATATATTAATTTGTTCGTTTTTTAACTAATATTGAACAATTTTCTTTGAATTTTTTTGTTGATTTTGACCAAATTTAACTAAAATTTCCCTAATTTTGATTGATTTTGTATTATGTTTGGCTGATTTTGAGCTATGACCGATTAATGAGTGATTAGCTGAAATCAAATAGATGGGTGACCGATTACCGATTAATCAGTGCTAGATGTTGATTTTCGCAACACTACCAAGTGATTTAAGTTTGTAGAGAGAGATGTCAAAATGTTGAATCTTAAGTTTTATGCCTTAAAACCAACCACATTTCATAGCATTATAATTTTCATAAATGACAAAGATGTTGCTGATAATGACGCTGAGATTGTGGCTATGAGGCAATGAGCAGACCACATAGATTGATGACCGCGAGAGTAATAGATGATAGACTGTGGGTGAAAGCAGGAGACGATGAGATGACGTGATGAGCAGATTATCCGGGGTAAAAACTGTTGCTTTACAATTTAAGGTTTTACATTAAGATTTAGTCCTAAATTTTTTATTGAGTTGATTGTGTAGTATATATAAATAGAATTCTATATTTGTATATAGTGGGTCAAATTAGAAGGAGTGATAAGTACAACTTTTTAAATATAATTATATATTTATGTATGCGTATATGTGTATATATAATTATTATTAACTAAATAATAATTTGAGCCGAACCAAATGGAGCAGACCTAAAATAGGGTTCGTTTGTTTACTAACCAAACCGAACCGAGCAGAGCCGAAAATCGAATGAGCTTTTTTCAAGCTTTTTCCGAGAGATCTTCGGGTGAGCAATGAATGACTCGCGATTTGGACAGCCCCAAATAGAGCTCATACAACAAGATCTGCTACGAAAAAGGTAGAACCATAAATACTATATGAAATTATGGATAGTACTTGATAACATTCTATTCCTTAAAATGTGGTGAATTCGAAAGCTAGTGAAACAGTAATTGCTAAAGCGTAAATTACTCGTTTTTCTTCCGCGCAAGTTTAACTAAGTTACACAAAATCCAAAAGATCTTTTTTCTAATTAAGATGTTTTATCTTTAAGGAGCTTTCAAGTAAATCCATAAGTCTCTTTTAAAAAAAAACTGAAGTGGAAATATTACTTTCAAGCTAGAGGAGCAAGACAACAACATTTAACTTTGGTAGTTTGTCGTGCATCTACAACACCACTCTCATCAAACGATACATAGGGAGGACCTTTCATGTCAGATCAAGGGACATTCCTTGGTAAAATGGAATATCCTTGCCACGTAGTACTTATAGCTAAACTTGAATGCTTCAGACTCCCTTTCAATTCCCTATAACTTTGTATTCTACTCATAAGTAAGATCTTTAAACTCATCTTCGTTTATGCGGCTAACTCTCAGTTTAGTTGTACTTTTGAATACAAGTTTCAAGCTTGTGAAGAAGGGAAAGGCCGACGTATGTTTTGTGTACGTACGCTTCTCACGCCATAGGTGCTCTACTATCCTCATATTCTTTATTTGATGATTTGGATGCTTACCAACCCTAGGGAATAGAAAGCCTTCTTGACTTTAGCCTTCTTTTCTTTCTTTTAAAGGGTTCGATATTAGCTACTGGATTCAACAGTGCACAAAAGTTGTATTAAAGCAAAGGGAATGAAGTAATTGAAAATGAACATAAGAAAATTGTAATCACTTTTTTGATAGGGAACTAGCGGAGCCTCTCGACCTATGAGATATAGCGTTAAGCAAGCATGGAGAGACTACTTAAGTCTTTCACTTCATTGATGTCGATAGACTATGAAAGCTGCTCTACAACAGACTATGTACTAGAATATATTATAGTATAACACGTTGTGTTCGAGCTATTTAAAATATTGCTAAGTTGTTTCAAATTTTACCCTCAAAATAATATATAATAAACTTTCATTGATAAAAACAAGCATTATTTCATACATATATGATATACACACACATATCCCAGACATATATATATGCCTACTAAGAATATAAGTCGGAAATATATTACAACATATAAAATACTACTAAAGGATTTTTGATAGTTCCTATAGCAAATAGTTAGAACATTTCCCCATTCATGATTAACTTCTAACATATGCTAGAAGTTTATATATGAACATTGTAACAGAAAACCTAGAAAGGAAACGTACTATTTTCTGTACAACAATGCCAAATAACTATGTTTAAATGGATAAGATTTTACTCCAATTATGTCTTCAAGCATGAACGAATAACTATACAAGACACCCCAGTCGTCGCTAATTAACGATGATATTACCAATGTTTAATTTAATTTATTAAAATAATAAATTTTAAATTCTGCATAGGAATTGCATGCGATCTCAATGGACTTAATTGACCCGAACTAAATATTGGGAGCATAAACTGAAGTATAAATTCAAAGAGATATGATTAGGCAAAGGGCCGGCGTTTTACATATTTGGATTTCTATTTAGGGAAAACTTTAATTGTAAATAAGGTTTTCAGTTACACATATCCTTAAATATATAGCACAAATGGAATCAGCCGAATGTTAAACAAGAGAGATCTCGATCACAGCAGCCGATTGAATCACACAACTTCTTAATTATTTGCTCTTCATTTTCTTGAATTTTGGCTAATAATCATTAAGTAAATTATATTCAATCCGACCACCACTATCTAGCGATATTTACAAGTTGAAAACACTATATATATAGTCTGAAATAGAGAAAAACAATTTTAAAAGATGTTTTCATGTTGGATTGGTTACGGTAACAAACATATATAATTATACAATACGTTTGATCTATATTATTAACGACTAACGAACCAAGATTAAGGGGGACAACACATCATTTTCTAATCACTAGTGGAGACAGCTGACTCGATCCTATGAATTCTTTCTATGTTTTGTGCCGGCAGTCTAACCAAGAAGAAAGTAACAAAACAAGGAATTTATTCATCGGGTCGATTACTGTCGACATCTAAGTATGAAACTACGTTTGTCATACGCAGAGTTCAAAGAAAAATTCTTGGACGGATTAGACAAGATGCAATTTGAGTTCCTAGTAAATGTTAGGCGATTACATAGATACACACGAACAATCATGCAAGTACAAGAAAAGGATAGCTCAAGCGATTTGATATTTTATTCAAGTTTATCTACCATTTGCATTTTCAGAATTATTATATTAATTTGGTATCGGTTTAACCATGGAAGTTGGACAGTACATCTGAGATGGGCATGACTTTTAGAGAGGTATATCCGATACATCGGCAACTATTATATTGGTTATAGTATGAACTATAATAAATTATAAGCATATATCAAATATATCTATATTAACTTTTTTTTAGATTTTTGTTAACAAAATATGAATAAAAATATTGTTGTATCTATTATCTACACTAATAGTAACAAATATAGAGTTACACAATACATATCCCTACACGAACAAGAGCTATATAGGCCTATATATATAGCGGTAACAAAAGTCATCATGAAAAAGTTGTCACCAAAGGCTATGTAGCGATGACATTTAGTCATGGTTTTGTCGTTGCAATTACTTCATCGCTAAAGGTCCAAAAAGTCATCACAATGGAAGCCGTTGTATTTTTGTTATCTTGTAAATGTAATATATAAGAATGAAGCTCACACGTTTATTTCAGGACATAGTGTTTAAATACACGAGAAGTTCATTAGACCGGTATTTTATGATTTAGAGAAAATGGTTAAACTAAAAAACAATATAGTTTATTTTTCTCACCTCACTCTTGTATTATCTTGTATTCTTATAATACATAACAGTGTGTAGATAGACATATTCTATTGTATACACATAATAATAATTAAGTTTCTCATGTATTCTAGTAAAGTTAGTTATTCTTTTTGTCACTCTAAAGTCACAAAATTTTCACATATTTTTATAATTATTAAAAATTTTATACTAAATGAATCAAATGAAATATATATGAATCTTAAGTATGTGAGTATAGCAAAGAACTTTTTACTAAAAAAAAGTTTTATAATTGTTAAAATTAAGTCAAATTGTTAAAAATGATCATTAAATATTAGTAACAAAGATTCATATAAGTTTTATTTGCTTAACTTAATTATAAAAAAAATATTTATAAAATAATATAATTAGAACACCTAATTTTTATTTTTACAATATATTGTAAAAATAAAAATTAAATATATGAAAATCAACTAGAGGAATGCCCACGCGATATATTGCAAAAAATAAAATTAAATTAAACAAAGAAAACTATCTCAATATATTCTATACTCAAATTTAAAAAAATATATATTGATTTTTATGATGTAATTACTTTAAAAAATATTAATGTATAAAAAAATTATAGATATTTAAAAATATGAGGAAAGCTAGTTTAAATTTTAAGTAAACAATTATAATTACATAATTCATATGTATGTAAGATATAAATAAGATAGTTAAATTTATAAAATACAATTTTATCCTGTTAAACTCTTAAAATTATTGTAAAAAAGAATCTCGTTATTTCAAATGTATTATAATAATATATTAATATAAGTTCTAATCAATTTTTATATCAAATAGTATGTGTATTAAAGTGATTTTTATAGTTCTCAATATAATACTCTTAAAATAAATTTCACCTTGTATATAAATTAATTTTGGGAGAGATGTAGTTTATAGCCTTTTCCATTTAATTTTCTTTATTTTTTCGGTAGGAAAGAATAGGTAAATGAGCGTTAAAGACAATGTAGGAAACGAAAAATAAATAAAATGAAAATAACACTTGACATTGTTGATGTGCTGGATGCTTAAAGGATTTTGTTCCCTCTTCAAATTTCCATTTCCTATTTAACCTTTTTCTTCACATTTCTATCTCCAAACATTCTCCATCCCATTAAAGTTGTTTCAATTCTACCCTAAAGGGAGGCACCAAATCTTGCATTTTCCATCAATAACCACCATTAACTAACTAACCCTAGCTCCACCACCACCTCAGGCGGCTTCTTGTGGATGTGGAACCCTAATTCAGTGGCGGCGAACTCTCATGAAGAAGATGATTCATGGGAGGTGAAAGCCTTCGCGGCAGACACAAGAAATGTCATGGGAACCACTTGGCCACCAAGGTCTTATACTTGCACATTTTGCAAGAGAGAATTTCGATCCGCACAAGCTCTAGGTGGTCACATGAATGTCCATCGTCGAGATAGGGCTCGTCTCCACCACACTCAGCCTAACATGATGAACTCTAATATGTCTTCTGCTACTTCTTCAACTCTCTTGATTCCAACTCAAGAACTTGTTGCAAATGGTGGTTTATGCCTTCTCTATTCTTTACCTAAACCTAATGCAATTTTTGACCCTTCATCATTGAATAACGTCAAAGGTAATCCCTCTACTCTTCTCTCAATTTCAAGTCATCCCAATATTGATGGTGTTGATGATATTCGAGCAGCGGTTGCTCCTCGTAGCCTGAATTCTACTCTGTCGAATTCTAGCTACACGGAAGCATCACCGTCAGGAAACTGTAAAAGCCGTGAAAATGACAGTATTGACAAGAAAAGGAGAAGGACGGATTCAGCAATCGAAGGCATCGATCTAGAGCTTCGTCTTGGATGCAGCTCTTTGGGTTTTTGAAACACATACACAGTGTGTTTTTTGTGTGTGAATGTGTGTATTTCTTTCTTGTTTCTGTTGTTAAGCTTCAATCCTTTTGTTTTTCATATGAAGGAGTTTCATTTTTTTATTTGTTCGTGATTATACAAGATTGTAATCGCAATGTCCTGCTTACACATCTCAATCGTTTAAATAAATATGGAAAGCGAGGGTTTTTTATATATATAGCTATAGTTTTATCATTTATGGATGGTTAATTACTGCACGCAGTTAATTAGAGAACAACTAGAAAGAAAGATAAAGAAGATATAACATCATATATACAAGAATATTGCACATTAATAAGAACGAAATGTATATTATGTTGAATAATGTAAGGGATGATTTCGAGGTAATAAAAGGAGCCACAAGAATGTTCACAAGGATGGAGTGTCATTTTCATGTGCAAAGTCATTTCATTGAGATATCTGTCACCTATTATCTTCAATGCATTTTTGTTGCTGATACTATGTATAATAATTATATATTATATTACCAGCGGTGAGTGTAACCGCTGGTAGAAATCATCTTATCCGTTAGATCGAGTTGATATTAAATCCTGTCCGTTTAAACTCGACGGTTACGGCGGTTTCAAGTTGGTTTTTAGCGGTTACGCAGAGGAGTTAAATGATTTGTTTTTGAAGGGTGCAGTTTCTGCGCATCCTGGTGTTTAGCAAGAAAAAAACGTGGGGTCTTCAGATTTAGGGCGGTTAAATTCACATATTGATTTTTTTAGAAAATTTTGATGACCGGATCATGTTAGGATTAAATCTTGTCCATTCAAAGTATGCAGTTAATCTTAAAATCTTATGGTTATATTCTTTTGAAACTGCACTTCCCATACTTTCCGGTCAGTTTCCCACGTTGTGGCCTCCTTCTTATCCCCGTGACTACATAAATATGCAATGGTGTCTCTCACTTTCACATTTGCTATCCATAGAATCCTTGAACCCTTTAAAACTCACGGATCCATCCTCATGGATCATGAGATCTTTGCCTACAAAGTTTAGCTTTCCAAGCAAGTTTAAAGTTATGGATGCAACTTAATTTGTATCCTCTCTGATTCAGTCGATGCACCACTGGTGGTTCGCCGGAAAACCCATCTTCGCCACATCCTATCATGGCGAACATTTTCCTCTCTGGTCTCAAACGATCTCGCCATTAGGTTATACTTTTCTCAATTTCTATTTTCTTGACATTTCTCTATAATTGTTCATCTCAAATCCCAGTTTTTTTTTAATTTTATTATGTTGCATTAGGGCTCTAAATGGATGAAAAGAAAATGGGGCATTGAATAGGTATGTATCTCGACTTCAATCTTGCAATTCTTATTTCAATCTATGAGTATTTAATTTTTGTTATTTCTTTTAAAGTTTGAACTCAATTTGGTGAATTTAAGCACTTCATCTAAAAAAACTTCACTAACCACGTCAACATTATCATCTTTTGTTGTTTATTAGAGTTTTAAGGATAATGCAATGATGAATAGAATAAAGAGTAGATCGAAATATGTCTGGATGAACTGCTATTACTCATGTCATTACATGGGCTTCTTATGTTGGCGTGGCTGGTACAACTTTAATGGTAAGTAAGGTTGAAAACTGATTTTAAAAAAAGTAGCAACAAATCATGTTTGCTGCCATGTGTCTTTCTTATCCTGAGACTACAGATTCCGTTTGCTTAAAATTGAATGAATTGGTTGTATTTTACCCCAACGGGTCAAACGTGTAAAGTTTAAGAAGTTAGCTAAAAGTAAAATATGTGAAAAATTGGTTGACTATGTCTTATATCTCAAATACTTAAAACTTTCAAAGCTGTTTTATTAAAGACAATTAGATTGTTCATTTAATAACATAGTAATTCATATTCATATTTAACATACAAATTGTTTAAATGCAACAAAGGAGCAAGTGTTGACTGGTCGGCGGTAATCTGACCCATTTGCCACCTAAATTTGATAGATGTACCACGATTTAGGATACTATAATGTGATCATTTATACTAAGGTATGTGCATGCTAATTTATTGGTACCTGGACTCGGCACATCTTACTATTTATGCATTTATCTACAGCCCACTGAAGCAGAGACATCCAGTTAGTAGTTGAGTTGGGATGGTCGTTCTTGCAAATCCTTCTATTCTGATGTACTCTTTTTCTAAGTAGTTATTTAATAAACATGTGTGTACAATTTACTATGTTTATGCTTTGTATTCTTAATTTTTTTTTATTTCTTGCTTCAATGTTGGGCTGCAGCAAAGATTGCAATTGCACACACAGGAATATTTATAAAGTTTAAGTAATGAAAATTATTGTGCAAGTCCATAAGTATTTGTTTAGTTTTGATGGATAATAAGTTTATAACTTTAGTTATCTAATTTTGGATAAGAATGTTTTTAGGTCAAAATTGATTGATCTAATTTGTGATGAAAATTTATGTACTTTGGTAATATGTTATGGTTTAAGTACTTTCATCAACTCCATCCTATATTCACAGTTCTTTGATCTTTAACCGATTACAATATGGTTTTTTATAATTTTGATGTATCTAAACCAGTTAATAATTTTTGAATCATTTAAGTGGTGTTAAGATGTGTTATGAATGTAATCATTTGATACTAAATACTGAATAAATAGAATTGAACAATTAGCTGTAATAAAATGTGACATAGGAGGCTATGTTCAAGATATGTAACTATATTATTAAGGGTACTTGAGTTAGGCAAACAACTCAAAGAAAAAAAAGGGATTTGCCAACTTTCTTGAAACTTCATGGAATTCAACCTTTTTAACTATTTTTCAACCTTAATTTGCAGACCAATATCTAGATTACAAGCTATAAAACTGTTCTTTGAACACTTTAAACCACAAACCAACAACTAAAGTCTGGTCCTAGAACTATTTAAGTGCATGTACAAAGCCTTCAAAAAACAAGTTGATGAAGATTTCAATCCAAAGCTCTTTGTTTTTGGTAAAAAGTTAATGAAGGCAATTAATTAGATTAAAGAAAGTGATAATAAATAATTTTTTATACCATCTCTTGTGTGTTCTATGGAGATTCGGTATATGATTATGTTATGTTCGTAGAAACCTTCATGTTCATCATCTCTAGGTGATTGATGCAATCTCCACTTTTTAGTAGTTCAACAATAATTGATTTTTATTGTTTCGTGTTTCTTTTACTGAAATCGGTTATTACTTATCAGTTAAACGAAATGTATTTTTATTTTAAACAAATATGGTTTTTGTTCAAAATACAAAAAGAAATAATTTTACTATTTTAACACTAAACTACCCGACCAACGGACGGGTATAAAACTAGTTAAATTAGAAAGATAACAGTGTTACTCTTTATAGTTTCTAACAAATTAAATAAAAGATGTGATCTTACTAGCTACAAGCAAAACTAATTTAGATATATCCTCAAACTTCCAATCTTCTGGCAAATGATTTCAAATTAAAGAATTTCTAGATATATTAATTTCTTAATTTTCTTAATAATTAATTAAGTTACAGAAATCATCATAAGCTTTCATGTTTATGGATACCCACGGGTGTGTATGTTTTATAGTTTGGAGTTTTCAAAATTATTTTTTTAAAATTGTATGTTTTATAGCTGTATTTTCCCCCTCGGATGGGACCGACTGGTTCGGTGGTTCGGACGGAGAACTGGGTTACGGATTGATCAGAATTTTTGATATTTTTTATAATTATTTGAATTTTAATGGGTTAATTTAATGGGTGGGTCGGATAATGAGTTGAAGTGTTGGATACAAGATTAATGTTGAGTTTTATATAACCATAATGTATACATATAGAATACTTATATTAAATTAAATCCGGTCCAACCAGCTGACAATAAGTTGATCGGGTCGTTGCTCGATCTGGTTCCAGAAATATTTTTTGTTATGAACTGATCCTTTTCAAAAAATTTAAATGGTTGTTTTAATTAGATATCCAGTCGGTGTTATGAATGTTTGCTAAAAATAGGACGAGCGCTCCTGAAATTCTAACATCTTTTTTTGGTTTGATTCATTCGTAGGTCTTTCACAGTGTATTTCTAGTCTGTTTAATGCCATTACAAATGTAAGTTACTTGGATTCCTATCACACTAAATGAGAATTTAGGAATTATGTTAATACAACTTAAGAAGTACGGAGTGACACTTCAAAGGAAGTGAAATCTACCAAAAAACGATGGTTCGGGGGACAGCAACTCCGGTAACATTTATGGTCTAAGGGGCGACAGATCCTGATGGGATCCAAGGGGTGAGGCCCATGTTGACGATCAAGTTGGTTGTCCAGCATGGCGATTTAACCCTGTATAGAGGTATCTTTTGATCTGGTTTTTGTTATAATTATGTTCATTCGAGTTATGATACATTTTGTAAACATAGCGACCAATTAATATGTGAGATATATTACAAAAAAGTTCTATAAGTTAGAAAAATTCAAAGGCTAAGACTTTAAAAGATGGAAGAAGAATGTGCAATTTGTTCTAACCACCGTCAAGGTTGTGTATATTACTTTTATGTTCACCATTGCTTAAGTTTATGGAGAATGGAACCTTGAAACTAACTGAGAGGAGTTCAAAATACGAGAATGATGATTACATTTATCGTGGTCATATTTTAAACAATATGTCTTATTTATTTTCTGATAAATATTAAAATCTTAAATCCATGCATAGAAAGACTTCAGAATTTCTTTGAATTAAATTATATGACCGAGGATGCTTCTTGTAAGAGGTTTCTAGTCAATATTTTTATTATTTACAAGTTGATTTATTCAATTTCTATTATGGAACACTACAATGAATTTTTACATATTAATGCAAATTACTTACCACATATGCATATGGATGAAGACTGGTTGATTGATAAACTACTCTGATCATGGTAGGATTTTTAGAAAATTTGTAGGATCTATAAACATCATATGCAGATCCCAGTTCTTCTCCTTATACTTTTTCATGAGTCTCCGAAGAATGTGTATAGCTTTTATAAACATAGGCAAAGAAGAAATATAAAATGACAAGTGCTATAAAATCACATTTTGTATCCTCAAAATACATAAAAATCACACATTTGAACAAAAAGAAAAATAATCAACCATCCTTACAAATTCCTTGATTTGATAGGGAGGTCACATTCAGGTTGAAGAGTCCCTAAAGGCTCTAGAAAGTGATACACTTAAGGATAAAAACGTGACTGGACCATCCTCTTGAATATGTGTGACACCTTACGTAAATCTCACATCAGTCGTGAACAGAAGAAATGTTGGGTTCATAAGTAATGGCTGGACTCTAATATCATCAACGCGTTAGCATATTGGTTGTGGATGAGAGGTGAACTCAATAATTAAGTGTGCTAAAATGTCAGCAATCTAAGGATGGGTGACCTCCCTAGGAAGTTTTTACCCGAGCAACTAAAATCAAATCCGTGAGCTTGTTGTGAGCAAAGCGGACAATCATGTTGATACGAGGGGCGGATGTTACAGAATGGTATTAGAGTCACTCTTGTGTCGTTCGGTATGGTGGGACCAACCTCACCTAGGATGGTGAGTTCTCGGGCTCATAAATGACGATGAGTCCGAAGGGGGATGATTGTGACACCCTACATAAATCCCATATCGATCGTGAACTAGAGATATGTTGGGTTCATAAGTAATGTCTGGCCTCTAATATCACTAAGGCGTTTTGGGTGTATTGGTTGTAGATGAGAGGAGAACAACACAGTTAAGCGTACTCAGGTGGCAGCAATCTAAGGATGGGTGACCTACCTAGGAAGTTTTCATCTAAACAAACAAAAAAGCAAATATGTGAACTTGTTATATATGGGCAAAACGAACAATATTGGTGATACGAAATGCGGATGTTACAATATGGTTGAGGATGATAATTATTCTAAGGGTTATAGTTTCAACTCTTAAATAAAAGATCATTTGGTTTATTTTGATACATTAAATTAATACAAATTCTGATATGCTTTTCATAGAAGAATAATATAACCATTCTTTGATATCTTTATGTATTATCTTATTATAGATTATAGACACACGAAATGCATTAATTATGTGGCTACAATGATGGTGACCAAAGAGATTCTATTCCGGAAACATTATGCATCAAGATCAACGATTTCAACTTTGATCATGAAGGGGCAAAGGAAAATCGACGATGGTAGAGAGCATCCAAGAAATTCATAAAGTTGGAAAAGAGGAAAAAACAGACCATGTTCTGTTAGAAACCAAGTGTGCCCGTATTACAACTAATCAGTGTGATTTAGACAAATCTACAAGAATAGAATCAAACACTTAGAATTCTTGGTAAAAGAAGCGAATGTAAGCAAGTGGAACGAAAATTGTTAAGTTAGCCTGAATTGAAAGAAACATAAATGTGAAAACAAACACTTTATTATAATTTGAAGAAAACTTTTGAGGTTGAACCCTAAATCAACAGTTTCATTTAAGAATACTTTAAACACAAAGGAAGGATCGATATACCATGCAATAGTATAAACTAAATCATTGAATCATATACCACGTACCGACTATGAAGAAAATTTTCTTGAGTCTTGAACAAATTTTTTACCAAGGCCTCGAAGTAGACTTTCAATTAACTGTGTGTTACGTACAAAAATCATTTAAAGACATCATTACACTGAATGTAAAGGAAGACAAGATTGCCAAACAACCTTACTTGAATAATGAGGGATATTCGATGATACACTAGAATGATATGAATATGCTTAAAGACACAAAAAAGTATGGGGTTACTTTGAGGCTCTTGATAATAAATCCAAAAGAAACAAGCATAGATTGGACAAAGGATCCCATAGACCCACCAAACTCCGCCTCATCACTACGTACATGATTACATGACCTTTTTGAATTTAATAGAAGTAGCAATAAAGGTTGAATGCTTCATGAAAGAGTTCATGCAAATCAAGTAGAAGAACTTTGCACTGCCTATTAATGATAATGATCAGATTGAAGAAAAGTTTGTTCTACTTATACATAGTTGTATAGTTATAGAGCCTATATTGAAATAACACACAAAAGGGTTTGAGCTTTGGTTGCAAAAGATATCGCCTATAAATGAAACATGGATGATGAAACACTAAAGATCGTGTAAAGATACTAAGAAACGATAAAATGACACTATTTAAACTACAAAGGAAAAAGTTCATATGAAATAGAATAATCAAGCACAAGCAAAAGTATAAAGAACGTTGCTATCTATCACTAAAGAAAAGAAAAGTAGTAATTCGAGATTGACCCAAAGGTTGTGGACTGGATATAACGAAAGTGAAAGAAAGCTGGACTATTTGATGGCAATGATTAAGGGCAACAATGTTGGATTAATCAATTAGCATCAAAATTATCAAGTATATATAAAGAACATTACTACTACTATTATGCTAACAACATTTAGTATTATATGGGTCATAAATAATGTTGGACATTTTAATGTATTTGAATTAACTAATGACCAATTTGATCATAATATTCTTTAAACAAGTTAGGAGGTGCGAAAACAAACACCTGCTTGAGTTTATTGTCATTTTTGACTGAACACCTCTTTAGTTGTGAAACCCCTAAACAATGGGAGTTTCAAGGGGGCTTGGCGGGGTTTTGAGGACAGCGTCCCTAGTAGCAGGGTCCAAGGGGCAGCAGCCTCTAGCAGGATCCAAGGGTAGAGCCCCTGGCTGTGGTCGAGTAGTCAGGTCAGCTAAAATTTTTTTAATTTTGGTAAAAATGGCTTAATTAAAAATGAGTGTTTGAAAATATTTTTCTACAATTTCAAATGTGAAATTCGAGTGGAAAAAAGACGTATTTTAGTCAATTGAATTGAAAAACAAAAACTGCCAAACGACAGTTTTCCACCCCTCTCTTAAATCAAATTGTCTTCTAAATTTGGTCACTATCGAACTTCTTCTGGTTCACAAAACACACACATAATTCATACTTTGATCTAGTTGTATTCGATTGAGATATTCAGGTGAACCACCAAATAATTTTATAAAAATGATCACACGACTCTCAGATTATCCAGGCTTTGATTCCAATATCTCTACAAATAATAAACCCAATAGTATGTTCCTGTGTTGGCGTCGGTTTCCTGCCAACCACCATATTAACCACCTTATAAACGGTTATGACGGTTGGCATGTAATTGTGAAATAGGATATGTGTAAATACGCTGATGAACCGACATTAAAACAATCAATATGTTTGTGTTTTCTGTGTGTTAGCGAGTCTGTGATTGACAAGAAAGCTTTTATGAAAAACAAGTATTCAAGAAAAAGTATTGAAAATAAATTGTAAGATATTGCTATATTTGAAGACATAATCACTAAACACTTTGTATCCAAGCAATAAGGACATAAGGTCATAGACTCATAGTCTATCTTGTAATAATATTGTGCATAATTTTCAAAAAAACAAAAACTATATTGGTTAATATATATAGGCTTCAAAAAAATTATTTATCAGTTGGACCACATGATTTATTTGATTTATAGGTAAGATAGTTGCAAAAATATGGTTTCTAATAATGTTAATGCAAGAGGATTGGATGTATTTAATGCTAGACAGGAACCATTTTGTGGGCCAACTATCAACATTCGTAACTACACAACCCCACGGTGGTGAAAGCAAAACTCTTGACTATTTATGAGTGATTTAATTTGCTTCCAAATTCTGATGTAATAATTATTTTTTGTGGCATATACGCTTATCTATCTTTTACAATAGAAAACTAGGAATGTATATATGTTTATTAGGGGGATGTTTTACTAAAAAATAAATTTTGCCTAAAAAGGGTAATTAAGAAATGATCTTAGCCTTCCATTTCTTAATCAATGTCTAAGATGATAATGTTATAAATAAAAAGATGGAAGGGTATTTTGGGTATGTAACAACTTTTGTTGACTTTTTTGAGTTTCCCTCAATTTTTTTTAAACGTTTATAACTTTTTCATGCTAGATTATTTTTTTAAAAAAATTGCACCATAAAATCAAGCATTTTTTTCTCTTTAAATTGAGTATAGTATTGCTATATTTTTTTTTATGAAAAAACAAATTAGGTGAAATTGTGCTGCATTTTAATATTTTTGTGTTGTATTTTATAAAACAGCACGTGGTTGTGCTGTATTTCATAAAACAGCACGGGGTTGTGCTGTATTTCATTAAACAGCACGGGGTTGTGCTGTATTTCATAAAACAGCACGGGGTTGTGCTGTATTTCATAAAACAGCACGGGGTTGTGCTGTATTTCATAAAACAGCACAGAGTTGTGCTGTATTTCATAAAACAGCTGTTAGGGGTGTTCATCGGATCGGATAACGGATTATTCGGATTATTCGGATCGGATTATTCGGATTTGAAAATTTCAGGACCCTATCCGAAATCCGATCCGATCCGAATAAGGATTTTTCTATCCGATCCGAATCTATCCGAATTCAATTCGGATCGGATTCGGATATATCCGAATAATCCGAATTTACCCGAATAATCCGAATAAACCAAATAACATTTTTTTCTTTTTTTTCTATATATTTTTTTTGCTAATTTTTTATTCTTTCCATTTTATAAGTGGGAAATTATAATAAAATATATAACAAACAAACAAACAAACATACCCAGTGTATCCCGCTGAAAAGCGGGGTCTGGGAGAGGTAGATGGTGGCAAGTCTTTCTTCTATCTTGAAAGATAGAGAGACCGCTTCCGAAGAGACCCCCGACTCGTTAACAAAGGTAATAACAATAACAATCATAATACAAAACATACAACACAAAGGTAGATATCACATGAAGAATTAAATAATGCGCACATAAAAAAACGGCATGTAACACTCAAAAAGGGTAGATGATAATAAAATATATAAAACTAAAAAATAAAATTTGACTTGTACACAAATTCAAATTTTAGAACATAATAGGCAATTGTATAGAACCCGAATATTAGAATCTCTAATTTAGAACGACGATCGATTATTGCAAAATTATTTAGGATTATGACTAGAATGGGTAAAGATTCTTGTGTATTGAGTTGAAAACATAATATATAGTTGAGTAATGAGTATTGGGTTAGAAACATAGTTGAACTCTTATTCGGATTAATCGGATATCCGAATAATCCGAATAACCCAAATAAAAAAATTGTGATATCCGAAATCCGATCCGAAATCCGAATAAGGAATTCGGATTCGGATGAGATCCGATCCGAATATCCGAATAAGGATTCGGATCGATTTATTCGGATTCGGATACGGATCGGATTTCGAATATTTTCGGATATCGGATTTTTTGAACACCACTAGGTTGTGCTGTATTTCATAAAACAGCACGGGGTTGTGCTGGATTTCATAAAACAGCACCGGGTTGTGCTGGATTTCATAAAACAGCACAGGGTTGTGCTGGATTTCATAAAACAGCACAGGGTTGTGCTGGATTTCATAAAACAACACAGGGTTGTGCTGGATTTCATAAAACAGCACAGGGTTGTGCTGGATTTCATAAAACAGCACAGGGTTGTGCTGGATTTCATAAAACAGCACAAAATTGTTAATAGACCAAAATACCCTTTAATCCTATTTTCTAGTTTTGCCACATGTCACCACCTCATTTCATCTTAGGCTTCTTAGGCAAAATATATTTTTTAGTGGAACCTCCTCCTGTTTATTATTCCATTTGTATATTGTAACTGAATGCGTAGTATATATATTTTATACTTTCAAAACTTGTTGCTTAAGTCAAAAATATGTTTACAAAATTGTATCAGTTTTTTAAATATAAATCGCACAAATGTAAGAAAAACTGAAGATAGAAAAATAAAGTGTTTAAAACTAAACACAACAAAATAAAGTGTTTAAAACTAAACACAACCTTGAAAACATATAATTAGTACTTCTAAAAACTACGGATCGATTCCAATAAAAAACATTTGTAGGTAGCTAGACATACAGCCGAGGAACGTAGATGGACCTGCAGGTTTTTATGTTCTTATGGTAAGAAGACAATGGTCCCCTCCTCTCTTTATGTAGTCTCAACAATATGTATCAATATCATTCTTCATTACTATATATTACACCTATGACCAGCTTTATTTCATTACATACTTTCTAATGTAACTTTATGATTGTAACAATCAATACACTAATTAGGAGCACTAAGAGCATTCACAACCCATGCCTTATATTTATGTGAGTGTGTTTGGTATATTATATGGAATGATTTTGAGTGGTTGTGAGTGAAGGAGAGAGAAAATGTTATTGTGGATTGGTATATTTGAAGAATCACTGTACAATCCTTATAAATTTTTTAATATTTTTTAAAATGGTTGTGAGTGAATGAGAGAGAAAAAAGTAATGATAAGGGTATAAAAAGTATTATTTAATTGAAAGGAGAGAGAAGAAGTAGTGATTTTTAGTGTAATTATATAGATAAAGATAAGGAATGGGATGTGAATGCTCTAACATCTCATTCATTATTTTTATCCTTATAATTACACTAAAAATTACTACTTTTTCTCTCTCCTTTCAGTTAAATAATATATTTTTATACTTTTTTCATTATATTTTCTCTTTCCTCCATTCACAACCACTTTTAAAAATATTAAAAAATTTATAAGGGTTGAACAGTGAATCCTTAAATTTATAAATAAACAGTAACATTTTCTCTCTTATCCACTCACTACCACTTAAACCATTTCATATAATTTAAGAACTCACACTCACATAATTTTAAAGAATGAGTTGTGAATGCTCTAATACACAATTTTTAACGAACAATTGTTTTCAGCTTGAAAAATTCTAGTCTGATAAAAAAGTAGTACACGGGCACGGAGAATCAAGAAAGGGGTTTATTTGACTAATAAAATTCATGATCGTTTAGTTAGTATATTTTTTATTCAATACAATGAGACAGGTCTTTAGGGGCGACGCAAGTCGCCGCTAAAAACCCCACTTGTCGCCGCTAAAAACCCCACTTGTCGCCGCTATTACCTTTAGCGGCGACCTGTCGCCGCAAAAAAGTCGCCGGTAATAAAACGTCGCTAATGGTCAAAATTTGGCCGCTAATGTGTCGCCACTAAAAAAGTCGCCGCTAATGCCTGTTTGTCGCCGCTATTGGGTCGCCGCTAAAGGCCTCAGAATTGACGAAAAATATGTCGCCCCTAATGCTTATATGTCGCCGCTAATAGTTATTTTTTTTTACTTTTTTTTTATCAAAAATTCAGTTTTCATCCCAAATAAACCTAGATTTTCTAATAACATAATATAATAACATAAACTACAATCTAGATTACGAAATATCATACAATCAAACGTAGATAAGCTATTCAAACATAGATTACGAAATATCATACAATCAAACATATCATACAATCAAACATAAAATAAGCTATTCATCCCCCTCGTCTGAATCATCTTCTTCCGTTTGATTTGGAGCCTTTTGCGAAGCAATTAATTGTGTCATTTGTGACATAAATTGCGCATTTTGGAACAGACTTGAAATTTGCTCCTGCAAAAACAAAAATACATTTATATTTTGACAAAGTATATGAAGTGTAAACCAAACATACTATGTTGAACTTAACACATCCAAGTTTAAGTTATTTTGACTCGTTTAACCACAAATCATGTCCTTTTCACCCGTTTTGACCCGTTTAAGCTAAACTTAGATAATTAAATTCTATTTTAGCGATTAAAAGTCATAATTAACTTAAAACAACTATGATTAACTTAACACATCCAAGTTTAAGTTATTTTAACTCGTTTAACCACAAATCATATCATTTTTACCCGTTTTGACCCGTTTAAGCTAAACTTAAATAATTAAATTCTATTTTAGCGATTAAAAGTCATAATTAACTTAAAACAACTATGTTTAACTTAACACATCCAAGTTTAAGTTATTTTAACTCGTTTAACCACAAATCATGTCCTTTTCACCTATTTTGACCCGTTTAAGGTAAACTTAGATAATTAATTTCTATTTTAGCGATTAAAAGTCATAATTAACCTAAAACAATTATGATGAACTTAACACATTCAAGTTTAAGTTATTTTGACCCGTTTATCCGCAAATCATGTTCTTTTCACCCGTTTTGAGCCGTTTAAGCTAAACTTTGATAATTAAAACAAAATGATGAGAATGGTTTGTTCAACATAGTATAATTAAGTTTAAGTTTAAGTTTAAGTTATTTTGACCCGTTTAAGCTAAACTTAGATAATTAAAAGTCATAATTATCCTAAAACAAAATGATGCACTTACCTGTGTAAATGACTGAGGAGTTTGTTCGTGATCATGTACAAAAGAACTCGTCCCTGAAGATGAGAATGGTTTACGCCCAATCCCCCTAATATGTCCACGCCGTTGTCCCAACACCGACTCAAAAACATCGACTTCATTCAACGTTGATGATCCACTTTCTTGATTTTGGGTTTGACTTAGCTCATCAAACCTTTCCTTTAATTGGTTCTGTATTAATTAACAAAAATATATTAACATATTTATACATACATAAAGAACTCGACATTCTTAATTTGAAATACTTAAATATTGTTGTTGTGCTACCTCGCTATCAAAGGTCCCATCTTTACCAGTATGTGCATCATGAAACGTCTCCAGTCTGCTTTTATTCTGTTTTTAAAAAGTATATATATTAAAAAATACTAATATATAATACACAAATATATAAATTTAAATCATTACATTCTTATAACAATAACTACTATATGAAGCAGTTCCCCCATGATTTGTATATATTTGTTGTTGACGATTTGCTTTGTTTGAACTTGACACATTTCTATATGCGTCACTCATAAATTAGTCAACGGTTTGACTCCAATTTTCATGATTCATGCCTGGTGGATGATTCATGCCTGGTGGAGGATTCACCCTTACTTGTTCTACATTTTCGTAGCCTCCAACTCGATCAAAATGTCTTTTTGCCACATTTTTTCGATCTCTAAATCGTTTGAGAAAGACCGAACGGATTCCACCCTCTATCTGTGCGCGCTCACGATCTCGCAATATCTCATCAAAGTCAAAGCGTCGCTACATTTAAGTTAAATAAAATAAAAGTTAGTTATGTAAAATTGAATAACAAACATATAACTTATAAAATTTTACCGCCATATGCTCTTCCAAAGCATTCTTCTGAGCATCGGAAAGATTTTCATACGAACGAACATTAAAAGGAAAATTAGCTTCCATGTATATCCCCACCTCGCGAACAAACATATCATTAAGTTCGCCAACGGGGGTATACGTGACAACTCTATCAAATGGAAGAGCTAAAGGTCCTCCCTTTTTAGATAGCTCTTGCTGCAATTTCTTATTTTTCGCCTTGCCTCTTGTTTTACGAGAAGGCGTGCCTGTAATTAGATTAAAAATCATTAATTGAATCATATATTAATAATAATTGAATAAACATATTAATAAATTAATTATAATAACCATTACCATCTAACGCGTGACTGCCAGGACCATCAAATGGAGGTAGTGGTGGATCCCTCGCGCCATCACCTCCATGGCTCATAACATCAGCCATAAGGTATGCGAAAACAATCCACAATGAAATCATGTCTTGAAATATAAGATTTAGAACATAATGTTAAAATAAGAAGAAAGTGTTGTAGTCAACATGAAAATAGTAGTTGGATATGTGCCTTTTGTTTTAACTGTAACACTACGTTGATAGCTATAATAGTATGTCAACCAGTTGTATGAGTGTTTGACAAACTATGAATGTGACTACGAATTGCAATATTGTAATAAGCAGATAATCAGTTTCTAGAAGTAACATGTTAAACACGAGAATTATGAAACACAAAATGAACATAATGCAGTTAATGAAAACAAGCCGGTTCAAGTTTAAATCATATACAACAAAATATACCAATTGGTAAGAAAAAGATGCATAGAGATCAACAAACCAATCATTAAACCTTGACTCCCAAATCGACATTCTTTTGCGGATACTTCAAAATCCAAAGATAAACTTTGGGGTGGATACACATGATGCTATCAAAACTCATAACATAAAAGCTTTGTCAAAGTACTTTCGCAACAATAGTCAAACTCAAAGACTAACTGTATAACACGTAGAGCGAGTAGCCAAAATGCAAGAACATCTAGCCATTGTAAACATCAAAGAAATATACTCTCTCTGAGATGGTTCAGGTCATAAACATAAAACTTATGCAAATTATCATATTCAGAGATGCATTTTGACTTATGCAGACAAACAATTCATTTTCAGCGTCCCATCATCATAAATACTTATGTAAACTCTAGGAAAACAAACCTTCCATGTAGAATAATATTCAAAATAGACCAAAGGCAGAATAATATTCAAAATAGACCAAAGGCATACTTTTTAATCTCCAAACCTAATTAAATGTATCGATTTTGATCGCGAGCATAATAATTTTGACTAAAAAAGTCAAAGTACACCACAATGTTCAGTAAAAATTTAACTCAAAATAACACAAATTTATTAAACAAATTTCATTTAAATTAACACTTAATTACTAAACAATTTTCAACCAATTTTCCACTGATACATTACTTATCAAATAACACAACTTGTTACACAACTATCATAACCTAAATAATCTAATTATTAAGCATTATCAATATAATAATTTTCAACCAACAAAGCACCTAAACTAACATCTAATTACTAAACATTATAAACAAATAATTTAACAAATAACTTGTATAACTAAATTAAAGATTCACACAACTAGCATAACCTAAATAATTCCATCTAATAACACAACTAAATTAAAAATTCTACCTAAATAATGTTTTAACACAACTAAATAAAAAATACATACTAAATAAAAAATTCATACCTAAATAATTCACCCAATAACATAAATAAATCAAAATTCATACCTAAATAATGCTTCAACAACACTAAATCAAAATTCATACTAAATCAAAAATTCATACCTAACAATGTCACCCAATAACACAACTGAATCAAAAATTCATACCAAAATAAGGGTGTTCGGTTGCAGTGGTGGTGGTGGGTTGTAGCAGTGGTGGTGGTGGGTTGCAGCAGTGGTGGTGGTCTTCAGTTGCAGCAGTGGTGGTGGTGATGGTGGGTTGCAGCAGCGGTGGTGGGCGGTTGCAGTGGTGGCCGGTGGTGAGAAGTGGTGTTTGGTGGTGGGCGGTTGCAATGGTGTTCGGTGGTAGGGGGTTGCGGTGGTAACCGGCGAGAGGAGGAGGGAAAGGGGGAAAGGGAGTTGCAATGGTGCTCGGGTGGTGGGGGTTGCGGTGGACCGCCGAGAGGAGGAGGGAAAGGGGGTTGCAATGGTGCTCGGGTGGTGATCGGTGGGCGGTGCTCGGGTGGTGGCCGGCGGCGATCGAGAAGTCAGGAGAGATTTCAGGGGATGGAGGGAAAGGGGGAATGTGGAGGAAAGTCGTCCAGTGGGTCTGTATATTTTAACCAATAGCGGCGACAAGTCGCCGCTAATAGTGTCGCCGCTATTGGTTAAGTACGATCAATCCCTGTCCGTTAGATCTGTTGCACGATCAACGGTTAGATCTTTTGGAAAAAAATGGAAACGGATTAACGAGCAATAGCGGCGACATGTCGCCGCTAATACTGTCGCCGCTATTGCTGTCGCCGCTATTGCTGTCGCCGCTAATGAGGATCACTATTACTGACAATTCTTGTAGTGATTTAGATTGTATAAAACTTGAATGGTAATTTCTTTTTTCTCTTTTCACTGCATTTTAAGTCGATAATAATATAATTAAGTTGCTATATTTGTTTCTCCGACTGGCTTGATCATTAAAAAACAAACTCCATATATATCTAACGCTTGTGTCTATGGAAGCCATTGGACTAAGTGAAAGAGGGAGAAACGGCAGGGGGACATGACGAGGAGAATGGTAGTTGAGTGATATATATATTTGTTTGCACAGACCCGCAGGGTTTTTATAATAAAGGTGACATCGTTTTATCTTCGATCGGTACGTAATTGTTAGTTTTTATTAAAAAATCATTTCTAATTATATTAACTTTTTTAATTTTTCACATTATCATATTAAAACATTCTCACTATTTAGTCAATGACCGTAGACTCTCAAGAGGAAGCCGAGTCATCAGAGGTGAAAGCCTTCGCCAAAGAAAACAAAAATTAAATGCCATGGGAAACACTTGGCCAGCACAGTCCTACACTTGCACATTTTGCCAAAGAGAATTCTGGTCGGTTTGCTATAGGGTCTGCTTATCTATTGTGACAACATAACTCTCTTTAAGGTTAATTTGTTGATCTATTATGACAACATCTTGTCACTATAAAAGCTTTGGCTACACACACATACCTTTAGATTTATATTGTAGTCAGGCTAGCTAGCTAGAAGTTGTCATCATAAACTAGTTTGGATGACAAGCTACAAGTTCTTTAAGAAAAACTAAGATCGATTAATTAAATTATTTTCACCTTATAGTGACAACAGGTTGATGAAAAAAGTATTAGTTAAATTTGGAAAAATATTAATTAATTTATTTTACACCTAAACTAGCCCACTACAGGTTTACAGGAAAAAGTTTAACATAAATTTGAATAAAATAAAATATTAATTAAATTATTTTTTTTCCTATTTATTGCATGCTCACCATTTTTGCTCCGCGATGCTATTATACCATATAAAACATACGAAAACAACCCTTCTTTTGTGTCTTTCGTTCATCATTTAATTTGTTTCTTGCTTCTTCGGTTCTTACTCGACTCTGATACCAATCATTGGGTTTCAATTTGATATCAAGCAAAATGAAAGAAAAAATAGTCACAACGATTTTGAGCCTGTACTGGGCATTGACTCTCTTGATTACATTATGAACTTGATCATGAAATAACTTGGTTGACCCTATTTATACAAGCTTAAAAGTACCCTAGTTACTCTAAAATTGACCTAATGACTAATAATAGATAAACCTAGAAAATAAAATAAAATAGAAAACATAATCCTAACCACCTTAAACTTATGCCCTACTTACTCTCCAAGCAACCTCATATATATAGGACTTACGCCTACAAGGTAGCGTGTGTATGAACTTATCTCCTATTTACACTCCCAAGATTATGCAACCATTTTTGTGTGTGTTATATGAGGGAGATAAAAGCGGTTATGAGATGATTACACTACAAGAAATAACAGTTTTTGCGGCGATAATAATCGTCGCAAAAGGTTCCTATCTCGCCGCAAAAGACTTTTTGCGACGAAATTTTCGTCGCTATATTGTCACCGTAAATAATTGGTCGCAAAAGATATTTTGCGACGAAATTTGCAACGAAAACGATGCGGGTCCCATCTTTTAAAAAAAAGTACAAAAAAAGTCAAAAAGTAAATTATTTTTGTCGTGTAGCGTCTTTTTTTGCGACGAAACACATATCGCCGCAAAAGAGTTAGTCGCAAAAAGCATTTTTTCTTGTAGTGTTAGGGGAGGAAGATAGATTCTAAAATATATGTGTTGCTTAGACTAGTAATCATATGTGAGATAAAAATATTTTCAAGAATCAAAAATAAAAAAAATAAAATAAAAATAAAAATAAATAAGACATTTGCAAAAATTGGTGCACAAAGTACAAATTGAAGATGTGGCCACTTATACAGAGTATAGACTGTTAAACGAAGACGTGGACTATTAAAACAAATGGAAAAAACGATAAAGATGTTTTATGAGGATGCTAGTGGTTTTTTATTAATTTATTGTTTCTCATTTCTCTTTTCACGGCTTTAAACTTATTTACAAGCAGAAAAAAAACACATATGTTTTATCGTTGAATACGTATGATCTATTTTAGAATTACTTTACTCGTACACCATCATACATACACTCTACGCGATTTGAACTCACAATATTTTAGTTGAGAAACACACCACTTTATCACCATCATGTTCCCTTACGAACAAAAAATGTACAATCAAATAATTATTTTAAAAACAAATATAATTTACTTTTATTGTTCAACAATTATATTAAAGAAAACCAGTATGAAACCTAGTTGATCTTTAAGAATAACGACCTGAGACCTGAAAACACTAGCTATTAATAATTCAGTATTAATATTTCTTTAGAATACCTTGTTTGGTTAAATTAAAATTAAAACTATGAGATTCATTTATGTATGTGTGTGGAAAGATGAGTTCCTTTCTTCTCTCCTTAATTTATTCAAGAGAAATTGAGAAAAATGAATCCAATTAACAAGACAATAGGTACTGATGATACAAATCGACCAAGATATGGATAGTCATGAAAAGTTGTTTTGCAGAGAGATTAGAAAGTAGGGTCATAAGAGAAGCACAAGTCTTATTCCATTGCATGGGCCATGAAGCCATGTATAATGATTACCCCCTCTCTCTTGCAGTAACTAAAATGACCCTTCCTAGGTATACTGCCAAAAACACCACTGCAACCTGATCGAAACATGGCCCCGCCGGCCCTCCACTTCATAATAATATCACTGTGGTGAATTAAACCTAGAGAAACTATTTATTTCGTCAGTCATCAGTGTGAAAAGTAGCCCTTCTTTAATTTGGTATGTTTATGCTCTACACTATTTGTACTTTCAATCCTGACCTCTTTTCATAAGTGGAGCTAGATTCTTTGGCATTATATGTTTACTTTTTTATAATATTTTAGAGTTGTACATATATTACTATTTGTTGGGTGTCTAGCTAAATGAGAACATATTCAAAAGTCGTTTAGTAATATAAAATTAAAAGCAAAGCTAGGTATAATATTGTTGTATTATGTAAAATACAAAGTAGAGTATATAGTACTGTCGCCCAAGATCCTTATGAACACAATTAAAAACAACAATCAGTACACTAGAACTTCAAATTGAATAACCGCGATCGTAATTAACTTGTTTTAACAGACTCCATCTTGGGTTTATATAACCCTGGTTTGTGAAACGGTGTGTGCTTCATAAAAAACTTACACATCTTAAGTTCTAATTTTTCTTGTTTTGTTCCTTCTTTCCATCCTTCCTTGCTCCATCCCGTTGTGGTCCGTCCAAAGCTGCGTTTTCTTCATATTAAGCTCCATAATACGCCTGAAACAAAAGTAACCGTAGTTATCTAATTCAAAGCAACTACCCAACCAAATATGAGAATATAACGCGTTTTAACATCAAAAAAGGGTTGTTCGTTGAACCACCCGTCACATCCCCACACTAGACCGTTGCTTGTCCTAAGCAACATATCAAATCATTTGCAAACAAGCGATCAATGTAAAGCAAACATAAACATGTAATACTTTTACTAACCCTTTCTTAACACCCAAAATGACACATCCCTCGCTATGTGTCTCCTCTCGGCGACAAGTAAGCACTAGCGTCCATGAGCTAGACACACAAAAGGCAAACGGGTGGTTGCACAACTATAAGCTTGTACCTAAATCGACCCTTCTCTTAACAAATGCCAAACATGAATGCATATTAAAGGGACTTCAAGGTTGTAACGTGGCTAGGTGTACGGGTAGGAAATGGAATATATATGAAGAAGCGAAAACTTAACCTGGTCTTTTATTACACAATAAAATAAACAACTAACTACCAAACCTAACTACTATGCATAAGATACTCAACTTCAATCTTTTTTTCCTTCTTTCTTCGTTTTTCTCTTTTTTTTCTCTTATTTTTTTTTTCTTCTTTTTATTTTTTTCCTTACATCGCTTTTTCCAAAAAAAAACTTTATATATTTTTTTTCTTTAATAACAATAACACAAACACAAAAACTTCACGCAAACATTCAACATAGCATTGAAGATGATTACAACTACTAAACAACTATTAACACTGTAAGACCAGGTCAAGTTGGGTAAATTTTAAAGTAACTAGCTAAGGGGTAACAAACGATAGGCTTTTAGGCACAAAATTAAACAACTAAATGTCCAAACCCCCGCCCCTCTTGCAACCAAGCTCATATATATAATTTATGAGGTCCAACCCCCAAATCCCACACTCGCACACATCAAAGATGATGCTATCTAAATGCCCTTATTCTTTTCACATTCACATCCAACTAAAGTCTCGAATCGTATTCAAGCACAAGTTCTAATGCACCCCCACCCGTTGCCACTCTTACAAAGAAATGTGTTATTTATCTACAAATGTGGCTTCAACTCTCACCACGAATGAAAAGGGTGTTAAGGGTTGCTGGTATGTCTCTTGGGGTTAGTTCAAGACGTTCAAATTTCCACAATGTTTATGATTGATTACCACAAAAAAATGAAACCTTAAAAATTGAAAAATTGAAAATGTCCTCCATCCCCACACTTGAGGTACATTGTCCCTAATGTATGGTTTTGGAAGGGATTGATCACTCCAATTCTAAAATATTACCCCAAGCTTCGCATCTCCAACCACAGATTTCTTTTTGGTTTTTTTTAAATTTTTTTATATATATCATCACACCACCACTAGCACAACCCAACAAAACATCATAGCAAACTCCACCCATCCACCCAACCAAAAACTAAATCACTAACACATATTTACATATATACATGAAAGAAGACAACCTGACTAATAGTAGCGCAGCTGAGGAGGCCCGAAGATAGAAGACATCATCTCATTCCATTCTCCGAAAGCAAATGTGCCGCTACCACTTCCCTCTTGCTGCGATGCTCCTTGTTGTTGACGAGGATCTAGCCATTGTGAATGATGGAGCGGCGGGGTCGGATACGATACACTACCATCGTAAGGGGGTAGAGACGTATAATCCACCGGAGGTGGATCCACAACCACAGGCCGCCCTGCATGCCAATCCGCATGCATCCTTCTTGCTTGATCATCTTCATACCGATTATTTATCTTCACCATATGGGAATAAGAATGTGCACGATTCCATGCTTCTTGACGATCAAAATTATGTTTCAAAGCTCGTTCCATACTAGCACTCATCATTGTTTGTTGATCAAATAGCGTTCGCTCAGAGCCCGACCACGAATCAAAAACGGGTGTCGGAGGACGTTGGTTCTCAATAACTTCTTGCATAGTACCATCGTAAGCCCAGTTTGGCGCGTACGAACGCTCCGTGTAATCATAGAAAGCACCACCATGTCCCCTACCTAGACCCCCTTGACCCTCATGCACATTCTCACCATGAGGCTCATCCGCATAATCATCATCCCCACTCGGGCTTCATCTCCACTCTTTTGATCATCCTCTTCTCCCGGTAAAAGTGCCCTTGCATCAACTTTCAGTACTCTCCATCTTTGATCCTCCGATTTAAGCTTGTGATATCTCTCCAACTGAGTGTAGGTCCAACCAATACCCATTTTTTGAATCTCCAAAGGCTTATGCCTCTTAAATGCTCTTTTATCCTCCGCTGTGATTGCTTTAAACTGCTTCAACAATCCCGTGATAATTCGACAATACGGGATGATGTTCCTCCCCACTTTGTTACGGCATATCCAAAGATGGTTCATAATTAAATACCGTATCGGAAATCCAAGCAACGAATAAAGGACTGGTACCTCCGAATACCTCACCTGTTCCTTATCTCCTCTTCATGGAATGACATTCAAAATACAAATTGACAGTAGCAATTTTGCTTCAATCTTCAAGTTCCTCCGATACAAAATGCCAATATAAGTACCAGGCAAAAACAAGGCCGCTAACATGTCATTCCACCTTGGATGTTTCTCCTGTTTAATCAGCAGATCATCAAGGCTTGGGACCATGTAATCACGAGCAGGTAAACTGTCATATTTTGCTAATCTTCGCAGTGACTCAAATAACATTTCCACCTTTATCCCATTAACCTCGCCAATTAACTTCATCTGTGATGGCCTATCATACCTGTTGCATTTCAACGTTGCCATCCATTCTTGAATCTCAGTCATAAACAAATTCTTGTTGTCCTTGTCGTAACAACCGAGTGCTGCCTCCCATCCTAAGGCGTGAAACCGGGCAAATACATTAAAGGGCCCGAACTCAACTTCTCTGACTTCCCTCTCACAGATAAACACAACAGCCTTATTTTTAACCGGTTCATTCGGTCATGAAACAATGCAGGTTGCCACTCCTCCGACTGATCATCTAAAGGACCCGATTCCCACTTTGGTTTATTGCTTGGGTCCAACTCCATTTGCTCTTCCTCATCACTTTCACTATCATCAACCCTACCCAAATATTGCCTCTTCTTTGGTTGTTGTTCCAGTTCTTTGCCTTTTGAAGTGGAAGAACTCGCTCCAGCTCTTTCCTTAGTTCTTACCATCTTCCTACAACAACCAAAAACATAAACAAAATCAGTCCTACTTTTTTAACAAATCCCCACACTTGCTTGTTACCATGGTAGTAGATGCGAATGAACAAGAATTTTCATACTTAGTTCTAACAAAAATTGGGCATGATGCCTCTACAATGTTATAACATCCAAAAGTTCACAGCTTGCATCTCAACTTACATCTACTACCACAATGATGATCAAACCACCATGTCACACAAACATAAACCAAGAACAAGTAAGTGTGTATGAACCAATAAGAACAAAAACCTTAATCTTCACAATGCACCATCAATAATAACAAAACAATATCACATACCTTTGATTGATGATGTTAAAAGCCAAGAAAGACAAAAGCTTGAAAAACCCCAAAATTTTCGGACCTAGGGCTTAAATTCGAACCAGAAAACTTCGTTTTCTCGCAATTTGCTTCTCAAAATCAGAATCTACGTGAAATTCTAGTCAGGTTAGACCCAAAAATGACTTGATTTGGTTAAGAATTGAAGGATTTATGAAGAAATCAAGGTTGGAGGTTGTGGGTGTTTATGGAGAAAAAGAGAGTGGAGAAGATGAAAGTGATCAGGGATGTGGGTGTTGTATAAGGAATTTTTTTTAATCATTGAAACCGTCGACCCTCATTAACCCTGGTGCCACCGTAATTTACGGTGTCCACCGTATCTTACGGTGGACTCCAGGTTCAACTGTCACCGTAAGGCAGTAGCCTTCCACCGTAAAGACCAAACAAACACCAAGATACCGGAAGTTACGGTACCTACCGTAATTTACGGTAGACTTGGATTTAATTTTTTAATTAATTACTTTTTTTACAAACTAATCTCTAAAGTAATTTAAATTAAATTTGTTAAAACATGGAATGTCGAGAATGTCGATTAACTAGAAATTACCTACCCTCTCGAAAATCACGTGTTGTCCTCAACATGATCCTAGAACTATTTGTTACCCGAACGAAAACAAAAAGTTTGCAATCAAACAAAACAAAACAAAGCAAAACAAAAACTAAGTATTTACACTACCCAAACCTGGGCCTCTTATTGTTGTTTCTCATCGATCGGGCGTAATACGTAGCCCGCATTGTCAAGCTCCAAATTATTGATATCATTGCCTTCCAAATATGGCTACAATCGATGCCCATTCACCGTTTGTAACTTGTTAGTCTGCTCATCTTGAATTTCTACATCACCAAACCTCCCAACTCGCCGAACGACATACGGGCCCATCCATTTGCTTTTGAGCTTGCCCGCGAAAACCTTGAGCTTTGAGTTATACAACCAAACCTTTTGACCCTCCTCAAAAGTCTTTTCCTTAACTTTGCATCATGTACCTTCTTAAGTTTGTCTTTGTATGCCGATGCACACTCGTACGCCTCGTCTCTAATCTCTTCTAATTCATTCAATTGTAATTTCCTCATCTTTCCCGCTTCATCGTAGTCCGCATTCACTGTCTTAATTGTCCAATATGCTCGGTGTGCTAATTCCATTGGCAAGTGACAACCCTTCCCATACACCATCTGGTAAGGGGTTGTGCCAGTTGGAGTCTTGTAAGCCGTTCGGTATGCCCACAACGCATCATCCAACTTACTCGACCAATCTTTCCTATCTGTCCTAACCATCTTCACGAGAATTTCTTTGATTTGACGGTTAGACACTTCAACCTGTCCACTCGTTTGCGGATGGTAAGGTGTGGCAATCCGGTGATTCACGCTATATCTCTTCAATAATTTTCCGAAGTTGAAATTCTTGAAAAGCGAACCACCATCACTTATGATAACTCTTGGAATGCCAAAACGAGAAAAGATGTTGGATTGAACGAATTTACAAACAACTGAGTGATCGTTTTTTTGTTGCAATGGCTTCAATGCACTTAGAGACATAATCCACGGCTACTAAAATGTATAAAAACCCATTGGAATTCGGAAAGGGACCCATAAAGTCAATCTCCCTTACGTCAAATATTTACACAACCAAAATTGGTTGCAATGGCATCTCGTCCCTTTTTGAAATGCTTCCCATCCTTTGACACTTAATACACTTTCTAGCAAACTCACATGTATCCTTGAAATAGTGGGCCAATAAAATCCACACGATAACACTCAATAACCCGTTTTATGTCCGCTAAAATGACCTCCACATGCGGATGAATGAGCATGAGTCAGGATTTCTAACATCTCAGTTTCAGGCACACACCTTCGAATGACTTGATCAGGCCCGATCTTAAACAGATCCGGTTCATCCCAAATGTATTGTTTCACTTGAACCATAAATTATTGTCTCCGCTTTTTAGTCCAGTGATTTGGGATGGCCCCCATGGCTAGGTAGTTTACATAATGTGCATACCACGGCGCGGCAGAAGTGGAAACAGCTAAAAGTTGCTCGTCGGGAAATCTTTCACTTATTTCACTTACATCGTCAATTTCTTCCACCGGGATCCGAGACAAATGATCCGCTACTACATTCTCACTCCCCTTTTGTCCCGGATCTCTAAATCGAACTCTTGCAACAACAACACCCATCGAATTAAACGGGGCTTCACGTCTTTTTTCTCCATCAAATACGGACAGCACTATGATCCAAATAGACAACCACTGTGCTCTCCCAAATATACGAACGAAACTTATCCAAAGCATACACCACCGCTAATAATTCCTTCTCGGTCGTAGTGTAATTCAGTTGTGCTTCAAATAAAGTTTTGCTTGCATAGTAAATTACCACCGGCTTCTTATCAACTCGTTGACCCAAAACTGCACCAATTGTAGTGTCGCTTGCATCACACATGATCTCGAATGGCTTTGACCTGTCCGGTGGTTGCAAGATAGGAGCTTTGACCAAATGTTCCTTCAAAACAGTAAATGCTTGCAAACATTCGTCAGTAAAGTCAAATGGAACATCTTTTAACAACAAATTACATAAAGGCTTTGTGATAGCACTAAAACCTTTGATAAAACATCTATAAAAACCCGCGTGTCCTAAGAATGACCTTACCCCCTTAATATTTTTCGGTGGTGGCAAAGATGAAATTACCTTTATTTTTGCCTTATCCACCTCCATCCCCCATTCCGATATCACATGACCTAACACAATACCCTCTTGCACCATAAAATGACTTTTCTCCCAACTAAGCACTAGATTTTTCTCAACACATCTTTTTAAAACTTTTTGTAATTCGCTGAGACAAGATTCAAAACTAGTGCCGAAAATTGAGAAGTCATCCATAAACACTTCAAGGGACTCTCCAACCATGTCCGACAAAATACTCATCATACATCGTTGGAAAGTCGCCGGTGCATTGCACAAACCGAATGGCATTCGCCGAAAGGCAAATGTGCATATGGACAAGTGAAGGTGGTCTTGTGTTGGTCATCTGGGTGTATTGCTATTTGATTGTAACCCGAATACCCATCTAAAAAACAGTAGTATTTTTGACCCGATAATTTTTCAATAATTTGGTCAATGAAAGGTAGTGGGAAATGATCCTTAGAAGTGGCGGCACTCAATTTACGGTAGTCAATACACACACGCCACCCGGTAACTGGTCGGGTGACAATTTGTTCACCGCTTTCGTCCTTAACTACTTGAATGCCTGCCTTCTTAGGCACAACTTGGGTAGGACTTACCCAAGCACTATCTGAAATTGGATAAATAATTCCCGCGTCCAACCATTTAATTACTTCCTTCTTTACTACCTCGCTTAGATTCGAATTTAATCGCCTCTGAGCTTCCCGTGTTGGTTTTGCATCTTCGGTGGTGATTATCTTGTGCATGACGATTGATGGACTAATTCCTTTGAGATCAGCAATTGTCCATCCAATAGCTCCTTTGTTCTCCTTTAAAACCTCCAATAAAGCTTGTTCTTGCGTCATCTCTAAATTAGAGGCAATAATGACCGGTAATGTGTCATTATCCCCAAGAAAATCATTATTCAAATGGCTTGGCAAGTTCCTGAGCTCCAACTTTGGTGGTTCTTCTAATGATGGTTTCGTACCCGAGCTTATCTCCACTGGTAAACCTTCGAATTGGTGAGTCCATGGTGGTCTACCTTCCTTCAAAGCCATAGCATCATGTTTTTCCTCTTCAACCCTTAGTGCACAAGCATGTACCTGTTCAGAAAAATCACACAAACAAACATCCGTACCATCCTCCTCATACTCATACGGGTTGCATCCGTCAACTAAATCTGCCATGAAACACTCATCAACACCAACAACATTAGAATTGTTAGTAAAAACATTCAAACGCATTTTTCGATTCCCAAAAGTCATATCGACTGTACCAAATCTACAATCGATCACAGCATGTGCAGTGCTCAAAAATGGCCGACCCAAAATAACATTTTGTTATTGTTATGGGTCCGCGGATGAGTAATCCAATACTAAAAAGTCAACCGGGTAATAGAACTCATCAATTTTCACAATCACATTTTGAACCATCCCCGAGGTAGCTTATGAGACAAATCGGCCAAAACAACCGTTGTCTCTACCCTTGCTAATGGACCAAAGTCGTATTGATCATACAAACCCCCCGGTAAAATGCTCACCCCGGCTCTAAGATCTAGTAACGCCTTTGCCATTTGAAAATACCAACTTGAATGTTAATTAATGGCGTACCCGGATCTTGAAGCTTAGGAGGAAGCTCCCCATTTAAAACTGCACTTACTTGCCCGGTTAAATCCACCCGCTTAGGCATTTTCTTCTTTTGTTGTTTTTTTTATGTGCATATCTCTTTTAGAAATTTAGCATAAGCAGGTACTTGTTTTATTGCATCAAGTAGTGGAAGATTAATTTTTACTTGTGTAAACATGTCCCATAATTCTTCTTTTTGGGGACCTCTTGATGCAATAAATTTTTTTCTACCCGGGTCAAGTAAGGCCGATGGAAATGGGACTTGACCCGTTTCACCCTCAACTTTTTCATTCTTTACATTTTTACCCAACCCCGATGTTTTGATATTTGAATCTTTAGATGTCACTGGTGGAACATCATCATCACTTTCGTTACCCATAATATCTTCGACTACCCCTTCGATTAAAACGGGAGAAGATGATGTTTTATATTCTTTGTCGCTTCTCAAAACACTAACATGGTTAATAGGAATATTACGAGAAGAACTGTGAGAGGGATTTACCTTGGTGTCACTAGGAAGTTGGCCTTTGTTCTTCTTGAGATTCGCCACATCCGTTGCAAGTTGCCCAATTTGATTGGTCAATGATTGAATGGCTTTGTCTCGAATTTCATCTTTTTGGGCTCTAGCATCATCCAATTGATTCCTTTTTTGCATCTCCTGTTGCATGGACTTTAGCATCTCCATCACTTCATTACCACCACTTGATGAAGATTGATTTGTCTCATTTCCTTGGTCATTTCCTGATGGTTGAAAAGGCTTTTGATATCCTTGATTGTTTCCCCTCTAAAATTTCCTTGAGAATTTTGATATTGTTGACGAGGAACAAAATTACCTTGAGGCTTTCCTTGGAAATTTGGGTTAGATTGATTGGTCGAATTCCCATAACTAAAGTTCGGATGATTCCTCAAACCCGGATGATAGGTATTTGAATTCATGTTGTAATTTCTTCCACCAAACCCTTGACCTTGAATAGCATTTACTTCCTCCACTTGCTCAAAAGTTACCGTGCAAGAATCCACGGTATGCCCCAACTCATTGCAATTTGTACAAATATTGTAAACTTGATTTGTAGCTTGTACATTACCATCATCCACCGCATGAACTGGAGCTCGTGTAATGACCGGTCGTGCTCGTCTTGATGATTGCGCCTTCCTCTTTGATGTAACCGCCATTTGTTCCAAAAATGCCCAATCGTCTTGCTCATAATTTGTACCAAATGTACCATTTGTGATAGACATCAAATCCCGGGAGTCTTCAGAATGAAGCCCCTCGTGAAAAGCATTCAACAACTCCCATAACTCAATTCCATGATGAGGACAATTCTTGATCATCAAGTTAAACCGCTCAAAAGCCTCATGAAACAATTCACCTTGTTGTTGTTGGAAGCTTCTCAAGCTTCTCCTAGCATCATTAGTCTTTTGGGCTGTGAAAAACTCTTCTAAAAACCTTTGTTGCATCTCAGCCCATGTGTAAATTGAAGCGGATGGCAAAGTATAGAACCACATCTTTGCCTTATCCTCCAATGAAAACTGAAACAACACCAACTTGAGATCATCCGTAGAAAATCCTTGACCACCAATTGTGTTACAAATTGAATCATAAGCTTCCAAATGAAAATAGGGTTCTTCCGTTGCTAACCCTTTGTATTTTGGCAAACTTTGAAGTGAATTTGTTCGGACTTCAAACGTTCTTCCTTGATTGTTTTGAGGGATGACCACTGGTGAAGGATTATTTGTGATGATTGGACAGAAGTGTGCCTCAATACCCCTAGCAGCGTCCCAATTATGCCTTCATGGGACACCCAACCTAACTCTTGGTTGCTGAGGACCCATTGGTCACGAATTGCTGAAACAGTGGTTGAAAGATTGCTCCCCCATGTTGTGGAGGAATCTGCCCTTGATATTGTGGCCCATGTAGCCTCACTTGGGGTTGTATTTGTTGTGGCATAATTTGTTGTTGCACAACTTATGGTTGTGGTCTCCCATATCCTTGCATATCTTGTCCTTGACTATAAGCATAACTTCCTTGATCAACATCTCCTTCGTACGTGTACCCTTCTTCCTCATATCTCCTAAATTCATACCATAACCACCATCAACACCAGCTCCTCCTACTCCCGATGTTTGTACAACTTGAGGTTGTTGGTATTGTGTATCCGTTTGCATTTGAGAGGTAGGGGGAGTCTGAAATATGGATGGGTTGGATTGATATGGTTGTGGTGGTGGTACTAGTTTAGACGATGATGATTGACCGGTTATTGGGAAGAAATATGAAAAGGGTGGAATGAGTGCTGAAGGGTCAAAGCTAAAAGAATGTTCGGGTTGGGTACTTGTAGGTAATGGGGTATGGGTTGGTTTAGTCTCTGGTGATAATGTAGGATTGGGTAAAGGAGTGGATGGTGTTGTTTGACCCGTAGTAGGAGGCGGTGAAAGCGGATCCATTGTGTTCCGTGGTGTAACGGGTGATGTAGGTGCTATTGGTGAACCACTGATTTTGTTTTGTCGATGTAATACTCTGTTTCTACGAGCGGCTCGCTCAATTTCTGGATCAAACACTAATGGTGATGATGAGCGTGAGTTCCTGGTATGCATACACCTGAAACAAAAACCTGCACACTACACACAACCAGCGTAACACCAAAATAACAAAACAAAACTAATAAGCAAACACACGTTGCGCACTACTCCCCGACAACGGCGCCAAAATTTGACATGCAATGGCAGTACACGTAAATTTAATCCAAATTACAACTCAAAAATAGTAGTAAAAGGTATCGAACACAGGGAGTTTGTGGAATATGTGTTTATCTTATAGTCATGTAAATTAACTACAATTGCCCTAAAATGCAAAAATTAAATATCAAGAATTGGATTATTTGGTTTAAGAACTAATAGTAACTAAATAGATTGTAAATCAAACGTACTTTTGTAACAGATTAAGAACAAGCGACCACCCTAGATTTCAGGTTTTAATCCATACTTATGTTTATGCTTACTAGAAAGAACCACATAGACATGGTTCGTGCTTGAGTAGTTGTTTGTGATGAAGGAGAACTAAGTACTCGGATTGTAAAATGCGAGGTTGTTACTCGATGATCAATTGACAATTATCCAACCTTAATCCCTCCCATGATATCTCAATTGCCAATGGCACCAAGAACGTATGGTTTGGGTTAACATCAAACAACAATCAATAACTTACAAACAAATATCCAAACACCATAATAACTCAAACAAACATTCAAAGTTATTATTCTAGAAATTCAAGCACAAACATAGTGTTTCAAAAGCAAACCTTACATCTAGAATGATCACCAAAAGTTTAGCCAAGCATGACTTGATCCATCATCACCATACACCAATTAATGTTCATACGAATCCAAAACACAAATCAATTGTTTAGAAATGTTTGGAATTAAGCAAGAACAGCCAAAATCGCCCCTTTTCTGCCCAGAAATCGTCAGATCCAGATATCATGGCAAAAGGCACCACTCAAACGATTTTAATATAGCAGTTACACTTTTTTCGTCATCTCTACCGTAACTTACGGTAGCCACCGTAAGTTACGGTGGAGACAGAATAATTACGGTGGAAATCCACTGCAATATGGTAGGAATTAGAGTGTTGGGGGCCACCGTAATTTACGGTGGCTACCGTAAATTACGGTGAACCCCCAATTTTTCTTGTTTTGTTCCTTCTTTCCATCCTTCCTTGCTCCATCCCGTTATGGTCCGTCCAAAGCTGCGTTTTCTTCATATTAAGCTCCATAATACGCCTGAAACAAAAGTAACCGTAGTTATCTAATTCAAAGCAACTACCCAACCAAATATGAGAATATCACGCGTTTTAACATAAAAAAGGGTTGTTCTTTGAACCACCCGTCATGATTCATAAAAAACTTACACATCTTAAGTTCTAATTTTGACACTAAAACCTTTTTGACTGTGATATTTACATATATAACAGACTCTAAACACACTTGTCTTCATTTTTGACCCACATGCATTAAAGAATTATAATCCATCATTTTTTCCCTAATTCGTTTTCTTTATGTACATGTACATGTTACCCTTAATCATTTCAACAATTGAATTTTCTTCATCAATGGTTTAAACCTTCCCACGCCTTATAGCATAAAAACACCTTCTATATAATCTTTTTTCCGCGTGTGTATAGAATATCTTTATAGAACCCTAAATACAAATATTACAAAAACTAAAAAAACTAATTATGTAAACCATTCATTATTATTAATATACAAATAAGATGTGTATAATTACAAAATTTTTAAATATATACATACAACATGATGGTTTTTAAAAAGAGGGCAATTGCATATCTCTTCCTTTAAACTTGAACTAGGAGGATACATCCTCGCGCGTTGCGCGAGTGCTATAAATCAAATACAAAAACGTGATAGTTTCAACTTTTGGCTCAGAATCGCGTTCTCGTTGTGACTGCAAACCAAACATGTTTGCCACGCCAATACAACAAATTTTTTCCTCACAATCATCATAGCCATCCTATTAGCAACCACAAAACAATAAAATCAAAGCATAATAAAACCCACTGTTAGTTTTACTTTTCTTTAAACATACAGGGTAACAAAATAAGATCATGTAACATTGGTTTGGCTCAGACCCAGTCATCGTAGGGTAACAAAATAAGACGATGTAACATTGGTTTGGCTCAGACCCGGTCATCGTCATAGGCTGCAAACCATCTACACGTGGTCGCCACGCCAGAACAACAACATGTTTTTTGTGAGATCATCATAGCCAAATCGAAGCCAACACAAATAAGATAATGTAACATTGGTTTGGCTCAGACCCGGTCATCGTTACAGGCTGCAAACCATCTACACGTGGTCGCCACGCCAGAACAACAACATGTTTTTTGTGGGATCATCATAGCCAAATCGAAGCCAACACTAAACATTACAACCGTGTACAAAGGCTTGCTCAAACCCGGCCACCACCTCTAGCTACAAACCATTAACACATGGTTGCCACGCTATGATAACAGCCTGTTTATGGTTGGATCATCATAGCCAATGAACAAACTGAGTGCTATCCAACTTATGGAAGCCAAAGACACCCAAATAAGTATCACATTCAAGGATAAATTGAAAATAATCCCAAAACATTATCATAAGCTACTGGCCACAACAGAAATACAACCACACTTGATTCAAACAGCCACACACGGCGTTTGTATAATCATAAAAAGTGCACAGAACAAAGGCATGCCAAACCCAACAACATCTGCATCCTAAACCAAATCGACACACGCAGCAAATCAAAAACACTGTCGGCCAACCATTGTCACCTAGGGTTTGCAAAACAGAGCAGGGAAAACCACTCTGTACACAAATCCAGTAGCAACGGCCAGCGGGTTGACCAGAGAGTACAGAGGCCCATATATAAGACAGGGCAACATACACGACAACTCCAGCCGACGATGGCCAGGGTTCAACGGTAGGTCACACCCATCGGCCATGCAAAGAGCCCCAATCAAGAACACTAACAGCCAATAGGCAAAACACCATATAGAAACAAACAAACAAACCCAGTATATCCCACTCAATAAAAAACACCATAAAACACCATAATATAGAGAAATCTATAAACCCTAAAAGGGTATCAGAGAGACATAGAGATGAGGGAGCAACAGAGGCGGTGGAACCCTAAAAAGGTATCGGAGAGACATAGAGATGACGGAGCAACAGAGGCGGTGGCACGACCACCATAGCACCTTCAATGGCTAGAAGACCGACACCTGCTCCACCTCAACCACATAGGGGAGGCAGAGCGGCAACAAGCTCCATCGCCACCGCAACAGTCAAAATCAGTGATACAGAGATCCAAGCAACCCAACCTTCAGCACAACCGTCGCCTTTGCCATCGTGAACAACAACGGCAGGGCGGAAGCATGCGGCGGTCATCGACTGGAGATAGGTGGCGGCAGTTCGTGTTCTCCGTCCGCCTCTCTCTAAACACACGTGCAACATATCCTGGCCACAATGGCTTATACAGAGCCACACAGGGTCACAAAAGCAAAAAACATAACCTTTGTGGCAATATTGAAAACTATCAAAAATCACTATTCATCACACTTGGTTTTTTCATAGTATAGAATTTACATTTTTTTCAAAACATGCTTAAAGAGTATTGTATATTATACTTTGAAAACCTGTGTTTTGGAGACCTATGTAATTTTTCAGGTGAATAGGGGATACATGTAATTCTCTCTAAAAACGGTAGATATTATGAGAGTGATTAAAATTGTTCATTCAATTCTGTATTTATCTAAGATTTCAAAATTAATTTTAGAATACATCATGGTTATGCATATACCTGAATATTGATACACGGATACGTGCAAAAATTTATATGCGTTCGTATATTATAAACATTCTTATACCGAAAAATTACAATCAATTTTAAACACATGTATGTAAATTGTTACAAGAAAGAGGGCTAAAAAGTACAGAAATTGATCAATTAAAGAAATAAATTAGTAAATTTTTACATAACTATGTCATTTTATCTAATTTTTAATGATGGATGCATAAGTGATTTTAGTAGATACTCGCATGCTGCTAGAAAACTGAAACTTGTGATAGAATAAAAAGCAACCCTCAATTTTCGAAAAAATGCGCAACTGGCACTACAAGGAAGAAGAGCAATAGCGGCGACAGATTTCGCTGCTATTTGTGGGGTTTGTCGCCGCTATTAGTGTGACAACCCTAAAATTTTTATTTCGATTATACTAAGTTATATTGGATAGTTTACGTATGCATGTTACATGCATGTATATATATTGGTAGTTTAAGTATCGCCTGAAATTCATACATATGTGTATATATATAAAATTTTACGTACGCATGTCCATATATTACTATTATTACGTATGCATGAATATATATATATGAACCCATGGAAAATTTTGTATGCTTATAAATAGTTAAGCATGTATATATCTTTACTTATGTATATACATGATATAAATCACTTAGGTATATAGCTATGAGTATATATGAACATATTAAAACTAAATTAAAACAAACTTTAAATTAAAAACCTAAAAATAATATCACACACAAAAACAACCTAAACCACTACCATTCAAAACTATTAACCCAACCCACCCTAATCCCCACTTAAACCAATATCCCATACTATAAATATATATATATATATCACCTATAGATATATATATGTATATATATATCAACTACTACTAAAACCTACAACTACTAATCCAAACCACAAGAAACATCATCGAAAATAACCCAAATTACTACCCTCGGTTACCTTTTGCTACACCACTCCCGAAACCACTAAACCACCACCTAAATTACTCATATGACTAGGTGAACTAGTCTTACTTTTCTTCCTTGCCAAAACCGCCAACCATGTAACAAAATTCTTGCTTTCACACCTTGATAAGGAGGTGGCAAGCTCTCGGTTCCATGGCAACACCAAAACACCACCTCACATTCACACTTTCATGCATTCACACTTTAAGTAGACTTCCAGTGCCACTCTTTCTCCCTAAACCACCACCTAGACTCCTAGATTGACTTAACAACCTTCCATTCACACCATAAAGCTTCCATAGATTGCCACCTATCACCATGGACATTCTAGTTTGCAATTTATCTTTCGGGTGTTTCTAAACCGCCACCACACCATACTCTTGACTAAGTATTCTTGTTTTCACACCACCATAATTACAAACCAAAAGGTGGCAGCTCTTTAAGACTTCCTCGGTTGCCTTGAGACACCCAAACCGCCACCTCACAACCATCATGGAGATACATGAACCTTCATCATTCTTAGAAGGATATGTGGCACCTTCTAATGAATCCAAGGACACCTAAGCTACCTCTCATGGGTGATTCATCCAAGTTATAACATCTATATCTATGCCTCTCGGTTGAACACTCCCATGTTCAAACAAAAACTCATGGACACCATTTCCTCACTCTCTCTCTCTCTATCACAAAGCAAAATACCATCACCCTTCTGTCCCAAAGTCCCTCCATCTCTTGATTACAACATAAACAACAACAACAAATAACAACAACCGAAACAAACACAACCACATACCACCATCACCTACCATCACCATCCACGACCTCCATAACCTTGCCTCGGGTTCAAGAAGTTAGGATATCATCAAGATCATCATCACAAGGTAATTAAAAAGATATTTTGAATTTACAATTAAATCTTGTAAATATTCAAGAAAATCTAGAAAAATAATAAACAACTGAAATTGTGGGAATAAACATTGACAAATTCTTGTTTTTATACTAAAATATTAAACTGGAGATTTTGGTAAAATTTTGATAAGTGAAATAATTTATATAAATTATTTTATAATGGAAAATAGAAGAAAATATCAAAAATAGAAATCATTTCGGGAAAATTCTGATAAATTCAAAGAATGATTCTTTTGAGGTATAAAAGCCCTGGAATTATTTCAGAATTTTATTCCTTATTATATTTAAGATATGAATTTTTATATGTTCTGCAATAAATAAATCATAATAAATACTTAAATTACATAATAATTCGGATAAAATCATAGACGAAATATTAAAACATATAATGCAGATTATATTATTTTATAAATTATTAATCAGTATGAATATTTTTACTAAATATGTCAATTATTGTAAAAATTACAGAAACTGTTATGTTACGAATTGGACTCTGGAATAATTATATGATGTTTGGAATCATATAATAGTCTTATGTAAAATTTGGGAATTTTTCAGTGACAGGAGGTATTTTTAAATAATTATGGGAATATTATGACATTTACAGAAAATAATCTGCCAAGAGTTGGATTCTATAAAAATTATGTGATATTACTGAATTATTGGAAGAAGTTCTGTGGAATTTTGAGGAATTATTGGACAGCAGAGGATATTATGATAAATATTGAGAATATTGTGGGATTTATGGGAAATAATTTGTGAGGAAATTAAGGCTGGGAAATTTATGAAAATTTCAGGTTGTTCAAACTTATATTTGGTAATTTTTGAACATTTATAGCTATTTGTGTGTGATTTTTGAATAAATCACAATTTATTATGAAATAAGAATTTTTGGAGACTCGAAAGTGTTTCTATTAATTTTACGGTCAATGAGAACCAGAAAAATATTTTGAAATATTGTCTAATACTGTGAACTATCTTATAAGGTTCAAGTGGGAAGACACGGTGAGTTCATAGCCCCATTTTCAACCATTTGGTATTCCGTAACGTTTTGGGGGAAAAGTATACTTCTGAGTTGATGTGTTATTTTGAAAATATTTTGTTTGCTTACTGTCATTTACGACACAACCATTAATTCGAATGAGGAACCGGTCAATAATATTGGTAACGTTACTTAGGAGGATATTTGTACCACCGGATGAGGGTTGCTACTATTTTCCTGCATCTAACCGAATGAGGGTTAGGATGTAATATTATCTGATTTTTATTATTTCATGACAGTATGATTATGTTGTGAGCAGGTTTGGTTGTAATTTTGGTTATGATTAACACATCAACAAAATATTTGTTTGGATTAAACCTATGTTCTCACCAACATTTTTGTTGACTGGTTTAAGTGTACTTTTTCAGGAAATGAGTAACACCTTTGATTTCAGCTTTGAGATTCATGATGGTTGGGCAAAGTCGTAGGACGGGTCTGTGTAAATTTAGATATGCTGTAACCTAGTTGTAACTAGTTACATCTAATTTTGGTATATTATGTAACAAGATGTAATCTAGAATATTAAGAAATAAAAAGCATGTCTGTATTATGTTTCGATTATATCTGTGTTTATTTATAAACCACTGCAATCTGATAAAAGCTAGTCACATTCCATCCGTCTTGTTCACGCTTCCGCCGGGATGTGACAATTAGTATTAGTATTAGCGACGACACTACAAGAAATGTCAGTAATAGTGGCGACACTATTAGCGGCGACACTCTCATTAGCGGCGACATTATTAGCGGTGACATTATTAGCGGCGACATTATTAGCGGCGACATTATTAGCGACGACATGTCGCCGCTATTGCTCCTTAATCCGTTTCTAATTTTTTCCAACAGATCTAACCGTTGATCGTGCAACAGATTTAACGGACAGGGATTGATCGTACCAAACCAATAGCAGCGACACTATTAGCGGCGACATGTCGCCGCTATTGGTTAAAAATATACCCAGGTGTATACGCGATTCCCTCCACCCTGCTCGCGCTTTCGATTCCCTCCATCTCCCTGCTGCCGCCGTCGACCACCACCCTCCAGCCACCACCCGATCGCGACCACCAAACTCTTGCCGCTGAGCACCAACCTCCGGTCACCGCCTCCTTTCTCCTCCTCGATCTTGCCGCCGAGCACCACCTACCGAGCACCACCCTCTGGTCACCACCGTACCCGACCCCTTCCCCCTTTTTCCTCCTCTTGCCTCCTGGGACCACCCGATCCACCACTGCAACCGCTGCTGCAACCCACCAGCACCACCACCGCTGCTGCAACCCACCACCACCACCACTGATTTTAGGTATAAATTTTGATTTTGTATGAATTTTTGATTTAGTTGTGGTAAAGCATTATTTAGGTATGAATTTTGATTTAGTTGTGTTATTGGGTGAATTATTTAGGTATAAATTTGGGATTTAGTATGTATTTTTGATTTTAGTTGTGTTGAAACATTATTTAGCTAGAATTTTTGATTTAGTTGTGTTATTAGATGAATTTTTAGGTTATGTTAGTTGTGTGAATCTTTAATTTAGTTATACAAGTTATTTGTTAAATTATTTGTTTATAATGTCTATTAATTAGATGTTAGTTTAGGTGTTTTGTTGGTTGAAAATTATTATGTTAATTTAGTTTTTTTGTTAGTTTAGGTGTTAATAATGCTTAATAATTAGATTATTTAGGTTATGATAGTCGTATAACAAGTTGTGTTATTTGAAAATTATTGTTTAGTAATTTGTGTATAGACAAAACAATGATCGCTATAAAATGACAAGTTGTGTTATTTATAAACACAAATGATCATTGTTAGTTGTTTGATTTTTTAGTGATTTCTTATTGTTTTTCATTACTATAAAAACACAATTTAGGTTATAATCATTTGTGTTTTTATAGTAATGAAAAACAATAAAAAATCACTAACAAAATCAAGCGAAACGTGACATTTTTTAAAACAATTACAATAATATTTCAATTTGTTTAAACATTGTCACATTTCATTTAATTGTTATAGTAATTGCTTATTGTTTTACATTATGAGCGTTTAGGTTTCGTGACTTCATTTTAATCATCACGAGCTTAGAAATACCCGCCTGAAATTGATTTAGTAATTAATTTCGGGTTGTCCCCGTTTTGAGACTGCTTTTTGAATATTTTATCTCATTTAGGATATGAATGTGTATTACATGATTGTTTGTTTAAGAAAAATTTGGTTTTATTTTCTCTTTGCTCCATGAGTATATATTTCTATATGTATATATATACTTGGGAGCTAAGAGGAAATGTTGCCGAATTTTTTTAAACAAACAATCATGTGAGGTGCGTTCATATATGAGATAAGGTATTCAAAAAGTGGGTATAGCAGCCTACCCTTTTGAATTCTCAATCCGTTGTCCTACTTTATGTTAATCATGTTTCGTGGATAAATTTTCATCCACTTAAATCCTAACATGTATTGCAGTTCCATAATCATGCCTGTCGATAAAAGTTGGCTTCTTAATCCGAACCGTAGATCACCTGAGTATCAACAAGGACTCAGCTCTTTTATAGATATGTGCGAAAAATTTACCGACAGTTATGGTCAAATTCGATGTCCGTGTATGAAATGTCAAAATACCGTATTATTAGGATGGGTTAAAATGAAATATCATTTAGAAATATGGGGCATGTGCCAGTCGTACAAAGATTGGATCTATCACGGTGAAAGTTTAATTCCTGAAGTTGTAGTTGTGGATAACGTTGCGCCAACAAACGAAATGGCTGACGTTATCGAAGACGTTATGGAGGAGAGTAGCGGTCTCCATGAGCAGAGTAGTGGTATCCATGATGATTTTGAGAAGTTGTTAGAAGAAGTTCAATCAGAATTATATCCGGGTTGTGCTAAGTTTTCTTCCATTGATTTTTTAGCAAAGCTTATGCATATCAAGGTGAAGAATAAATGGACTAATAGCTCATTTGATGAGCTTCTTGAGTTGTTACAATCTTCACATCCTGAGGGTAATAAAATCCCCCCTTCTCATTATGTAGCAAAAAGGACATTAAAAAGATTGGTTTAGGATATGAGTCGATACATGTGTGCAAATATGATTGTGCTCTTTTCCGGGGAGAAAACCTTTTGTTAGAGAAATGTGTCGTTTGCAATGAGAGTAGGTGGGTTGATACGAATACAAAGGGCAAGAAGTTACCTCACAAGGTGTTACGATGGTTTCCTTTAACCCCGAGACTACGACGCTTGTATTCTTCAAGGCACACAGCAAAAGATATGATTTGGCATAGTACCGGACGATCAAAAGAGGGTACGATGCGACATCCGTTTGATGGCACCTCATGGAAATATTTTGACATAAGGTACTCGACCTTCTCGAGTGAATCGCGAAACGTTCGCCTAGGGCTTGCAGCCGACGGTTTTAATCCATTTGGTAACATGAGTTCGGCTCATAGCACGTGGCCGGTTGTACTCACCACATACAATCTGCCTCCATGGTTATGTACGAAAGAGTCCTCATTTATGTTGTCATTGTTGATTCCTGGCCCTAAATCACCGGGGAAAGACATGGATGTGTTTCTTAGGCCGTTGGTGGATGAGCTTAAGCAGTTGTGGGTGTCAGGCGTACGTACTAAAGACGCGGCGACAAACACGTTCTTTACAATGAAAGCGGCGTTGTTATGGACTATAAACGACTTTCCAACTCGTAGTAGTTTATCTGGTTGGAGCGGGCAGGGTTACAAAGCATGCCCGACTTGTAACGAAGACACTCCTTCTATGCGTGTTACAAATAAAGTTGTATATGTTGGTCATCGGCGATTTTTAGATGCTACCCATGAGTGGAGAACAAGTTTAGAATTTAACGGGGAACCCGAGATCAGAGCCCCTCCAAAACAATTTAATGATACAGACATAGAAGCTTAACTTAGTCGTCTACGCCATCGTTTGCCGGGTAAACATCCCGATTTTGGAGGTGTAAAATCAAAGCGGGAGGAGTTTGAGTTGAACTGGTCGAAATGAAGCATATTCTTTAAACTTGAGTATTGGTCTTCTCTGCAGCTAAAACATAACCTAGATGTGATGCATATCGAGAAAAATGTGTGTGACAGTTTGTTGGGTACTCTTTTAATGAATGAAAAGAGCAAAGATACGCCAAATGCACGCGTTGACTTGAAAAATCTAAATATTCGGAGTAGGCAGTGGTTGGAGAAAAAGAATGGCAAGTGGTATAGTCCACACCCAAAATACTCGTTGAAGATCAGTGATCGAAAGTTATTTTGTGAGTTTATAAAGGATGTTAAATTGCCTGATGGATTCGGATCTAATATCAGGAAGAGAGTGGTAGATAACAATACTAATATTAGTGGGTTGAAATCTCATGACTGTCATATTCTCATACAGCGTTTAATACCGATTGGGGTTAGATCCTTTTTGACCAAAGATACTTATACACCAATAGTTGATCTTTGTATGTTTTTTAAGCAACTCTGCTCAAGAACACTATTGGTCGAGGATATGAAGAAAGCTAAGGATGTCATTCTTATAATATTGTGCAAGTTAGAGTTGATCTATCCTCCGGCGTTTTTTGACATTACGGTTCATTTAGTTTTGCATTTACCTGATGAAGCGATTCGTGGTGGTCCTGTATGTATGAGATGGATGTATCCGTTTGAAAGATATATGAAAAAATTAAAAAATTATGTCAGAAACAAAGCAAGGCTGGAAGGTTGTATAGCTGAAGGTTATGTTGCTGAAGAAGCTTTATCATTTTGTTCGAGATACCTTCGAGATGTTGAGACTCAGTTTAATCGCCCGGACAGAAACGAGGATGTCATTATCCCAAAAAGAAACGTGTACGCATTTGAGTCTAAATGTCGTCCGGTTAGTGCAACAAAGATGAAATACCTTTCTCCAAGTGAAAAGCTTAAGTTAGAATGGTTTATGATCGATAGCTGTCAAGAAGTCAGAGATTATATGAAGTAAATTTTCCTATCTTTAACTTTGCATCATTAATTAAATATATTTCATTTCTCTCTTATTGTATCTTTTTATCAATATTGTAGTGAATTTAAATCTGAATGTCCACATGAGGATATTAAAATCAAATTTCCAACATGGTTCCTCGAGAAGGTAATATATATCTAACACGTGTTACTATATATTTGTTAGGTAATCCATATATAACACGTGTTAGTCTATATTTTCTTAGGTTTATTCGATGAAAATACAAAATTCTCCAAAATTTCACTCAGAGTTGTATGCTCTTTCAATGGGTGCGGATGTAAATGTCTATACTTACACTGCTTGCATAGTCAACGGTGTTAGGTTTATGGTAGTTGATCGTGACGCGCAACGCACAACGCAAAACTCCGGTGTTTTAGTGGAGAGAGAGAATGGTGAGATATATTAGGGGCAAGTTGAGGATATTATTGAATTACATTATGCAAATGGGTATTCAACTGTCCTATTTCGTTGCAAATGGTTTGATACTCAAAGGGGTGTTTCATACGACAATAATATCATTAGTATCAACACAGAACGTGAATGGGACAAAGACGATCAACTCATATTTGCCTCCCAAGCTAAACAAGTGTTCTACATCCGAGAACCTCTCGAAGAAATCAAAACAATAATCACCGGTGGGTCGTCGAGAATGTTAATCATCGAAAAATTTGGGATCGCCCTACAACCAATGATGGTGTCATAGAGAACATTCAAAATGTTGACAATGACTTGACAGAAGATCTTGACGTTGTTCACAACCACTCTTCATCTAATAGCGTACTTGTCATTGACTTCACACAATATTTTCATAACATGCCTACTTATGTCACCGAAGGCGAGACTCCAAGTGAAGTTAATCCGCCAACTGTCATCGCTGAGGAGGTGTTTGAAGACGAGGCTGATTATGATGAGGACGATTCTGAGTATGACACCGAAGAGCCTGATGAAGATACTGAAGTATATGAGGGTGACTCTGATTGAAAAAATTGTTATGATTTGTTAGGATTTGTATATGTATTTATTAATCTAAACCTTTGTTTGTATTTCATGTTGACTACAACACTTTCTTCTTATTTTAGCATTATGTTCTAAATCTTATATTTCAAGACATGATTTCATTGTGGATTGTTTTCACATACCTTATGACTGATGTTATGAGCCATGGAGGTGATGGCGCAGAGGATCCACCACTACCTCCATTTGACGGTCCTGGCAGTCACGCGTTAGATGGTAATGGTTATTATAATTAATTTATTAATATGTTTATTCAATTATTATTAATATATGATGCAATTAATGATTTTTAATCTAATTACATGCACACCTTCTCGTAAAACAAGAGGCAAGGCGAAAAATAAGAAATTGCAGCAAGAGATAGCTAAAAAGGGAGGACCTTTATCTCTTCCATTTGATAGAGCTGCCACGTATACCCCCGTTGGCGAACTTAATGATATGTTTGTTCGCGAGGTGGGGATATACATGGAAGCTAATTTTCCTTTTAATGTTCGTTCGTATGAAAATCTTTCCGATGCTCAGAAGAATGCTTTGGAAGAGCATATGGCGGTAAAATTTTATAAGTTATATGTTTGTTATTCAATTTTACATAACTAACTTTTATTTTATTTAACTTACACGTAGCGACGCTTTGACTTTGATGAGATATTGCGAGATCGTGAGCGCGCACAGATAGAGGGTGGAATCCGTTCAGTCTTTCTTAAACGATTTAGAGATCGAAAAAATATGGCAAAAAGACATTTTAATCAAGTTGGAGGCTACAAAAATGTAGAACAAGCAAGGGTGAATCCTCCACCAGGAATGAATCATGAAAATTGGAGCCAAATCGTTGTCTATTTTATGAGTGACGCATATAGAAATGTGTCAAGTTCAAACAAAGCAAATCGTCAACAACAAATATATACAAACCGTGGGGGGACTGCTTCATATAGTAGTTATTGTTATAAGAATGTAATGATTTAAATTTATATATTTGTGTATTATATATTAGTATTTTTTAATATATATTATACTTTTTAACAACAGAATAAAAGCAGATTGTAGACGTTTCATGATGCACATTGTGACAACCCTAAAAATTATTTTATATTGCGTCGAAAAATTTTAGTATATTGAGTTACGATCACGATTAATGTATTGTTTAGTATGTGTATATTATACATGTGCATGTTTGCATGCATGTTTATATAATGGTAATTTACGTATGCATATACATAAATATACCCAAAACTCACACCTACGTGTGTATAAATACAAACTTTTACGTATACATGTTTACCTACATACGTATACATGGAAAATTTTTGTACTATAAGCATATATGTTTTAGTATAGATATATATATACATAGCTCACTTACATATGTATAGACTTAAGGGTATATACATATATATGTATATAAACACCTCAAAACTTAACTAAACTAAATTAAATCAAGAACTTTTACACTAAAAACCAAAAACTAAAAATCCAAACCACCCTTCCCCTACACCCCACGGTTAAGAACACAACCTAAAAACAACCAACCCGAACCACCATCTCATGCTACCACTCGAAACCATCACCTTATCCTATCTTCTAGCTATCCATATGACTAAGTAACTTGTTTCCTTTTACTTCTTTCTCTAAAATGCCACCTATGTCTTGGTTTTCTTGCATTCACACTAGCTCCCAAAAGTCAAGCTCTAAACATTCCATTCACACATGAATGGTTTAAACTTTTGCCACCTATCTCTCGGTTATTTCCCCAAACCGCCACCTCCCATTTTAAAACCATCAAAGTATTCACATGGAATCACCATCATTACCCACTTGATGTGGCAAATTCTAGGGGTTTCTTGTGAAAGATCTCCACTTAGCTTGACACATAACCACAACTAGTGAGATGACTCACCAAAGTTATGAATGAAACCCATGATTTCACGCCATCAAGGCCTCGGCTGGAACATCTATATAAGGCAACCATAGTCACCTCCATTAAAACACCATATTCTCAAAACTCTCTCAAACTCTCGGGAATCCTTTGACAACCGGTTACCATCACCACTTCAACACCATCACCCACACCCGATCACCCACCATCACAAACACTCGACCACCCTCACCACCTTCATACAACCACCATCATCAACCACTTTCTGTCCCGTTTCCCTTTCGGTTACTAGCCATAAACCACCACCCTTCAAACCTACGATCTCTTACCCTCGGATTCATCCACAACCGAAACCAACACAAAACTTACATCACTAGCTTCGGTTATCATCATTCACAGTCGTGTTCCAAGTTTTAGGAAGCTTAGACATCATCCAAAAACATCCAAAGGTAATAAAAGATTAATTATATGTTACAAAACATATATATATATACATACATATCGATATGTATATATAAACGGGTTTAGTCACCTAAAACCAATTTAGGGAGACTAAAAACCATTAGTTTTGAGTACTAAAAGTTCCAAAATCCAGGAACTTGTAGGTTACAAAAATATAATTGAATTTTTATAAAATTTATAACATAAATAGTAAGAAAAATCAAATAAATATTTAATGAAAGCAATTGTGGGAATAAACATGGAAAATTCTTGTTTTTATACTGAAATAATAAACTAGAGATTTTGATATAATTTTGATAAACAAAATAATTTATATAAATTATTTTAGAATAGAAAATAGAAGAAATGCCCAAAAATATAAATAAATTCGGGAAAATTCTAATAAAATATCAGAATGATTCTTTTAATGTATAAAATCCTCTGGTATTATTTTAGAATTTTATACCTTATTATGATTAAAATACGAATTTTTATATGTTCTGCAATAAATAAATCATAATAAATACTTAAAGGACATAATAAATTTGGATAAAATCATAGACGGAATATTACAACATATATTGCAGAATATATAATTTTCATGATTTATGGAATTTTTTCTAAATATTATGATTATTGAGAAAATCACAGAAACTGTTATATTACGATTTGGACTATGGAATAAATATATGATGTTTGGTTCCGTAGAAGAAGCCTTCTGTAAAAATCTTGGAATTTTTCATGAACAGAAACTATTTTTAACTATTATTGGGAACATTAGGAAATTCACAGAAAATAATCCGTTAATATTTGGACTCTATAAAAATTATGTGATGCTATTGGACTATTGGATGAAATTCTATGAATTTATAAGGAATTATTGGACAGCAGTGAATATTTTGATGAATATTGGGATTATTGTAAAAATTATAGAAACTATTCTCTTTGGACTTGGACTGTGATTTAATTATACGTTGTTATATTAAATATTAAAAGTCGACTGCAAAAATATAAGAATTTATTAGCTCCAGTATATTTTTGATGAATTCTTGTAATATTGTGGACTTTATGATAAATAATCTATTGGGAAATAAATACCATAAAAATTACAAGAGACTCTAAATGAATTAAACAAGTTTCTGTAAATTTTGATAATTTTTAGAAGTCAGGAGCTATTTTTGAATTATTTTTGTAACTAATAAAATAAGTTACAATTATTATCTAGAAACAATTAAAAAGGGGAATTTTGGAGGCCCGAAAGTGTTTCTCTACAAAATCCATTTACGTCAATAAAAACCAGAAAAATATTGAAGTATTATCTAACACTGTGAACTATTTTATTAGGTTCAAGTGGGAAGATACGGTGAGTTCATAGCCCCATTTTCCAACCGTTTTGATATTCAGTAAAGTTTTAGGGGAAAAAGCATACGATTTTTGGTTGATGTATTATTTTGATTTACTTGAGTTACTTACTGTCATTTGTGATACAACCATTAGTTCGAATGAGGAACCGTCTGGTAATATTAGTAGCGCTACTTAAGAGAATTAGTATCAACCGAATGAGGGTTGTTACTATTTTCCTGTATCTAACCGAATGAGGGTTAGGATGCAATATTACTCGATTTTGTGAATTATTTCGTGACAGTATGATTATGTTTGTGCAGGTTTGGTTGTAACTAATACATCAATAAAATAACTTTTGTTATATATAAACCTATGATTCTCACCAACATCTTTGTTGACTTTATTGAGTATGCTTTTTTCAGGAATCAATGACTAACTCATTTGACTTCAGTTTTGATGTCCATAATGGCTGGGGAGAAATCGTGGGAAGGGTCTGTGTAGATTTTAGATATGCTGTAACCTAGTTGTAACTAGTAACATCTAATTTTGGTATATTATATAACAAGATATAATCTCGAATATTAAGAAATAAGAAGCATGTCTGTATTATGTTTTGATTATATCTGTGTTTATTTATAAACCACTGCACTCTGATAAAAGCTAGTCACATTCCATCCATCTCGTTCACGCTTCCGCCGGGATGTGACACACATACTGGTAAAGATGGGACATTTGATAGCGAGGTAGCACAACAACAATATGTAAGTATTTCATCTTCAAGAACGAGTTCTTTATGTATGTATAAATATGTTAATATATTTTTGTTAATTAATACAGAACCAATTAAAGGAAAGATTTGATGAGCTAAGTCAAACCCAAAATCAAGAAAGTGGATCATCAACGTTGAATAAAGTCGATATTTTTGAGTCGGTGTTGGGACAACGGCGTGGACATATTAGGGGGATTGGGCGTAAACCATTCTCATCTTCAGGGACGAGTTCTTTTGTACATGATCACGAACAAACTCCTCAGTCATTTACACAGGTAAGTGCATCATTTTATCTAAGTTCATCATATTTGTTTTAGGTTAATTATGATTTGAGTTTAAACGGGTCAAAATAACTTAAACTTTGATGTGTTAAGTTCATCATATTTGTTTTAGGTTAATTATGACTTTTAATCGCTAAAATAGAATTTAATTATCTAAGTTTAGCTTAAACGGGTCAAAACAGGTGAAAAGAACATGATTTGCGGATAAACGGGTCAAAATAACTTAAACTTAAATGTGTTAAGTTCATCATAGTTGTTTTAGGTTAATTATGACTTTTAATCGCTAAAATAGAATTTAATTATCTAAGTTTAGCTTAAACGGGTCAAAACGGGTGAAAAGAACATGATTTGCGGATAAACGGGTCAAAATAACTTAAACTTAAATGTGTTAAGTTCATCATAGTTGTTTTAGGTTAATTATGACTTTTAATCGCTAAAATAGAATTTAATTATCTAAGTTTAGCTTAAACGGGTCAAAACGGTTGAAAAGGACATGATTTGCGGATAAACGGGTCAAAAAAACTTAAACTTAAATGTGTTCAGTTCATCGTATTTATTTTAGGTTAATTATGACCTTTAATCGCTAAAATAGAATTTAATTATCTAAGTTTAGCTTAAACGAGTCAAAACGGTTGAAAAGGACATGATTTGCGGATAAACGGGTTAAAATAACTTAAACTTGAATGTGTTAAGTTCATCATAGTTGTTTTAGGTTAATTATGACTTTTAATCGCTAAAATAGAATTTAATTATCTAAGTTTAGCTTAAACGGGTCAAAACGGGTGAAAAGGACATGATTTGTGGTTAAACGGGTTAAAATAACTTAAACTTGGATATGTTAAGTTCATCATAGTTGTTTTAGGTTAATTATGACTTTTAATCGCTAAAATAGAATTTAATTATCTAAGTTTAGTTTAAACGGGTCAAAACGGGTGAAAAGGACATGATTTGTGGTTAAACGGGTCAAAATAACTTAAACTTGGATGTGTTAAGTTCAACATAGTATGTTTGGTTTACGCTTCATATACTTTGTCAAAATATAAATGTACATTTTGTTTTTGCAGGAGCAAATTTTAATTTTGTTCCAAAATGCGCAATTTATGTCACAAATAAAACAATTAATTGCTTCGCAAAAGGCTCCAAATCAAGAGGAAGAAGATGATTCAGACGAGGGAGATGAATAGGTTATTTTATGTTTGATTGTATGATATGTTTGATTGTATGATATTTCGTAATCTATGTTTAAATAGCTTAATTATCTATGTTTGATTGTATGATATTTCGTAATCTAGATTGTAGTTTATGTTATTAGATTATGTTATTAGAAAATCTAGGTTTATTTTGGATGAAAACTGGATTTTTGAAAAAACAAAAAAAAAATTAAAAAAAAAGTAAGCATTAGCGGCGACATATGTCGCCGCTAATAGTTAAAAAACCACAATGTGGCGACAACTTTTAGCGGCGACATCTATAGAATTAGCGGCGACATCTTTAGCGGCGACCTATTAGCGGCGAACATTTGACCAATAGCGACTAACTTTTAGCGGCGACTAATTGTCGCCGCTAATGATCGAATATTTTGTAGTGAATGGATATCTTGTCGCCGCTAAAAGTGTCGCCGCTAATACCTTTTTGGCGGCGATAATATCGCCGCTATATAAGCTTTAAAAAAATCCGGGAAGGACTTTTAGTGGCGACAGGTGTCGCCGCTAATAGTCAATTTTTCATTTTTCATTTTTTTTATTTTTTTTAATTTCCATTTTTATAAACCGAATAAACTTTTATAAAAATAAACCCAGATTTCCCAACAACACAAATAACATACGCGTCGCCGCTAAAGGCGTCGGCGCTAATGCTTAGTGTACGATTTAACAGGAGTCGTTAGATCTAATTGCTTATGAACTGCTAGATGTGACTCATTTAATGAACGGTGGATCGCCAATCTTTAGCGGTGACGAGTCGCCACTAATTAAGGTGTCGCCGCTAAATGGCTTGTCGCCGCTAAATGGCTTGTCGCCGCTAATACTGTCGCCGCTATTGCGCACGTTTCTTGTAGTGTGGTCAATATCACTAACGCACTACAAGAAATCACACTACAACCAACATCGTAAAAAACTTCGACACAATAAACCATTTTTCTTGTAGTGACGGTTGCAAAAATAGCGACCACAAGCAATCCAATCGAAAGCATTCATAAAATTTGCAACCCGTTGAAATTGGTCGCAAGACAGTGGCTAGAGCGATCATTTCATTTCGGTCACATATCAGTCGTAAAATAAGAAAAATAAATAGATTAAAATAAGACTGGTAAACGGTTCCCAAGATTTGATTGCTTTCTAGTTCAATTGTAAATTAGTTGCTATAAAAAAGCGGAATAGATAATTGAAAATCAAAACAAAATTTGGTCGCAAACAGCTCGCAAGATTGGTCATTACAAAACCGGTAGCTACCTTCTGTCAAAAAGTGATTTACAATCTTAAAATGGCCGCAAAGTGAGAGAACCCCTACACAAACAGGTATTACCTACATAATTTATTGCTAGGAAATAAGAAGGAAAATTTACCAATGTGCGAAACCAATCCGTAGAAAATTCAAAAAATATATATATTTTAACAAATATCTAAAAATAGCTTAGCGAAACTCGTAGCAAAATCCATAGTAAAACTAAAAAATTTAAAATTAAAAAAAATAACTTAGCTAACATTTTTTACAAATATAGGGATGTCCCTTTTGGTAGTTAAAACCATCACAATTGTGATTTGTAGCAACAACTCATAGCAAGATAAATTAGCAATAAAAGTAGCAACTACAGATCAAATTCGTAGCAAATTCGTAACAAAATGAGTGTTTACTATGGATTTGTTACAAATTTGACCGTAACAAATACCTATTTTTTTAGTAGTGAGAGGTTTTTACGACTAAATTTTCGATAGCATGTTGGTCACAAATGGTAGTAAAAACCTATTATGGCAAGAATTGCAGTTACAAATACCTACTTTTCTAGTGGTGTTATCGTAATATTTATGGTTCTCTTCACCTACATGTGTGTGTTTGTATGTATGTGACTTGTGAATAAATATATATTGGGCTTCTTCATTTTTTTTTATAGTTTTATAGATGGTTAGTGCAAAGAAAAGTACAAAAACATATAAAAAATCAATGTGTAAGTCTCAAATTCTTAATAGACTTGATGTAATGAATGGACTTACTAGATACAAGTATACAACTAACAACCAAATCTTTCTGTTTTAGTGTATTTCTTGTGTCTTATAAACTTTTACAAGGATGACTAGATTATTGAATAGCTTGCTTCTAAATTGAAGTCATGACTCTAGGTCAATCAACTCTATTTCATAACCAGCACACCATTATATTTTGAGCATATTGACTTTGGTTAAGTACAAAACTTGTGTTGACCTGTTTAGCAAGAGTTCAAAGAATTTTACCCCTAAAACGCTTTTAGAGTATGCCCATTACTGTAAATACCATCATTATTTCTATTATAATAAAGATACTATTTGCTTAAGGTTTGCTGACGAGTTAAATACTGGTATACTCCTTACTATAATATAAAGCGTCGTATCAATTTTCTTCTAATTTTCCTCCGTTTGAAGTGCACTTTTTTAATTAATGACACATCAGTGTTACCCAAACCTTCTTTCATTTTCCTTAGTTTGGAGTATACCAAAATCGAGGAATATTCACTAATGCTCACCTGTTGAATTGGTGTGTATGCAAGCTATATAGTACCACACACACATGCACATAGGTTGAATGTCGGGAAAATGGAGAAAAACGGGACGACACCCTCCAAATTGAGGGAAATGAAATAAAGTTGAAATTACGCTAAAATGTCATACGGGAATCCAAGGTAAAAAAAAAGATGACTCTCTCTTCCTTATAGAATAAAGAACAATGTTCATCACAAAAACTAGAAATGATCGTAGATGGGTGTGAAAGTGCACAGCACCCTATCATGTGAGGAATACCGCCCCCATGGGCGTATTGTCTTTTTTTAGCTCATTCATTTTTCAATAATTAAGCTAAACAACAGACTACCCTCCTCATCATTGCTAAGAATTGTTTAGATGCTATATGTATGGTGATATGATTGAACAAGAAGAAACTTACAAAACTAAGAATTTAATCATTTATATTTCGATAGTAACACTAATTTACTATAATGGCTTTTGGCATATGACAGCCTATATATGATGTGAAACTACGTTTGTCATACGCAAAGTTCAAAGAAAATTTCTTGGAATGATTAGGCAAATTCATAATTTTGTTGTTGGTACAGGGCCCCCTTTGAAAACGCACACTACACACACATTAAGACAAAATTGTAATAACAAGTGCAAGATCGAGATCCTTTTATACTACATCTATATATACCTTCCTAGTTAAACATTATATGAGAAAATAAATAAATAAAAACAGCCCACATATGTAAATTAATTGGCCTATGATGGTCCTGCTTACTTAATTGGTCAATAAATAAAAACAACCCACATAAATTTAGTTAATTACCTAGCTATGATGTTCCCGCTTACTTGGTCGTACATCTTACTTGGCAATCCCACTTCAAATCACATTGACATGCAAAACTATCGATGACCCATTCAAATGACCCGTGACCCATCTAAATTGTGGCTCATGAACAAACTCACTTAACCATACATGATACATGCAAGTGCGTGGAACTGATAGCTCAAGTGACATCTTAACTTGTTTTTATACGTTAAGTTACATGTGGGAGGGAGTGAAATAAATTAAAATTAACATATGTTAATTTGCATGTATAAATAAAATAACGTAATGTAAAATAATGTTAGTTATACAATAAATATATTTATCTGACTTGATTGGATTGGTATTCACAAGTTTTCATCACGTTTTCACAACAATAAGAAGTTTTCACTTGTTATTAAGCGAAGTCATTTAAAATAACAAAGCTAATCTTGCTATATTCTAAGTCCTTAAAATAAAAAATAAAAATAAATTATAAATATTCGTCTTGAGAAAAATAAAAATGGTTCAAACAATATAAGTTATACAAGAACCTAGCTAGATAAGATCCATGTTACATCAGGAAAATTACAAAGAATGTTTTAAACAAGGAGTTTTCAACCTTTCTTAACATATTTTGTTTTCTGGGGACAGTGGCACTTCAAGCCAAGACTAGCTAGCAAAATAAGATATGATCAGAATGTAAACACGTACGTCTCTTACATACACAAACAAATTGGTTGATGATGAAAGCAGACGTCTACCCTTTAAAATGGATGCGTGATACCCATTAACATGACCAATTTCTTGATATTATTTTCTTTTTGAAAGTAGTATTTAAATCAAATGGTATTTAATCTCTTTTCGAAAGTACTACTTAATGTGTTCTTAAAATTTGAATGCAAACATACATGTAATTAAAACCACCCAAGGCACGAGATATATATATGACACCCCCTCCGTCCTCTCCTCCATGGCGTACTCTTCATGGGAGTCACTGACCTCTCTTCTCTCTTTTTCATTCCTCTCCTTAGCCCGTCCTCCCCACGTGTGTCTCTCTTCCACATTAGCCACAGAGATGGACTAAAATGCAGGGAGGGGTGCATGTGTGTGAATATAATTGAATGTAAGGAAGGTGCCATTGTATGAACATATATAGCCGCACACACCCTACGAAAGACAAGCGAAAACAACTTGAGAATATTGGTATGCTATCATATTTATATTGTGGATATATACTGCCATTAGTTATGTACAAGGGTGAGCTTTGAAGTTTCTTCTAAAACTTATTTAATTGGTCACGTATTTATTTTTAACTTTGCACGACTGAAATTTCATTGAAATAAACTATAAATAGAAGTAGAAGCAAAATTACTGTGACACCCTGCATAAATCCCACATCGGCCGTGGATAGGAGAGATTCCTGGTTCATAAAGAATGTCTGGTCTCTAATATCACCAACGCGTTTTGGGCGTATTGGCTGTGGATGATAGGAGAACTCCACAGTTAAGCGTGCTCAGGTGGCAGCAATCCAGGGATGGGTGACCTCCCTGGGAAGTTTTCACTCAGGCAACCAAAAGCAAATCCGTGAGCTCCTCGTGGGCAAAGCGGACAATATTGGTGATACGAGGGGCCGGGTGTTACAATTACAAAATTGATAGACCAAGGCATTAAATGGGTAGCAACTCTATTTCCAAGAAAAACATTTGTATCTAAACATACAGCTAAGAGACGTATATAGTGACTGCATGTTTCAAGTACTTATGCTGAGAATACTTTGGTCCCCTTTTGGTGTGTTCCCCACACCTTGGCTTTTATTTCATTAATGATATGATATATGTATGATAGTTACCACCATATCTCAGAGCTATGAACAATTTTGGCCATATTTCCTTGGTCCCCTCCATTACACATTTTCTTACGGTCATAAATATTATATATATTATTATCAATTCTAACATGTCAACTGCTTTTATGAATAATCCAACAAATCTAACAAAATGAGTGTTCATGTGAATTCAAAATCAACATTCTCATGTTTTGAAACGTACCCTAGATCTCTAGAACAATACATTGATAATATATACTACAATAGTCGATTTTATTGTGGTTTTATACTTTGGTTCATGAAGGATTGTCTATTTATTAGTCCAATATGCATGTTTTGATATTGTTCAAGACCATCCCGAACGAGTGCAACAAGCTAGCTAGGCAGTTGTGATCAGCGGCATAAATAGAGCACGGCATCAAGTGTTTGACAACTAGTACTGGATCGTTGAAGAATATTTTAGATTGTTTGTTGTTGAAGGGAATAACAGTTTGAATGACTCTCACTACCATTTAATTTGTTGTTGCATGTGTTGGTATGATTGGAAATGATATATCAAACAATTAAAAGTTGAGATCAGAATCTACTTTAATAAATATAAATAACTATTAAACACATGATTATTTTCTAGTATGTCCACATAATCGTCACCTAGGATTGTCCATGTGTAATCACCACACTACAAGAAATCTGAGCAATAGCGGCGACACTTTTAACGGCGACTTAGACCAATAGCGGCGACAGCCAATAGCGACGACTTACTAGCGGCGACTTGCCTCAGATCCGTTTCACTTGTACTTACCTAGATCTGACCGTTCATTAGAAACCAGATCGAACGGTGAGGGTTCCAGCGTACAATGTAGCAATAGCGGCGACACTATTAGCGGCGACCTGTCGCCTCTATTGCTTCAGAACTGAGATATTCCATCGGTTTCCCTCCACATCTTCATTCTTCCCTCCACAACTCCACACCAACGTCGCCTGCTAACACCCCGACGATTTCCGGCCAAATTTCGCCAATCCACCATCGCTACCTAACACCCCACCGTCACCATTGTCACTGGAGATTGCTCCCCAACACCCCACCCTCACCACCTCGCGGATCGGCTCCCCAACACCCCACCGTCACCACCTAGCCGTCAGCCTCCCCCACCACTCCACCGGAGCCGCCTCCCGTCTTCCGGAAGCCGCCGCCTCCTGTCTTCCGGAAGCCACCGTCACCGCCACCTCTAAGTGTCGTTTCTAGTTTCTTGAGGTAATTTTTCTTTATAATATTTTGTGTTAAGTGAATCACTAACTTAGTTGCTTGAGTCCTCAAAATAGGCTCCAACCACTTCACCGGAGTTGGCTCTCGTCTGCCGGAAGTCACCGCCACTACCACCTCTAGTTGCTTGAGTTTAAGGTAACTTTTTTTAATGTTTTTTTGTTTATTGTGCAAACACCAACTTGGTAAAGATTAAATAGATGTAATTATGTATTTTGTAGGTTTGAACTAAATATATTTGTGAGGTAGAATATAATATATGTTAGAGTTTATGCTTAGTTGATAAATGTATTTATGTATTTTGTAGGTTAGAATTAAATAGAATTGGGTATTTTGCTATTTAGTTGATTAAAAATTAATTGGGCATTTGATGTTTGGTACACTAGTTGTCTAAATGGTTGAAAATTGTTTAGATGGTGTTATTTAGTTAGTTGAAAATTGATTTAAAATTGTTTAGATATCTTTTAAGGTAATTGAGATATTTAGTGATTATTTAGAAGCTAATTTGTGTGATTCTTGTCGATTAATGTATCAATTTGTATTATATACATTTATAAAATTGTTTGTATTATTGTTGTTATTTATATTATCCAAATAATATTTCACTATCATAGATGCTATAATAAACAAGAATAAGCAATTACTAAGAAAACCAAAAGAAACGTGACATTAGTTGAACCAATTGGAATAATTTTTTAATTTGTTCAAACAATGTCGCATTTCATTTGATTTTTATAGTAATTCCTTATTATTGTATGTTATAAGCTTTTAGGTTTCGTTACTTCATTCTAATAACCATGAGCTTAGAAATACCCGCCCGAAATTGATTTAGTAATTAATTTCGGGTTGTCCCCGTTTTGGGACTGCTTTTTGAATATTTTATCTCATTTAGGATATGAATGTGTATTACATGATTGTTTGTTTAAGAAAAATTTGGTTTTTATTTTCTCTTTGCTTCACGAGTATATATTTCTATATATATATACACACTTGGGAGCTAAGAGGAAATGTTGCCGAATTTTTTTAAACAAATAATCATGTGAGGCATGTTCATATATGAGATAAGGTATTCAAAAAATGGGTATAGCAACCTACCCTTTTGAATTCTCAATCTGTTGTCCTACTTTTTGTTAATCATGTTTCGTGGATAATTTTCATCCACTTAAATCCTAATATGTATTGCATTTCTATAATCATGCCTGTCGATAAAAGTTGGCTTCTTAATCTGAATCGTAGATCACCTGAGTATCAACAAGGACTTAAATCTTTTATAGTTATGTGCGAAAAACTTACTGACAGTTATGGTCAAATTCGATGTTCGTGTATGAAATGTTAGAATATCGTATTATTAGGATGGGTTAAAATGAAATATCATTTAGAAATATGGGGCATGTGCCGGTCGTACAAAGATTGGATCTATCACGGTGAAAGTTTAATTCTTGAAGTTGTAGTTATGGATAACGTTGCGCCAACAAACAAAATGGCTGACGTTATCGAAGACGTTATGGAGGAGAGTAGAGGTCTCCATGAGCAGAGTAGTGGTATCCATGATGATTTTGAGAACTTGTTAGAAGAAGTTCAATCAGAATTATATCCGAGTTGTGCTAAGTTTTCTTCCCTTGATTTTTTAGCAGAGCTTATGCATATCAAGGTGAAGAATAAATGGACTAATAGCTCATTTGATGAGCTTCTTGAGTTGTTACAATCTTCACATCATGAGGGTAATAAAATCCCCCTTCTCATTATGTAGCAAAAATAACATTAAAAAAGATTGGTTTAGTACATGAGTCGATACATGTATGCAAATATGATTGTGCTCTTTTCTGAGGAGAAAACCTTTTGTTAGAAAAATGTCTCGTTTATAATGAGAGTAGGTGGGTTGATACAAATACAAAGGGCAAGAAGTTACCTCACAAGGTGTTACGATGGTTTCCTTTAACCCCGAGACTACGACGATTGTATTCTTCAAGGCACACGGCAAAAGATATGATCTGGCATAGTACCGGACGATCAGAAGAGGGTACGATGCGACATCCAGTTGATGGTACCTCATGGAAAGATTTTCACATAAGGTACCTGACCTTCTCAAGAGAACCGCGAAACGTTCGCCTAGGGCTTGCAGCCACGGTTTTAATCCATTTGGTAACATGAGTTCGGCTCATAGCACGTAGCCGGTTGTACTCACCACATACAATCTGCCTCCATGGTTATGCATGAAAGAGCCCACATTTATGTTGTCATTGTTGATTCCTGGCCCTAAATCACCGGGGAAAGACATGGATGTGTTTCTTAGGCCGTTGGTGGATGAGCTTAAGCAGTTGTGGGTGTTAGACGTACGTACTAAAGACGCGGCGACAAACACGTTCTTTACAATGAAAGCGGCATTGTTATGGACTATAAACGACTTTCCAGCTCGTAGTAGTTTATCTAGTTGGATCGGGCAGGGTTACAAATCATGCCTGACTTGTAACGAAGACACTCCTTCTATGCGTGTTACAAATAAAGTTGTATATGTTAGTCATCGGCGATTCTTAGATGCTAACCATAAGTGGAGAACAAGTTTAGAATTTAACGGAGAACCCGAGATCAGAGCCCCTCCGAAACAATTTAATGATACAGACATAGAAGCTCAACTTAGTCATCTATGCCATATTTTGCCGGGTAAACATCCCGATTTTGGAGGTGTAAAATCAAAGCGGGAGGAGTTTGAGTTGAACTGGTCGACACGAAGCATATTTTTTGAACTTGAGTATTGGTCTTCTCTGTAGCTAAAACATAACCTAAATGTGATGCATATCGAGGAAAATGTGTGTGACAGTTTGTTGGGTACTCTTCTAATGAATAAAAAGAGCAAAGATACGCCAAATGCACGCGTTGACTTGAAAAATCTAAATATTCGGAGTAGGCAATGGTTGGAGAAAAAGAATGGCAAGTGGTATAGTCCACACCCAAAATACTCATTGAAGATCAGTGATTGAAAGTTATTTTGTAAGTTTATAAAGGATGTTAAATTACCTGATGGGTTCGGATCTAATATCAGGAAGAGAGTGGTAGATAACAATACTAATATTACTAGGTTGAAATCTCATGACTGTTATATTCTCATGCAGCGTTTAATACCGATTGGGGCTAGATGCTTTTTGACCAAAGATACTTATACACCAATAGTTGATCTTTTTATGTTTCTTAAGCAACTCTGCTCAAGAACACTATTGGTCGAGGATATGAAGAAAGCTAAGGATGTCATTCTTATAATATTGTACAAGTTAGAGTTGATCTATCCTCTGGTGTTTTTTGACATTATGGTTCATTTAGTTTTGCATTTACCTGATGAAGCGATTCGTGGTGGTCATGTATGTATGAGATGGATGTATCCGTTTGAAAGATATATGAAAAAACTAAAAAATTATGTCAGAAACAAAGCAAGGTCGGAAGGTTGTATAGCTAAAGGTTATGTTGCTGAATAAGCTCTATCATTTTGTTCGAGATACCTTCGAGATGTTGAGACTCAGTTTAATCTCCCGGACAGAAACGAGGATGTTATTATCCCAAAAAGAAACGTGTATGCATTTGAGTCTAAATGTCGTCCGGCTAGTGCAACAAAGATGAAATACCTTTCTCCAAGTGAAAAGCTTAAGTTAGAATGGTTTGTGCTCGATAGCTGTCAAGAAGTCAGAGATTATATGAAGTAAAGTTTTCTATCTTTAACTTTGCATCATTAATTAAATATATTTCATTTCTCACTTATTGTATATTTTTATCAATATTGTAGTAAATTTAAATCTAAATGTCCACATGAGGATATTAAAATCAAATTTCCAACATGGTTCCTCGAGAAGGTAATCTATATCTAACACGTGTTACTATATATTTGTTAGGTAATCCATATATAACACGTGTTAGTCTATATTTTCTTAGGTTTATTCGATGAAAATACGAAATTCTCTAAAATTTCACTCAGAGTTGTATGCTCTTTCAATGGGTGCGGATGTAAATGCCTATACTTACACTGCTTGCATAGTCAACGGTGTTAGGTTTATGGTAGTTGATCGTGACGCGTGACGCGCAATGCACAACGCAAAACTCCGGTGTTTTAGTGGAGGGAAAGAATGGTGAGAAATATTATGGCCAAGTTGAGGAGATTATGGAATTACATTATGCAAATGGGTATTCAACTGTCCTATTTCGTTGCAAATGGTTTGATACTCGAAGGGGTGTTTCATACGACAATAATATCATTAGTATTAACACAGAACGTGAATGGGACAAAGACGATCAACTCATATTTGCCTCTCAAGCTAAACAAGTGTTCTACATTAGAAACCCTTCTCAAAGAAATCAAAACAATAATCACCGGTGGGTCGTCGAGAATGTTAATCATCAAAAAATTTAGGATCGCCCTACAACAAATGATGGTGTCGTGGAGAATATTCAAAATGTTAACAATGACTTGACAGAAGATCTTGACATTGTTTACAACCACTCTTCATCTAATAGCATACTTTTCATTGACTTCACACAATACTTTCATAGCATACCTACTTATGTGACCGAATGCGAGACTTCAAGTGAAGTTAATCCCCCAACTGTCACCGCTGAGGAGGTGTTTGAAGACGAGGCTGATTATGATGAGAACGATTCTGATTATGACACCGAAGAGTCTGACGAAGATACTGAAGTATATGAGGGTGACTCTGATTGAAAATTTTGTTAGGATTTGTATATGTATTTATTTATCTAAACCTTTGTTTGTATTTCATGTTATACTATAAAACTTTCTTCTTATTTTAACATTATGTTCTAAATCTTATATTTCAAGACATGATTTCATTGTGGATTGTTTTCGCATACCTTATGGCTGATATTATGAGCCATGGAGGTGATGGCGCGGGGGATCCACCACTTCCTCCATTTGACAGTCATGGAAGTCACCCGTTAGATGGTAATGGTTATTATACTTAATTTATTTACTATGTTTATTCAATTATTATTAATATATGATGCAATCAATGATTTTTTAATCTAATTACAGGCACGCCTTCTCGTAAAACAAGAGGCAAGGCGAAAAATAAGAAATTACAGCAAGAGCTAGCTAGCTAAAAAGGAAGGACCTTTATCTTTACCCTTTGATAGAGCTGCCACGTATACCCCCGTTGGCGAACTTAATGATATGTTTGTTCACGAGGTGGAGATATACATGGAAGCTAATTTTCCTTTTAATGTCCGTTCGTATGAAAATTTGTCCGATGCTCAGAAGAATGCTTTGGAAGAGCATATGGCGGTAAAATTTTATAGGTTATATGTTTGTTATTCATTTTTACATAACTAACTTTTATTTTGTTGAACTTAAATATAGCGACGCTTTGACTTTGATGAGATATTGCGAGATCATGAGCGCGCACAGATAGAGGGTGGAATCCGTTCGGTGTTTCTCAAACGATTTAGAGATCGAAAAAATGTGGCAAAAAAACATTTTGATCGGGTTGAAGGCTACGAAAATGTAGAACAAGCAAGGGTCAATCCTCCAACAGGAATAAATCGTGAAAATTGGAGCAAAACCGTTGCCTATTTTATGAGTGACGCATATAGGAATATGTCAAGTTCAAACAAAGCAAATCGTCAACAACAAATATATACAAACCATGGGGGGACTGCTTCATATAGTAGTTATTGTTATAAGAAGGTAATGATTTAAATTTATATATTTGTGTATTATATATTAGTATTTTTTAATATATAATATACTTTTTAAAAACAGAATAAAAGCAGACTTGAGACGTTTCATGATGCTCATACTGGTAAATATGGGACATTTGATAGCGAGGTAGCACAGCAACAATATGTAAGTATTTCTTAAAAATATAATTTTTAAATATATATTTATGTATGTATAAATATGTTAATATATTTTTGTTAATTAATACAGAACCAATTAAAGGAAAGGTTTGATGAGCTAAGTCAAACCCAAAATCAAGAAAGTTGATCATCAATGCTGGATGAAGTCGATATCTTTGAGTCGGTGTTGGGACAACGGCGTGGACATATTCGGGGGATTGGGCGTAAACCATTATCATCTGCAGGGACGAGTTCTTTTGTTCATGATCACGGACAAACTCCTCAGTCATTTACACAGGTAAGCTCATCATAGTTGGATGTGTTAAGTTCAACATAGTTCACTTAGGTTTATTATGACTTTTTATCGCTAAAATAGACTTTAATTATCTAAGTTTAGCTTAAACAGGATAAAATGGGTGAAAGCAACATGATTTTGAGTTTAAATGGGTCAAAATGACTTAAACTTGGATGTGTTTAGTTAATCATAGTTCATTTAGGTTTATTATGACTTTTTATCCCTAAAATAGAATTTAATTATCTAAGTTTAGCTTAAACGGGATAAAATGGGTGAAAAAGACATGATTTTAAGTTTAAATGTGTCAAAATGACTTAAACTTGGATGTGTTAAGTTAATCATAGTTCGTTTTGGTTTTTTATGACTTTTTATCGCTAAAATATACTTTAATTATCTAAGTTTAGCTTAAACGGGTCAAAATGGGTGAAAACGACATGATTTGAGTTTAAACGGGTCAAAACGAGTTAAACTTGGATATGTTAAGTTCATCATAGTTGTTTTAGGTTATTATGACTTGTATGTGTTAAGTTCATCATAAGTGTGTTTGTTCAACATGATTAATTAACACTTCATATACTTAGCCAAGATATAAATGTATATTTTATTTTTACAGGAGCAAATTTCAAGTCTGTTTCAAAACGCGCAATTTATGTCACAAATTACACAATTAATTGCTTCGCAAAAGGCTCCAAATCAAGCCGAAGAAGACGATTCAGACAAGGGGATAAATAGCATATTTTATGAATGTATGATATTGCGTAATCTAGATTTTAAGCTTTTAATTATGACTAAATTACCTATGAATGATTGGATGATATTTCGTAATTTAGATTGTAGTTTATATATAATTTTATTATATTGTGTAATGTAATCTAGATTTGAAGAGAACCACCTAGGTTTATTTTTGTTGAAAAGCAGGATTTTGGAAAAAAAAATATTAAAAAATTAAAAAAGACCATTAGCGGCGACAGCAGTCGCCGCTAATAGTTAAAAATACCATTAATTGACAATAGTTATTAGCGGCGGTTTCGTGTTTAATAGCAGTGACACTTATAGCGGCGACCTTTTAGCGGTGATTTATAGGCCAATAGCGACGAACTTTTAGTGGCGACTTATTAACGGCGACTAGTCGTTACTAATAGTAATAGCGGCGACAAGTGGGGGTATTAGCGGCGACATATGTCGCCGCTAATGGTCTTCATCCTTAATAAATTACAATTTTAGTATAGTTATTGATTTTAAAAAAAAATCCTTAATAACTCTTATATAATACCCATACTATTCAAGAAAATTTCTTTATAGAAATAAATAACATTTTATTAAAAATACTTTAATGAGACTTAATTTTATTAAAATATAGTTTAATTTATAGCTAATCATTGTTAAAACTAAAATACTTTAAAAAGGTATGCAAAGATCGAGGTTTATAGATATATATATGTGTGTGTGTGTGTGTGTGTGTGAATTAATGAAAAAAAATTTTAATACTATTGTTTATAAAGTTTGTTATATATAATAATTTAATTGATATGTTATTTATAACATATATTAGATTATATTATTATAATATATATAATCTATTATTTTTTTGTTTCAACCCATATATTTCACACGGTTTCTAATCTAGTGGTTTAATATAAAAGAATTACTAGGAAAGAAAATAATAAGAAGATCCTAAAAACATATAACAAGAACCAAAGTGCTGAGAAGTTATATCAATGTGGGACTGTATCACTTACTTTCTTTAACTTTTGTAGATATGAATATAATGACAAGTACCTAGCAAGAATAATTATTGTGGACCAAGATATGGATATGGAGAAGTTGTTTAGCAAACAGATGAGAGAGTAGAGTCCAGATATTAAGAAGCATAGATCTTATCCATAGCATGGCTCAAAACCCATTGATTAAAAATATTAAGGAGCATAGATCTTGCTGCAGTAACTAATGAACTAACTTTAGCCACCCTTCTTACGTATGCAGCCAAAAGGAGAGATGGATATATATGGGTATGACTATGTAATAATATCATTGCAGTGTGTGTAGCAGTGTAATATATAGATCTTATATTCATATTATGATCATTAAGTTAATGTTAAGAGCATACAATATCAAGCAACTGCGCAAGTAGCTAGAACCAGAGAAACATTACAAGCATAAATCATGTGACTTGGTTAATTTTACAATACTTGCTAGAATTCCAAATAAAAAATAATATGGCATCATTGCCGAAACTCAAAAGTATCGCTTTTTATCTTGCTAGACTTGAAGGTTACATGACCATTCCTATATATATTTCTAGGCGGAGAACAACATCTAGCTAGCTTACTTGAACCATTCGCGAGATGAGCACATTTGGAGATGGTAAGGATGTATGGGACGAACCCTGACATTGAAACTTTCCAACATCTAAAAAGATACATAGTCTTTTCATGATGCGGCATTTGAGGAATAAGTTAGATTCGATTTCAAGACCTTCATCACAAGATGAGCACTTAGTTGGATGTAAGTCGATACCCCACTTGTCTAAGTTAATCATGTAGGAAGATGACCTTTTCCAACACCCCAACGAAACTCTTGACTTACATAGGGAGAAATTTGTTTCGAGTATGCATGAAATTGTTTGGATGAAAGTCACATGGAGACGAATCAAGAGGCCGTTTCATAATAAAAAATGTGCAAGGTTTTAACGATAAAGTTGGATGTGGGCTTTTTTAATGCATCCACCATTTAAATCCAAAAACATACAATCTTTTCTAAATGCATGAATCCCCACCTGCACTACATATTTTGTTAACGTGGGCTTTAATTCTTATAGCGTCATGTTTTGTTACCAATGTATACCATGGATTTAAACTTCTATTTAACTATGGATGCTTAATTAGGATCTAAATGTTTTAATTAATCACGTCATATATCTCATGTTGCTTATATGATAAGAACTGGACTGCACCAATTGCGTAGTAGGTGAAGCTAGGGCTTGGTCAAGGCCTTAAAAATATAAGCTATCATTTTTGAAAAATTATATATTATTGGGCCAGGTTTGCTCTTATTTTCTTGGCTTGGGAGTTTGAATACAAACGAAAGACTCAAAAGAACAATATGATTAGCGATTAGCGCAAAATTACCGCAAACGGTAAAGAGCCTGAGAGAGTGATTAACGCCTCTTTAACCGTAGTTCTATCGTTGAACTTCTGTTCTTGCACAACTACGAAGTAGTGTGAAAGCACAATTGTTGTTCATTGTTCTTCTGTTTATTTGTTGAAGCGAAAACGATCTAAGACAATCAAGGTTTTTTATGATTGAGTAAAAGCGTTCAGTTTATTTGTCTGCATAACAGTGGTTTATCTTTTATGCACAACAGTGGACGAAGATGAAGTTTAGAACTATGGAAATGGTGTATTTTTGTGTTGGTAATTTCCTATTGCGTTTGTTCATAGTGGTTTACAATTTACAAAAACAGTAGGGTTTTTTTTTATTCAAAAGAAAGTTTTGAATTTTGTTTATAACCTGCAAAAGAGTGTTTAAATTTTTATGTTGTTAGGGTTATTATGTGCATACCCATACACTTCATGAGTAAAATACTCATGAAATTTATGTGTGAAACTTGCATAAAAAGATTGTTAAATTATTCATTAAAGAATTTAATGAGAATTAAATACTTATCAGGTAATTTCATGATGATCAACTAGGGGTTTGGATAATTTGCTTCTGGCTTTGGAAGCGGCGATAATGCGTCGAGTAATAGGTACTATGCTTTGTTACTGCTGTGTTTGAATTTAACTCCAGTATTTACGGATAAACATCAGTGCATATTGATCAATTTGCTGACGTTAAGCATAAGAAGCACGTTCACTAATAATGAAGAAATTTAGTGGTTGTTGGTTTGATATGTATAACCTCAAGTAGGCATTGTAGCTAGCTTTTCATATGGATGAAGATTTGAAGTGAAACTAATAAGTTGCAATTAGAAAATTCACCTGTAGGAGCACTTGAATTTAAGTCAAGTTGAATAAAGGTCGAAGAATGCCTCAATGATGGGAATTCATTTTCTTTTTTTTCTTTTTTTTCTTTTTTTTTTTTTTTTTTTTTTTTTTTTTTACAAAAGAGCTTAAATTTTTACTTTTGACCCTGACTCCTACAATGATTGAGCTGTCCCAGGGATAAGAATTGCATGATCACTTCTCAAATCTTATATTTATGTTATAGAATTTGCTACGCAATATGTTCTAACCCGCGTACCTACCTATTGGGACCATAGGTGAAACGTGGCCCCATCCGTGTTTTGTGATCAGACCATGAGATCTCCTTTAAATCTTTGTGCTCGGATTAACACTTTGTCATATATGTTATTTGTTAGAAGACGTATGAGTTGATCCTAAGATATATTCGCTCTATCTCCTTATGTTCAAACCCATATCTTTGCACACTGTATAAATTATAGAAATTGTTATTATAATATATAATCTGACTTGAAAGGTATTTCAAATCCTTTGATTTTGATATATTGTAGTTCTCTAGTTCTAAAATCTACGACTGTCTATATTGTATAGTAGTTCTAAGGTTATGTTTAACTTCTTAAACTTTATTAAGGATTGAAATATTTTATTTTCATTGTTAACATACTAGGTTCAAAACAAGTTTGCTAAACTTTTAATAAAAAATTTCATCATTATCTTTGTTTCTTCAAAGCCAATGATCTGCGGGAAATCTTTCATGAAATCTTTTATGTTCACCTATTTTGAATTTTTTTCTGTTTTGTTTAAAATAGCAAGTTATGTTAACAACAGTAGTGGCTTCAAAGATTATAAGAAATAAAATTTGAAACTTGCTCGCCTTTTGCGTTGTTATTCATTCGACTAGTACTTGACCTTTGTCGTTAGATGTACAATTGCATTTTGTTCTCTGTTCACTCAGTATTAAACTCGGTTTATGTGGGCTGTTTTGGAAAGAAAGACAGAATGGGAAGCGCATGCATTCTAAGGGAGATCACTAGATCAGAAAGAAAACCAAATAAGACAAAACAGATGTTAGACTGCAGTCATGTAAATTTTAGAACTAAAATTTGATACATTTACAGTAATTATTTCCATTCAAGATATTTATAAGGCCATACAGTTTCAAGATATATAAAATAAACACCCTGTTGGAGGCCTGTTTTAAATGAAGCATAAGATTGGGACAACTGAACTCAATATGTATGATAAAGCCCAAATAACAAAGTTAAATGCTTGATGACCCCCTACACCCTCTACTTAGGCTAACTATGTTGTGTCCTACATTAACTAGTTTTATACCCGTCCGGTGGCCGGGTATTTTAATACGATAAAATGTCACAGTTGTCTTTTTTTACATTCTAAAAAACCATAATTAGTTTAAAATCAAATGGAAACTATATATATGCTTGTTGTGTTCAGATATCTCAATATGACATGAACTATATTTGCTTTGATTTTTCTGCTACCTTCCTATCTCAAAACAACTTTTTTAAAGAAACATAATAAAATTAACCCATGATTGCTTAAAACAAATGCAACTTCAGTAAAACATATACTAAAATACAAAGCCTGAGTTTTATAATTCAAACCCAATAGAAATTTTAAACTTCATAAGTTCACTGTTTGTAGCATGCAAATTTGCTAAAGGTAGTCTCTTTTAAAGCTTGACTTGCAACATAAGAGCACAACATGGTAATAGCATCATCTGATATTAATTAAACCATGAGACCAAAAATACACTCCACACACCCACCCCTTGAATTTAAATCATTATCAAAAATCTAGTAGTGGATTAGAAAATAGGAATCGTAAAAGGAAGAAGAAAAAATAAGAGAAAAAATATAAAGAAGTTACTATAACTTTTATTAGATTGATTTTGATTTTTGAGCGAACAATAAGAGTCGCTAGTTGAGGGATGTAGTGTCTTGTAGTACAAAAGTTATAACATTAGCATGTTGTAATCGTTATATACTTACAAACGGTTGTATGCAAGAAAGAAAAAGCTCACCATTCTTTCCAACCAAGATGAATCTTCCAACGTTGCTTGCAGATATGAAGTTGCAGAGATGGCATTAACATCTTGGCTTGAACATGCTGGAAGATTCATTGTACGAACATTTATACCCGGTTACATGAAGATGGGTCAGTGTTGGATTTAAATGAGTAAAATCCCTAACAACTTACGTGAAGAAAACAGGTCAAAAGGCCAAACATAGCAGAGTCCTTGTCTTAACAACATATGTGAAAAAAAGAGATAATTTCTACATAGTATAGTTTACAATCATATTTATATACTAATCATTTATACTGATTTAAAAAAATCAATAGCATGGGATGTGTAGGAACTCAACCTGCCCCTACTTGACCCACATTTTAGAAAATGTATTTTCAGACGCTTATAACCTCCTAAAAGTTTAATTCTAAAAAAAAGAAAGTTAATTATGTCTATATAATAATATGGTTATAGGACAAACACACTTGAACCCCAAGTATTCGTAGCAACTCCATTGGCATGTTTCTAAAAAACTAAAACGAATGGAACTAACAAAGATTATATCAAAACAACTGGGATGAATCGACCACAAAAGAAAAGCAAATATTACTAAATGAAACACATTTTAGATGTATGTTAATCAAAGAATAAAGTAAAAAAGAGTTCCTCTTGGTGTTTGATGAACGCTCATAGGCCAAGAAAGGAACTATCAAGGGAGGCTAATGGCCTTGGTACAGTTTGGCGATTACAAACTCATAATCATTAAACATTAAGTACTAAAGTATTACAAAATTATAATCACAAACTTATAATTAACTATTTGGGTAGTTATAAAAATTTAAAAGTTTTGTTTTCGGTAGTCATAATCATAAACCATATTTTAGCGTTTATATACTCAACACAGAACTTTTGAATTACATTTGTAATAAAATTTATATACTCAAACCAGTAAGTTACATTTGCTTAATCCTGTTATTATTTTCATGGTGTTTCTAAGTAGCTCCTTTTGTATGACAATACTCACTTGAAAATTCTTGAATTAATTACCTATATTTTCTTATTTCCTGTTTGACCTATGAGAGTTGAAGATCATTGGCAGGTTCCCTTATTAATTTCAAAACAAAACCAAGGGCATAATACGTAATAAGGTTCCTGTCTTGGTTTCAAAACAGTACCAAGTTCTTAACTTAATTACCTATATCTCAATGGTTTCAAAACACTCAAGATATGCATATCCATGTATTAACCTGAACAAATAATTAAACATCATTGAATTTAACTAAAATCCCAATTTCCCCAAGATACAACTTGATAAATTTAATACAATATAATGAGATTGACAAACTAAAGATGCTTGAAAGAGGCTGTTTATGATGGGTTCACTGAAAATCTTCTTCCAGTCCTATGCTAAATTGACCACAAAACATAAAGTACTTAGAAATCAATCCAATGAATAGATCTTGTATTGGAGGGCTATACAGATATTTGATTGGTGTCTGCAAATTAGAGTAAAATAGGATGACGTGATTAGGCTTACGTAGATAATATGTATGATCCATAATAGATTACTATGCATATGTATACAAACATAGACCATTCCTTGCCTCGAAACATAATAGTCAAAGGTTTAAATGAACACTCAAACGTCAATAAATAGGGTAATGACCATACTCGTATATTCATAACAAAGTGTAGTACAGAAACACTGAAAGTAATATGAAACAAAAGAGATCAAAGTCAACGGTTAAAATGACAAGTTAAGATAATCACACCTCAATGTTGGGAACATTTTTAAGAATCAGCAACCTTGCAGCCATTAAGTCTCCTAGCTATTGGCAAACATAATGTTGACTCAAAATAATAGGATTGATCACTAAAATCATAAGAACTTACATCCAGGACAACCAAAAGAGAAATGCTGAGATAAAGAAGATCAATAGATATTATAGCTAAAATTCATGCCTTGGATTCTTAAAGCACAAAGTATTGACAAAACAACAAACCTTTAATAAATATTATAGATAATTATTTTGTAGGGCAAGTCAAATTCATACCTTCTTTTACTTTGAAAGGTATCTTCTATACAGGAGTTGATGGGCAATGCTTCGTCCAATTTTGATATGACAATCTACATAATTAAATACAAAAAACATCAACCATGCCATTAAAAACTCTGTAACATTGAGGCAATTTCTTTCACTTTAACCACCCTTCAATAAAGAATATGCAAAATCAAGAAATTAAAACAAATCTACACATTCGTATTTAGAATTTAGGTTACCTTCGATCATTAAATTTGATTCCTGAACACTCCAGAAGGTCGACAATATGAGTAATCCCCTCCCCAACTCGTCAGCTCTGTTCGAATAAAGGAACAAAACAAATTAGACTTAGAAACAAGAAAGCAAAATATCATTCAAACATATATATACCGTAAAATTGAAACCCAGTTCCTTTAGCACTACCGTCTTCAATCGATGAGGAAACAGTCAAAGAGCGATGTCGTTTTCGTTCAAATAGTCACCGATTAGGATAGATTGACCGAGGGGGAAACATGCATGTGGATAGATCAAAGGATGTTTGTGATAGCTGTGGAGGTTGGCTACAGTGCGATGTGTTGGGTATTCATGGAAGTATTCGATAAACCGACTCATGGTGATGGCCTTTCACGATTTAGAAAGTGTTCTCTCTCTTTCTTCTCAAACAACCATTAAATAAGAAGAGATGTACGACGTGGGAGAATAGAACGGCCGGCCGTATGAGGAAAACCGCATAAAACTGCCACTAAAAGCTTATATTGATAACCGCACCCCAATAAACCACATATAAACTGTCACTAAAAGCTGATATTGATAACCGCACCCCAATAAACGCAACATTTTAGGGGCTGAGATAACATCTAAAAACCACCTTGTAACCGTCAAAACCGTCGAGTTTAAACGGACAAGATTTGATTTTAGCTTGATCCAATGGCTGTAACGATTTCAACCAGCGGTTACACTCACCGCTGGTAATATAATATATAATTTTCATGACCATGTGCACCAGTGTTTCTATATAACCTTTCATTGTTACATTATTGTACTGTTGAAAAAAATGTGACCTTGCTAGCATACAATTTGCTTGTATAATTTATTATGTATCCAAGTAACCTCTGCTCCATATGTCATATACAGATTTACTTCACCCAAAACGGCGAAAAAGCTTCTATTGTCCTGTTTCATTAACTCCTTGTGTTCTTTTCTTCAAGCTTTAGCATCTGGATTCTTTGCTGGAGTCTTCTTCGGTGATCATGTATCTTCCAAAGCCCATGTCCAAGTATCGTTGCAGAGTATATCCCATGTGTTATAATGGGCGCCAGAATGTTATTCGTCTGTCGCATTCATATCAATTATCATCAACGGTATGTATATCAAAAAAATATAAAGCCAAATAAAAGTTAAGCATTAATAGTTATGTACCTGGTTCCATACGAATCCAAGATAAAGAGCTACGAGTCCTTCAAGTAAAGGGGAATATATCTTTTTCATTTGTCTCCTTTCGTACCATGCTCCAAAAAGCTTCTTCATTTCCTCGCGACCAGAATGAGAGCTCAAAACTGGTGCGACAATGTAAGTAGGATCTGAAGGCACACAATTTCCCCTTTGAAGATAAGGAGTTTACATCAGATGAGAAGATGGGATGAAAGATGTTTAGACAAACCTTTTGGAGATGCAGCAACATAGTAGAGTGAACCCGTGAGAGCTGCTGTGATCACGGCAGCAAAAGCCTGGGCAAACGGTACATATGGTGGCAGCAAACCAGCCTACAAGATAAAGGACCCGAGCGTTATGTTAATCCAACCCATTATTATCACTCTTACTATTTTTACAAATGTTTATAAAGTACATTAGACATTAGTTGCTTACTGATCATAGGATAAGTTAAAAGACAATCAAGAAAATAATCATTTTCGTGAGCGGGCTATACTTATATAGTCACGTCAAAGACAAATCACTCATTTAATTGGGTCTCTTTGGTCTTCCATTCTCCTATACCTCTCTCTATAAAAAAGCCTTTCCCCTCACGAGATACATCAACAATGACTTAACAAAGGTGACACGTGACACCATATCACCTCACGTATGTATTCATTTATTTATCTTATTCGGCTATAAATTCACACATCGATTATCATGCCCTTATATAGGGTTATGTCAATTAAAAGTAAATAAGCTACTACAGACACCTGTCTCATGCTATTATGCCTGAAATTATTCTCACATGATGTATAACACCTTAATAAAATGACTAAGTTGATGATTTTCTAATCGTAAAAAGTGGTTGTACCAGTGAAGCCATTCCACGAGCATTCGCCACTAACTCGTTGCCCCTTAGAAAAACTTCAGATAAGGCCCCCTATATAGTTCAAAAGAAAATAGATAAATCTATACCGTAATGAAAAAATATAAATATAAATTTATAAAAACGTAGAGAATGAATTTCCTAATGTAACTGACCTGAACAGCAGCTCGGTAGAAAAGCTCCTCACCAACAGAGCTTGCAGCAACTATAAGTATAAACTGCAACAACATTAATATGATGAATATTAAGATGTAAAAGAACCTTGCAGATTAAAAATAATATTATTATTTACCTGCCATGGTGACATTCCATAGAAAAAGCTTCGTAATTCCTCATCTTCTACATCTCTAATTGCACGAGCGTGTGGTGACACCTTTACAACTTCATCCTGTGCAAATTTTGAGGAATAAAGATTGAAGCTTTTGATTCAAACATGCCAAAAGAATGTAAAAGAAGTTTAAAAGAATGAGAATTGTACGTCAAGAATAAACAGAAGGGCCATGATTGGAGGAACGGAGTACCCGATTCCAGCTACAATGGCGTCTAATGAAGGCGAATAGCCTCCGGTTCCATCGATTCCTGCTGCTGAGCATATGAAGTTCCCTGCTAATGCCATTGTTCCATATATACCTGTCATATTTTTCATTCAAGAAATTTGGGAAGAATCAGAATCATGAGACGTGGGCAGTGTAAATACTAAACAGTAAGGTTTAAGGAGATCATGGTTAATTCGGTTGCTGACTTGTAAACGAGCTCAACATTTCAGCATAAACGAGCCAATTATTTCGGCTAATTTGTAAACGAGTCTAGCCCAAGCTGCTTGATTGAATAATTAAAAAGCAAAGATGACATAATTTTGTTCCATATTTTAGTTATGTAAAGAGCATATTTTGTGAAAATATCTAAAGAAAAATATCTATACAGATCGAATAAATTTTAATTATCCTTTCTTTCGCATATTCAGAAAGAATACACTCTGTCTTCAAATCTCTTAATGCGCTTTAATTTTTTAGAACAACTTTTAATCTACTCATGTCATGTTAACTAGATTCTTGTGTAGTGTGATATGTGCCCACCCACTACATTAAATCATGTTTAGTTTTCTTTTCAGTAATATTATGATCGTTGGTAGATATTATGCAATCATAGGCTATAAAAATCCTTCTTTGTTTGAGAATTGGTTAGGAATGAAAGTAATATAATGTTAGTTTGTTCTCTCTTTAATTTCTGATGTTCTACGATCTTTATTCTAAAATTATCTCGATTCCAAGTGGGCCCTACGTACGTAACTTAACACAACTGTTTAGAACTTAATATTATGTTTAAACAAAATCCAACAACAATAATAACAAAATTAGAAACAAAAGAAGAAAAAACAACCAACCGATTCCATAAACGAGTCTAACAACAGCACCAATATTATCCCACACAGGCAACTCTGCATCTGAAAACCTTTTGCTATCAAATGTAATCACCTCCACACCGGAGCTCCGGTAACCACCGCCGCCGCTCTTCCTCTCTCCGCCATCTCCGCCGCTCACCTCCGCCGAAGCTCTCACACCCACCACTCTCTTCTTCACTCTCACCGGCAACCCAACACCACCACCACCTCTGCTACAACACGAAGCAAACGACGTCGTCTTTCTCAAGTTCGTCGTCGGAATTTGCGAAACCACCGGAATCTCCATAAAGATCAAACAGTGGTTGGATGAATCATAGTATTGTTAAGGTTTGCTGGGTTTGAATGTTTGATGATTTGGGGGTTTTTGTATGGTGTGGGCGGAGAGAATTAGGAGGGAGAAAAGTCAACGTGGTGTTTGATATTTAATGAGATCTGGTACGATGATGAAGAGATCGACGGTTGGGAATAGAGGCGTGACGAACTGGTGGGTCTTCGTGGTCCACCTGATTTGGATCCATCCACTAAAGCTTGGTACAGCCTGTGAGAATTTGACATGTGGAAAATTGTACACTTTATAATAAATTACGCCACGTATTACACTCGACATCCGAATATTTTCCTCCATTTGTAACCCAAGTAAACGTAACGTATTACCCATGTGTTTGATCTCCTCTACATCTTTCAACTTTTTGGTTAACCATTTATTCGTTTATGAAAGTTCATCGGTCTAACCGTTAACGGATAGAATTCGGGTAGTTTTTTTGTTATGGATGCGATTCGTTTTTTGGTTTTTTTAAACAACCTTAATCTCTCGATTACCTTCTTTGTAGAGACCGGGTGATTATTAAATAGCGCTTATTGTTTCTTGTTCTCCGTACAAACCATATTGTGCTAAAAAGAAGCTATGAATCGTCATTTTATTGGTATTTGAAATGTTAGATGCCTCGTGTAGGTTTAGTATTTGTTCGGCTGTGTTAGAATGACGATGGAAGATTGCACGAGTTAATAATATGTGTCCAAATGTTAGGCGTGTGACGGGACAGGAGATGAATACATAATCATTGGAGTTTGTTTGTCATTGGAGTTTGGACTCTTTTAAGCCTATGTGAGATGGTTCTAATTCCACACCAAGCTGCATTATTACTTGTATTCACATATTTGTCATATAACCGGGATCAACACAACGTGCTTTATATGTACGTGCAAAACCAAATATGAACATGTAAGTATGTATGTAAAATTGGTGAAGGCTTGTGTATTTATACGTGCAAAACAATTTAGTTGTTGTCGTTTAAATGCGTACGTTATATGCTATAATGGTGTAATGGGGACATTATTTGTATAAACATAAAAAAGTTATTTTGTATCAAAAAATACAATAGATAATAAATATTTACTCTTCATACGTACAAGCTTAAGCAGCATGTACAAACTCATGAAGCTTGAAGATAACTTTTTAATTTGCAACTTACACCTAGGCTCTTGAGCTTTTTACACCCTAAATTTGGTACCTTGTTGGCTTGCTCCCTTTTCCTTATGTCATATGTTACATCACATAGTTTTCTTTTTCCATTTTTCCCTTATCGTACATTTAGTGTCTAATGGTACCGATTGAACAATTCGTGAACCGTTCGATAAACAATTCATTCATTTAATAAATGGGCGAACATGAACAATAAATTTCGTTTAAATAAATTAACAAATACAAACAAAGGTCATGCGCGTTTAGTTACGTTTGTGAACGTCCGGTAATATGTTATTCATGTACATTCATTTAATGCCGTTATTGTCATACGGTAATATGAGTATGTCTAATGTTTGAGATAAAGAATATTTTATTTTATTTCTTAAAATATTTTATATTTATAAACCACACGTAAACAAGTTGGTTTCTTAATAAACGAATACAAACAAGAATTTTCATTTAATTGCAAGTTCGTGAATCGTTCATGAGTAAGTTCAATACTAAACAAACAAATATTAACGACTATATAAATTTACAACCCTAATGTGTAGGCTTAACAAGTTAATTGTTTGACTTTTACGGTATCACACCCCGACCGACGGCGGAATCATCGGAGCGGACGAGGGAATGATTGATTGTTCATAACTCATGATTGTCTAATAGTGATAATAATATTAAAATCAGATTACAGGATAACATGAATTTAACAGATACAAATACAACAGTTAAAGTCACAAATAATAATTGTCTTTTGTTTTGACTAAGTCCAGGTCTTATATGATCAAGTAGAAGTCCACTAGCTTGCTTAACCTGAAATCATGTGAGAAAATAAAGTCAGCTAACGAATTAGCTGGTGAGTAATCACAGTTTTGAGTATACATATAGATTGATTGATTGATTGAGAATAATTCAATTCACCAGGTAACATTAAGACTTATATTGCAATAGTAAAGCATATAGATAACTGACACAATAGAAACCCCTTGACTTGACACTTGCATATAATAGACTCCACACAACACCATAGATTGACTCTTGCCTCTGGCACAATCACCACTCGACTATTCATATGGGGTGGGTTATCCAAACCAGTAGATCTACCATTGATACCAGGATTGATTGATTGATTGAATTAGGGTTTTATTGTCGTCCAGTTTAGCATAGTATGTTCACGTAATTGCAAGTAATAACATAACCTGTCTTGAATTGAATTTAGAATGAAACAACATTAGAATATCATGATTGAATATATCGTATCACATGATTTCCCCCAAATAGGAAATGATATAAAAAGGGGATATGAATACTCACTTGATTGATGAGATTAGAATCTTGAACGTGATAGATTTGACACCTACAATTTCCTTATGATTAACCTAAGGAACGGTGTATCGAATTAGAATAATAATGATTTGGGAATTTATTATTATGATTTCCATTGGGTCTTGAATGTTTTGGAATGGTAGTTTAAATAAACTGATTTATTTAGTTAAAAATGTTTGAAATAATTAAAATGAATTTATTGAAAATGATTTTGTTTAAAATTTAAAATAAACGTATCAGTTACGTATCTGTTTGATTTATTGTGGAAATATGGAAAAATAAATAATTAATTTTATTAATTAATTATATGGTAATTAATTAATATGTTTAATTATTTAAATTATTAAAAGAAGTGAAATTGTTATTTGAAATGATTTAAATATAAAAATTTATATATTTAATCATTATTTAAACAATAATAAATATTGTGTGAAATTATTACAAATAATATTCTGTCAAATAATAATTCAATAAATTAAATTATTATTAGGAGTTTATTTTTATTTAAATAATTTTGTATTATTTATAACTTTATTTATTTAAAACATTTATTAAAAATAGATAAAATATTGAAATAAATTCCAGAAAATAATTTAGTTGTTTAAATATTTTTAATGTCTTAAAAATTTTTTATGATTTTTATGAATTTTTTAGAATTTTTAGAGCTTTAAAAATGGCATAAAAAAAATAGTGAGGCTGCCCGGGGTCGAACCCGGGACCTCCTGTTTGTGATAAAGCGCAGGAACCAGCAGACTAAAGGCCTAAGCCGCGAAAGATTCCGGCTTCAAATTGTTTTAAGCTTAATCTCCATCAAACCCCAAATTCCCAAATCCATTCGAACCCTAGGTTCGATCCAGACCCAAATCGAAGTTCAATTCGATATCGAATGCTTCTGCAATCATGGGGCTTTTGACCCTCATGAAAAATCGAGTGTGTGGGTGTGTATAATTAATCATATGATGATCGATTGATGCCTTACCCAAAGATGAACAGGTCGCGGCACAGTGAGTAGTCGTTTGATGCTCAAATCTTGTTTATAATCCAATTAAACGTAGGGGAAGCTTCGTATGATGATGAGGATGAAAAACCCAATGTTAATTTTGTGAAAAATCGATCGTAGATGGGTCTAAAACGAAGTTGCAGGTCCGCGAACCGTGAGGTGTTCGTAGGGATGCGAATTGTTGATGAAATTGAGCTCGATGGTTGTTTATAATTGACCAAACATTCGTTAATGCGGGATTTCTTTTGATTATAAAAGTCGATTGTGCCCGATTTTGGTGGGTAAAAATGGCCGACCACCCATGGTGCGATCGGGGAAGAAAGAAAGCAGTCTGGGGTTTTGTTTTTTTTTAACAAAATTACACTCTGGCCCCTGTGGATTTAAAGTTGTTATTTTATGCTATAGTTTCATAAAATATGTTTCATAATTTACAAATTTAGCCCCTGCACCTATAAATCCCACTTTTTTACAAATTATTAATAGAACATTTTTTATTATTATGATGTTATTATTTTTATTATCATTATTATTATTATAATTTATTATTATTATTAATACTATTATTATTATTATTATTTATTATTATTATTATTATTTTTTTTTTTTTTTTTTCACCGAAATACGCGATGTTACAGTCTCCCCTGCTTTAGGAAATTTCGTCCCGAAATTTGTTCACGAGGAGGCTGAGACGAAAAGATGAGGGTACTGGGATTTCATTTGGTCCTCACGTTCCCAGGTGAACTCTGGGCCACGTTTAGATTCCCAGCGAACTTTGGCAATGGGTATCCGGCTACGTTTGAGTTGTTTGACTTCCCGATCCATAATTTCCACAGGTTTCTCAATAAAGTGCATAGATTCATCAATCTGGACTTCGTTGAGTGGAATGTGGAGATTTTCATCGGCAAGACATTTCTTGAGATTTGAAACATGAAACGTCGGATGTATATTGCTGAGCTCTTGTGGTAGTTCAAGCTTGTAGGCCACTTTCCCAATTCGCTCTAGCACTTTGAATGGACCCACGTAACGAGGTGCTAGCTTCCCTTTCTTTCCAAAGCGAATCACTCCCTTCCAAGGTGACACCTTAAGAAGTACGAGATCACCGACATTGTATTCCATGGGCTTACGTCTTTTGTCAGCATAATGCTTTTGACGATTTCTAGCAGCGATCAAATTATCACGGATCTTATGAATTTTGTCGGTTGTTTCTTGTATCAATTCCGGACCAGTAATCTGTGATTCACCAACTTCAGACCATACAAGGCCTCAAACGGCGCCATCTGTTGGTCTGGTAACTGTTATTGTAAGAGAATTCAATTATCAAAAAAATGAGAATCCCACGATCCGCTGAAATCAATGACACAAGCCCGGAGCATATTCTCGAGGGTCTGTATCGTTCCTTCAGTCTGACCGTTGGTTTGCGGTTGATAAGCTGTGTTAAGATTCGGTTGAGTTTCGACAGATGATTGGAGGCTTTTCCAGAAAACGAGAGATGAAGCGACCATCACGATCAGAGATAATATCTTTACTTGACAATAGATTGTTTAGGAAGACTACCATCACGTAAACAGGTTTTGATGATAACTCACAATGAAAGTCGATAGATAAGGAATAAATGGCTTGATGTAGCTAGATCGAGTCCAAACATGAGAATAAAGGAAAAGAAATCGTTTTAAGAATTTAAATGTTCCAAGCTTGGATTCAAAATCAACCTAAAACGATCAGGTCTCTGTTCAAGTTCAGAGATCATGCTTTGGCTCGATAGGTCGAAACACTAACATTATTTCACCCTTCAAGTTAATACATGCGTCTCGTCACTTGATTACAACCATGGTAAGTTGATGATCAAGGAATGAGAATAGTCATCAAGGTATGGTTTTCACCCCTAACTTGATGGTGTACTCTCAAGGTATGACCACTAACCTTCCAATCAAAAAGTTCGATCTGAGGATCTACAAAAATAAGACGAGATAACTCATCATTAAGGTGAGGGATTCACTCCTATCTTAACGATGAAGTTTACAAAATAAAATATAACAAGATAAACTTCTTCATCAAAATCCAGAATTCACTCCTACTTTGATGAGGTCGTTTCATTTGAGAAATACAATCCATAAAAATGATATTATCATCAAGGTATGAATTTCACGCGTATCTTGATGATTGAGCTTGATAATAACAAAAAAAACAATCAAAGATTGACATTTGTCACCAAAGTACGGGTTTCAATCCTATTTTGGTGAGATCATGTCATTTGTGAAATGCAAGTTCCAAAGTGAATAGTTGAAGTTAGTCCCCGAGATAAGGAAATCACCCTAATCCAGAGGATGAAATTTCATAAAACACACAATTGAAAACCATTTATTGAAACGAATAAAGATTCATCACCAAAGTAAGGGAATCACCCCTGTTTTGATGAGTTAGAATCATTTAGGAGATTCGAGTGTCCTTAGTCATAGGTTGACTTGTAACTGTTGCATCTCCCACGGTGCAAACGGTTCAAAGTTCGACTTAACAACGAAAGGAAAAATATCCCAATTAGAAATTTAGAAATTTTCAAATTACATCAATGTAACAAAAGGAAAATCACGATTACAAATCTTGAATTACATCATGAAGACGAAATCAAGGACAAGAATTATTCAACACCACATCATTGGTGGCTTGAGCTTGTTGAGTATTGATGTTGAAAGCACGTCCTTGAGCCGTAGGAACTGGGATGACAAGTTGAGGGCATCGATTGCGAAAATGGTTCGGATCACCACATTGATAGCATGCACGACCCTGGGTAATTGCAAGAGGATGTTGGTGAACTGGTGCATTAGTCGGAGCTTTAGCAGCACTCCTGCACACGTTGAATGTATGACCCAAACGACCACAATTTGTGCATTGACGACATTGAGTGTTAGCGGGATGATGGTAATTGCAGATGTTACACAGTGGATGGGGTCCAGCGTATGGCTCTCTCATCAACGATTGGTTGTTTACTGCTGGTTGACGAGTTGGAGGGACTTGATTAATTGGCACAGCAGGAGTAATCACAGCAAAGTTTTGAGAATTGGCCTTCCTCTTCTTGTTCCTGGAAGGCTCGGGTTGGTCGGTTTTGACGGTTTCGTTAGAAAGTTTATCGGTATTCTTCTTCGATCCTTTCCGGGTTAAGGAACCAGCTTTCACATGATTATCGGTTAACTGTGCAGCCAGCCTGATAGCATCTTCTAGTGTTGAAGGATTCCTTCCTAGCACCGTATCCTGAATCTGCATGGGTAGTCCACCAATGTATTTCTCGATGGCTCGGGAGGTAGGGGTAGCAAGATGCGGTACCAAAAGGCTCAGTTCGTGGAATCGGTTAGTGTATGCGAGGTTCTCGCCACTGTCTTGGGTTAATTCCCAGAATTCAGCTTCCAGTTTCCGGATTTCGTTTCTTGGGCAGAACTCTTTAGTCATGAGATCCTTAACTTCAGTCCATGTTAAGGCTAGAGCAGTTTCAGTTCCACGGGTTCGTTTCTCTCCGTTCCACCAAGTAAGTGCGCGTTTCTGAAGAACACTTGTGGCATACCGGACTTTCAAATTTTCAGGGCATTCGCTGTTTAGGAAAGTGTTCTCGATGCTTTCGAACCACTGTAGTAATCCAGTAGCTCCTTCAGTTCCACTGAACTTAGTGGGGTTGCAGGAACTGAAATGTTTGTAGGTACAAGTTTGGGGAGGATTTGGTGCAATTGGGTTTTGAACAGTATTGTTGCCTTGGTTCAAATGAGTAAGTAGAGTTGGGATGACCGCAGTAACTTCACGTGCTACAATAGCAGAAATCTTACGGCCAGAGTTTCTAGACCGTGAACGGATTTGACGAGAAGACATTCTGGAATATCATTAAGATAGTTTATGAGAATTGGATTAATATGAGCTATGAAAACGACAATCGAGAATTTGGCATAATAACGATGATATGTTCCGAGTGTAATCGTTTGATTCGTAAATCAAAACGAATACGTTGACTTATCAAAGTATTTGTGTCCACCACAACCTTAATGAGGACATGCGTACCTATAAGCGAATACTCATCTCGAGGGTTCCCAGGTAAGGAAATCAAGTTGTATGAATACCTTGCCTAGACAGAACACCTTAAGATACAAGTATCCCACTCTTCCAGCATTGCATGTTCTCGGTCGTGTGTCACGGACTTTGACGAGATTTGAAAACCATGAATAACAATCGAGTTTTGGAATTTGAAATCACTTGAATTAGGCACACAATGCCTTAGAATATGAGTTAAGATTCGTGTGTATATTGATAGATTCAAAGTATAAGAAGAATCACATAAAGCAGAAAATCACAAAATCAAGTATAAACATATAAGGCACATAAAATCCTATCTAAGCATATAAAATACATGAGAGGACTCATGTGTAAAGGTACTTAGTTATAGTCTAGGTCATTCCATTTCTAATAACCTAATTCCCTATAACCATGGCTCTGATACCAATGTGTCACACCCCGACCGACGGCGGAATCATCGGAGCGGACGAGGGAATGATTGATTGTTCATAACTCATGATTGTCTAATAGTGATAATAATATTAAAATCAGATTACAGGATAACATGAATTTAACAGATACAAATACAACAGTTAAAGTCACAAATAATAATTGTCTTTTGTTTTGACTAAGTCCAGGTCTTATATGATCAAGTAGAAGTCCACTAGCTTGCTTAACCTGAAATCATGTGAGAAAATAAAGTCAGCTAACGAATTAGCTGGTGAGTAATCACAGTTTTGAGTATACATATAGATTGATTGATTGATTGAGAATAATTCAATTCACCAGGTAACATTAAGACTTATATTGCAATAGTAAAGCATATAGATAACTGACACAATAGAAACCCCTTGACTTGACACTTGCATATAATAGACTCCACACAACACCATAGATTGACTCTTGCCTCTGGCACAATCACCACTCGACTATTCATATGGGGTGGGTTATCCAAACCAGTAGATCTACCATTGATACCAGGATTGATTGATTGATTGAATTAGGGTTTTATTGTCGTCCAGTTTAGCATAGTATGTTCACGTAATTGCAAGTAATAACATAACCTGTCTTGAATTGAATTTAGAATGAAACAACATTAGAATATCATGATTGAATATATCGTATCACATGATTTCCCCCAAATAGGAAATGATATAAAAAGGGGATATGAATACTCACTTGATTGATGAGATTAGAATCTTGAACGTGATAGATTTGACACCTACAATTTCCTTATGATTAACCTAAGGAACGGTGTATCGAATTAGAATAATAATGATTTGGGAATTTATTATTATGATTTCCATTGGGTCTTGAATGTTTTGGAATGGTAGTTTAAATAAACTGATTTATTTAGTTAAAAATGTTTGAAATAATTAAAATGAATTTATTGAAAATGATTTTGTTTAAAATTTAAAATAAACGTATCAGTTTACGTATCTGTTTGATTTATTGTGGAAATATGGAAAAATAAATAATTAATTTTATTAATTAATTATATGGTAATTAATTAATATGTTTAATTATTTAAATTATTAAAAGAAGTGAAATTGTTATTTGAAATGATTTAAATAAAAATTTATATATTTAATCATTATTTAAACAATAATAAATATTGTGTGAAATTATTACAAATAATATTCTGTCAAATAATAATTCAATAAATTAAATTATTATTAGGAGTTTATTTTATTTAAATAATTTTGTATTATTTATAACTTTATTTATTTAAAACATTTATTAAAAATAGATAAAATATTGAAATAAATTCCAGAAAAATAATTTAGTTGTTTAAATATTTTTAATGTCTTAAAAATATTTTTTATGATTTTATGAATTTTTTTAGAATTTTTAGAGCTTTAAAAATGGCATAAAAAAAATAGTGAGGCTGCCCGGGGTCGAACCCGGGACCTCCTGTTTGTGATAAAGCGCAGGAACCAGCAGACTAAAGGCCTAAGCCGCGAAAGATTCCGGCTTCAAATTGTTTTAAGCTTAATCTCCATCAAACCCCAAATTCCCAAATCCATTCGAACCCTAGGTTCGATCCAGACCCAAATCGAAGTTCAATTCGATATCGAATGCTTCTGCAATCATGGGGCTTTTGACCCTCATGAAAAATCGAGTGTGTGGGTGTGTATAATTAATCATATGATGATCGATTGATGCCTTACCCAAAGATGAACAGGTCGCGGCACAGTGAGTAGTCGTTTGATGCTCAAATCTTGTTTATAATCCAATTAAACGTAGGGGAAGCTTCGTATGATGATGAGGATGAAAAACCCAATGTTAATTTTGTGAAAAATCGATCGTAGATGGGTCTAAAACGAAGTTGCAGGTCCGCGAACCGTGAGGTGTTCGTAGGGGATGTTTGAATGTGTTTTTGATGAAATTGAGCTCGATGGTTGTTTATAATTGACCAAACATTCGTTAATGCGGGATTTCTTTTGATTATAAAAGTCGATTGTGCCCGATTTTGGTGGGTAAAAATGGCCGACCACCCATGGTGCGATCGGGGAAGAAAGAAAGCAGTCTGGGGTTTTGTTTTTTTTTAACAAAATTACACTCTGGCCCCTGTGGATTTAAAGTTGTTATTTTATGCTATAGTTTCATAAAATATGTTTCATAATTTACAAATTTAGCCCCTGCACCTATAAATCCCACTTTTTTACAAATTATTAATAGAACATTTTTTATTATTATGATGTTATTATTTTTATTATCATTATTATTATTATAATTTATTATTATTAATACTATTATTATTATTATTATTATTATTATTATTATTATTATTATTATTATTATTATTATTATTTTATTATTATTATTTTTTTTTTCACCGAAATACGCGATGTTACATACGGTTCACTTTGTAACAAGTATATGACTTTTAACACTAACTTTCAGATAGTTTAATTAACCTGTATAAAATAAGTTGAGGTTGAATGCTCTGATTTCCACAAAGTGAACCCAACAAAACCACCTAATGAAATATTCCCGTTGGTTTCATCTTCCCTGCATAAACCCCATAATAAAACTTGATGGAACTAAAGACGACTATCAACGCCATTTAACATCTTTTATCTTCGACCACTATAACATCTGAAGTCAAGTTCAAACTCTTCCTATCTACAAGTCACAACTTTTGGCAGAAGTTTTGTTCCAAAATAGTCCAAACGACACCCCTAGGAGGAATCGAAGTTACCATTGTCATTCCATCTTCTAAGGTCAGTGAGTCAAGATCTTTACAATGAACACAATAGAACATTATAATGTGTTATTTGCCTAAGATGTTAGCAACAACCCCTCTTGGTTTAATGAGGTTTGCCCCTCCATCCCTCCATTGTAAACATAATAGAAATTGAATGGCTCCTATACCGTTCGTATTATTCTCATATCAACCATATAAGTTAACAGAAATATTTAATGTCATTAGTAGGTTGGAGTTAATTAAGATGAAATACAAACCATAAGAAGCAAAATCAAAATTTTAAAACATTTGGATTTAAACTTATTTAGACCAAACCATGGGGAGAAAACGAAGTTTAGTCTAAATTTTATGTTTATCATTCTTACTATGTATCTAGGACTCCAAAACTTCGGTCACTAGAGATGGGTTATCTCAAATAGAAGTATCGCTAAAGTATGTTTACTTGTTATGTAAATACATGGTTTTATTTTATTTAATTTAAGAGCTATAATCAAAAAGGGATATCTCTTTGTAAAATTGAAAGTGCGTATTTAAATACTCCCTCGATCGATTAGATTCTGACATGATTAAATGATTCACATCAACTTGTGTACTAAAATATGTGATTTTTAAAATGTAACTAGAAAATGATCACGCGCGTTGCGGCGTATAATAACGAATAATTAATAACCAACTTGATTGTTGACTTGTAGTTTAACTTATGTAGACCAAAAACCAATAACTAATAACCAACTTGATTGTTCATTTGAAATTTAACTTGTGTCTATGTATATTTATATGTGGTTGTATCTCTGAAAAATCCTTCTCCTACACATTTACATTGCAACCTTGCATCATTCACTCTAACTGTAATTTAATTTCAAGGCAAAATAATCTCTATAATAGCTTTTATCATCACATATACCTGGAAATCGTAATTTTAATTCTAAATCTTCAGATATTTAGTTAACAATTCAATCCATGCTGGTCCAATTACTGTACATTATTCACTTCACTTTGCCTACTCTATATAGAAATATAAAGGTTTTCACCTGTTTGTTGTTTGCCTTGCCTTGAACTACACTTTCCAACATATGTTTGTGCTCAAGAAAATGTCATATACGTATTATTTTCTTAAACTTATCCGCTTTATAGTCCCTTTTATAAATTCATATAGTCTAATTATTTTAAATCATTATAGGAAGATTTAAAATAAATGCCCCTAATATCTAAAATGCACTATGCATAAAAAAAACCCATACACTCAACCAAGATACTATGTGTGTGAAAATCAACTCGAAATCGAATTCAGCTCCATCATTTTGAATTCTAACCATTGTGCTGAAATTTAGAGTTCATTTCATGAAGATTGAATACCAAAAGAAAATATCAATTCTAAAATGCAATCTGCATTAAAGATGAAAATTCATACCACCTGAATCTGGGTTTTTTTTCTTTCTTTGATTTTCGGGTTCTTTATACGTATACATGAAGTGGTCATATGTAGTTGGGTGGGTCGAGGCCCTGAGGGTCCATCTTAAAAGAGCGAATGTTAAAAATCTAAAGACGATAAAGTCCCCAACGTCAAGTGGTCGTTTTAAGTTGGTGTGTCTTTGCACAAACACCACAGTGTGCGGTGGTTCCCCCTGCTCTGCCGGGAAATAAACACAGAACATTGAGCAAGATAGCTCTCTAAACATACCTGATCTACGATTTTCGTCGAAGACAAATCATCGTGAAACCCCAAATCACCACTCCGATTTAACTCCTATTCATCTTCTGCCGGAATTCTCCACCCACCAACGTCGCCTCTCACAACCGGTTTCAAAGTAATGTCTGGACAAATGAATCTCGGCTTTTCAGATGTACAGATTCACAACCTAACAAAGAAGAAAGTGGACACCCCAACCCCTACAACCGAAATAAGGGATATAGGAACAGATGGAGCCCTTGAAAGCCAGCATACATGCCAATTGCGCAGTGGCCGGAAGCTTGGTTCCCGGAAAATAATGAGGGTTTAAAACTTTGTGAGGCGGTGCTGAAGGTTTGAGCCAATGAGAGGGGGGAAATAAAAAGCTAATCTACTTGTACCATGAGCTTATAAACTTGTGTATGCATAGGCATTTGTACCATGTGTTTAGAAACTTTGCTGTTTGTTTTTTAAAGTATAGGTAATACATAAAGTTCCAAAATTGTACATAAATGATGCACATGAAATATGTACATAAAGTTCCAAAAAAAAGGGAACATGATCACTTTCTTTCAGTGACATCTAGAATAGAAATTTGGTGTCTTTTTCCCATACTCTAATATTTGGGCTTGGTTATTAGGAAACCTCAATATTTTAAATCAATACCCATAAATTTTTATACAGATTGTATAGCCCCATACGTATCGTATAGGGGGTCGTATAACCCCTTTGACAACCCCTTTGACAACCCCTTGAATTTTTCCTCATAGTCAGTGTCGAAATTTGTTATACGCGTCGTATAGTCCTATATGTGTTATATAGGGGGTCGTATAAGGCTATATGCGCTGTATAGCTCTCTGACAGTCCCCCTGAATTTTCATCGTTTTCAGTGTATTCGACCTTATACGCCGCGTATAGACCCATATGCGGCGTGTAAGGGAGTGTCGATTTATCTGTGTGGGTGTCTCTATATTATGACCCTTAAAAATACATATATTAATTAGATAGTGTGTGATGAGACGTAGGGGTGTTCATTTTCGGATATCCGAAAATTTCGGATAGTGGATTTCACTATCCGAATCCGAATCCGAAATTTCGGATATCCGAAATTCGGATATCCGAAATTTCGGATTCGGATTCGGATATCCGTTCGGATATCCGAAATTCAAAAAAAATTATATTTTTAATAAATTTTATAAAAATATAATATATTTTTATTGAAATTTATTTATATATCCAAAGTTTTTGTTAAAATATCCAAAATATCCGAAAATATCTAAAATATTTAATTAATATTTAATATTTTTAAATTTTTATATGGATATTTCGGATATTTCGGATATTTCGGATATTTCGGATATCCGAAATATCCGAAAATTCTCAAAATTACTATCCGAATCCGAATCCGAAATTTCGGATATCCGAATTTCGGATTTTCGGATATTTCGGATTTGATTTCGGATTCGGATATTTTTGAACACCCCTAATAAGACGTGCAAAGCCCAGCTCATCACGAGAGGAAACACCACCCTCTTGGCTTGAGTGAGGGCGTCTCAATGAGTCTACTCACAAAACTAAAACAAGGGGAAGCTTTTTTATTTTTTATTTTCATACATCAGTGCAATTTTACATCTTGTTTTTCCTGTTTTAATTAACATTTAAATTCACACAAACAACCATTAGTCACACTATTTTAACGATAAATATAACAGATATGTATTATACTAATCTGACTTATCTATCTATCTCTTAACTGAATACGCATCTCCAACCTCATCAGGTAGAAAAACACATACGCTTTTTCATGAAACATGAGGGTTAGCTAATAAGAAGGGAAATCAGAAAAGTAACGGCAGCAATACCCATTAATGGGTATAAGGGCATGTTTGGGATTACATTTGGAATCTCCTTTTGACTTATTTGAGGGGTAAAAAGACAAAAATACCCCTCTAAATAAGTTAATAAGCTAGAAATTTTTACTTATTAACTTATTTGAAGAGGCATTTTTATCATTTCACCCCTTCAAAAGTTAAAAAGTTCTTCTGAATCAGAAAATTTATGGAGAAATTTGTAAATTTGCATCGGAAATTTTTAGGTAAAGGGTGACGATCCCACTCTCCATACTTTGGCACAAGCTGACGAATATAGTGGAGTTTGCTTTTGGACAGCCGTTCTTCACCTAAAATTTAGCATTTTGTTGGGTTGGAGATTGGTCGGAAAATATTGTCCTCAATTCTTCAGTGGAATCTCTCACAGGTTCACATCTCATCCCACTTCATATATACGTGTGTTCATGGGACTTCCATCTCACCACACACAATCCTATCTATCACTCACTCTTTGTGGTCCTCAGATCTACAAGATTTTCTATTTCAGACGAACCCTTTTGGCCTCTTTCGATTTCACACCATCTTTGCGTATTCTTTTTAAAAGATTCCTTTTTTAAAGATTCATTCATACACTCGATGCTAATGGGAACTTACTAAGCACTTGTACCCATTTGGTATTTTTTTATTCTGATTGTGTTTTTTAGTCTCTGTAATGGCGATTGAATCGAAAAGGCATATTTCTGTTTGATGCTCGTTTTGCTTCTGTTTTGAGTAATTAGTGTTGTTTTGGTTGTTCTTTGTTTTTTTTAGGTCAGATTCTTCGATATTCAAGTTTGACTCTGATCAATCTCCAGCAGTCTTATTGTAAAGGTATGATTTTTACTGTTAAAGAAAGTATCTAATTGTTTCAGAAATCATATCAATCGCTTCATCTGTTTAGGATGAATGCAAGTTTTTGTTGCGTTACTACTTTACAACTCTGAATGTGGTTTATTGATAAAGTGATGAATTTGATGTTTGGTTAGTAATACTCAGATTGGATTGATTATCTAAGAACTCATATTTATAAGATTTGAGGTAATTTCGTAAGTGTCTGATATGTTCATGATAAGCGTATGTTCTTCTTTAGTCCTGACATATACTGTAATGTTTAATCTTTGAGGTTGTATGGACCTAATTTTAACTTCAAATTCGGATGTTGGGCGTCAAATGTGTTAGATTTCAACTCCAAAGTTAGACAGAGTTGTTTGGTTTTTGAACTAGGCGATAAGTACATTAAATTTCAACATAAAAATTTGTGATGAATACATTGAATTTGCAGATGGGTGATGTAGCAAAGGACTTAGCTGCTGGAACGGTAGGAGGGGTGGCTCAATTGGTGGTCGGACACCCTTTTGACACCATCAAGGTCAAACTCCAAAGCCAGCCTACTCCACCACCGGGTGAACTTCCTAAATACTCTGGTGCGATAGACGCTGTTAAAAAGACATTAGCAGCTGAGGGTGCAGGTGGCCTATACAAAGGTATGGGGGCACCTCTTGCCACTGTGGCAGCCTTCAATGCTCTCTTGTTCACAGTCAGGGGTCAGATGGAGACCCTTTTGAGGTCTGCCCCTGGTGCACCCTTGACCGTGAACCAGCAGTTCATTGCTGGAGCCGGTGCTGGATTCGCAGTCTCCTTCTTGGCCACCCCAACCGAGCTGATCAAATGCAGGTCAGTGCACTTCTTCAAACTGCAACATATAAGTTTGACCATAAAAGTGAAGGCGTACGAGTCAAAATTTTAACTTGAATGCGACATATTTCTTGAAATCTAGACTTCAGGCCCAAGGCGCAGGTGCTGCAACAGCGACAGCTACTGCTACAGCTGCAGCAACAGAAGCTGGTGCAGCCGCTGCAACCGTGACAGCAGCAGTGAAGTATGGTGGTCCAATGGACGTGGCTAAGCAGGTGCTGAGGTCTGAAGGTGGAGTTAGAGGACTCTATAAAGGTTTATTTCCCACATTTGCTCGTGAAGTCCCTGGAAACGCCACAATGTTTGGTGTGTATGAAGCCATAAAACAGTATATGGCTGGTGGGACCGACACTTCAGGGTTAGGCCGCGGCTCATTGATGTTGGCAGGCGGGTTAGCCGGTGGTGCCTTTTGGGCTTTTGTTTACCCAACTGATGTGGTCAAGAGTGTGATCCAGATTGATGATTATAAGAACCCAAAGTACTCAGGGTCTATTGATGCTTTCAAAAAGATTCTTAAATCTGAAGGAATTGGTGGTTTGTATAAAGGTTTTGGACCTGCGATGGGTCGAAGTGTCCCGGCTAATGCTGCTTGCTTTTTAGCATATGAAATCACAAGGTCCAGCTTAGGCTAGACGTGACAAAGTCATGATTCTTAACATTCATTGTATCGAATAATATTATTTCTTAACGCATTGAAATAATATTCTTTATCGCGTTCATGGTTATACTTATTTCTTCATTTCCAGTTATGTAACTGCCAAATGCACTGTTATCATGCTATAATAACTTACACGTACCATGGGTTTGACTTTTTGTTACTATTATTATTCTTTTTAAGAAATCATAACGAACATAAATCTCTAATTCATTCTTTTGACTGAGTAACAACAGACTTTGCCCTAAAATCTCCGTGCCTTTAGTTCAGTCAACAGAGAAAAAAGGGGACACCTTTTACTGTTTCAAAGAAACCCTTGTGCCTTCATGAATGTAAAGGCACATATGCGTTTGTGTGTATATATACACACACAAACACATATGCATATACAAGTGTATGCGTTTAACAGTCATACAAGACTGTAAAACATGGTTAAAATGGATGATCAGTTAGAAACTCACACCAGCTCACTGCCTCTGCTTTCAAAACCAGATCGCATGGAGTCTTTTGTAAGCTTATTCTCGTTGAATTTATTACTAATCATACAAAGATTGATTAATCTTTTGTTGTCATTATGCAGATGAAGCATATCACAAGGAACCCTAATATATCAAGATGGCGGTACATCTTTTCATTCGGCCGAAAGAACAACCAGTGTGTACCTTTGAAGACAGCCGTCGTGGAGACTGACAACAAAATTATCTGCTAGGTCGGATCGAGTCCCTTGAAGATCGTCTTATTCAGGTATCTTAAACATGTTTCATACGTACAACATGCATGGTTCATGGGAATTCTCCACATTGTTCAGTGATTAATCAAAGATTACAAAATTTCAGCTTTCATTAGAGATTGAAACTCGACGAGCTGCACGCGCTTCAGCCACTGCATCAACGCATTCTGGGGCGCGAGAATTACCGGTTTCTTCGTACCCGGTTTTCAACAATCCTAAGTCCAGATGCAAGCATGGATCTTCTTCAGAAATCTTGCCCATTAGTACTGGTTGTGAATTACAGGTAAATTTATGAAATTTTATTAATATATATAGATCTTTGATAAAATATATATGAATATGAATTTGTGTATTTAAACAGAATGAAGGTGAAACAATTGAACAGAAGGAGAAGCAAAGGAGGAAGAATGGGAAGAAGAAGGCTTACAGTTGGCCACATCTAAAGATATTAGGTTGCTAGTTTATTTCAATCTTTTGCTTGTTAAATTTTGCATCTTTGATGTTTTTTTGGTTATCTGTTTATTTTTATAAAAATTCTTAAAAAAAAATAAAAAAACTTGCATAAACACATTAGTTTAATTCTGTATTTTTCGCAACCACAGAATTTGAAGTGTTAGATTCAATATTTATATGTGCCAATGTATATATTATTTTTGTGTTAAAAAATCTCATTAGTAATCTCACTACTCTAATAAAAGGGTAACTATGGTTGTCACATGTCACTTTCTAGAATCATCTAATGCCACGTGTTAGCACTACATTAATTTTAATCAATTTTTTCCCGCTTCTCTCTCCTATTAAATAATCACATTAATTACTAATATTATCTATTTATTTTTACATTATAATTAGTATTTCATAAATTAAGAAAGATAAATTTTTATTAATGTTATTTCTATAGAGATAGTTTTTCTAAAAAGATTTTTTCTTAAAAATAAAATTATTTTTATGTAATATTTTAAAATTGGTTTTTAAAGTAATTTTTTAATAAAACAAAAATAATTGAAATAGGGATTTATTGTAAGGAAATTAAAAAAAAAAATTAATGTTGTTTAAAACAAAATGTTTAATTTATCTTTGAAAAAATAAAAAAAATTAAAAAGATCATTTTATTGTTTTATTACTTATACTATTACTTAAATAATTTCAATCATATCATGTTTTAGTCTATCATTTTATAATTAATAATTTTTATTCAATTTAATATTTTATTTATTCAACCCGTATATTATACGGTTTTAGTAAAGCTAGTATCTCATAAAAGAAATATCTTGTTTTAAATATAGTAGAACCGCTTCTCCATTTGTCAGCCCTCAATGAAAAAAATAGATAAATAAATAAATAAATAATAAATAATAAAAAAATCCGCAAAAAGGTTCCTGGAATAAAAAAAAAAAAAAAATTGTTCCAAAAGAAATAATCAAACCCGATCAAGGATGGATAGGTATGCTAAAACACAAAATATTAGGTTTTTACGATATGAGGTTACATTTTTAACACAATCAATCCACAGAACCATTTGTGTATTTTCTTTAAAAGAATGCAGGATAAAGGATAGAAATAAACAAATTTACTACTCTAACTAAATATTTGTCGTTACTCTATGGTAGTGTTTGGTATGCAGGAATGAGGAACGGAATGGGGAACGGAATGGAATAAACCATTAAGGGTGAATGAATAAAGACATGTTTGGTTGATTAAGATAATAAAATGAACCATTGCATATTTAATTTCATTCTTTCAAATTCATTCCATCCACCCACATTCTTTTTTTTCATTTCATCTCTTCTTCTATCATTAGTCACCAACACCACTCACTCACCCACCACAGCAACCACCACCGACGACGAAGATCGTTCGTCACCGGAAACCACCGCCGGCCACCATCGTCGCCGGGAACCATCCTCGGGCCGCCGCCGCCGCCGAAAACCGCCACCGGCCACCACCACCGCTCGCCGTCACCATCATAACTACTTTTACATTTCATTGCTTTGTTTTTTCATACCTAACAAACAACATAAAGTAATGATTCATTTAATCCTAAAGGGTAACCAAACATGATAATGAAATTTAATAATTTATTTCATTCTCTCATCCATTTCATTCCCTCATTTATTTTATTTCTTCGTCTATTTCATTATCTTATACCAAACAGACCCTAAAATCTTGAGAACTTATTATTTAGTTACATATTAAGATCCTCTTTTATCATGATCCAAAAGTCATGAGCTACATCTTGAGAACTTATTATTTAGTTACATCTTAATATCCTCTTTTATCATGATCCAAAAGTCATGAGTTTAAAATTAAAACATGGTCTAATACTTATTGATAATACGTAAAAAAGAATTAAATTTCCATCCATTAATATTGATTTCATGATATTTTAAAAAACTGCACATTCAAGGTTTAAGAAACATACAAATAAAATATAATTATTTTGAGGTGTGATGGCCGACATCATACTGCTTTCTCAAAGGCCCATAACAATGAATATTAAACGAATAATTGAATAAAGGTAAAGTAGATAATAACTGCCTAACTGGATATGAAGATATAAAGGACTTCTTATTAGCAACTTGCATGTTGATGGATGACATTCATGCGTTTTTTCCATTCATAGTGTCGGAAATTTTCATTTACTAAAATTGTTTGACATACTAGTAACTAATTTTAGTAAACTCGTGTATTACATGAATTAAATAAATAAAATAATATAATTTATTAATTATAAAATGATATTCTAAGATATGATATAACTGAGAAATATATATAACTAATAAAACAATGACATCAACTTTTTAAAATTTTGTTTTTAATTTTTTTTTCAAAAAATAAATATTTTGTTCTAAAACAAAACGTATAAAAATGTCATGTTTAAAAATTTCCTTATTATATCTGCCAAATTAATTATTTTTGGTTTTTAAAAAATTGAATTTTTAAAAATAAAGCTTTTAAAATATTTCACATTTTTAAAAAAGTTTTATGCTTTAGAAAATTTTTTATTTTATGTTAAATTTTTTTATTTAGAAATCACATTAATAAATAGATCTCTTTTTTAATTTATTAAATATAAAAGAATATTAAATAATATTATTAGTAATTAAGGTAATTATTTAAGATGAGAAAGAGGCGGGAAAATTTTGATGAGAATGATTGTGGTGCTGCCACGTGGCACTTCATTAAACTGAAAGACCAACTCGGTATAATACCACTATCACCGGAAGCAATCATGTAATTTAGATTACGGTAAATTACTATTTGCATCCCAGACATTTTCCAAAAATAACTAGTTGCATCCCTAAAGTTTAAAAACATTACCATGTCCCTTGACTTTTCAATTTTTCATCCATTTGCATCCTGAATACTAATACCGTCAGTATTTCTGTTAGATTTTTTTTAAAAGACTATACTACCCTTTAAACTTTAAAAGATAAAAAAGATTCATTTGCATCTTCATTTCACCAAACACAAATACACACATTATCTCTTCATCTCTCAATCACCACCACTACTACAGTTAACCATCACCGCCATTGGAATCGCCATCACCGCCACCGAATCGCCATCACCACCACCGAAACCGCCATCACCACCACCGAAACCGCCATCATCACCACCAAACATACACGCACACACACACATACACACACACATACACACACACATACACACACATACTCTCTTTCACTGTCACACACACATAAACCCTAGATTTCAACACCATTCCACAGTAAGGTGTTTGAGACCTCAGCCATGTGGAGGTTGCGATAGAGGTTGTGGTGGTGGCGATCAGGCAATGGTGGTGGTGAATGGGGGCAGTGGCGGTGTTGGGGGCTGCGGTGGTAATGTTGGGGGTTGTGGTGGCGGCATCGGAGAGGCTGCAATAGGGTGAGGGGAGGTCGTGGTGGCCATGATGATGATGGGAGGTTGTAGTAGCGGTGATAGGGAGCTTGTGGTGGTGGTGGGCAGGTTGTGGTAGTAGTGACGTGTAGGTTGTGGTGGAGTCATGGAGGTGATGGTGGGTGGTTATGGTGGTGGGGATGGAGGTTTTGGTGGTGGCGATTAAGGGTTTTAGTGGTTGTAATGGGGTTTGCGGTAGTTGTGATGTAGATAATAGAGATGAAAGAGAGGTTTTGTGGGGTTTAAAGATAGAGAGTTTTAATATGTGAGAAAAATAAGTGGGTGGGTGGGTCCCATAAGCTTTTTACATTTTTATAATTTTAAGAGTAGTTTAATCTTTTTAACAAAGCTTTGATCAGAAATACTAACGGTGGTAGTATTCACGATGCAAATAAATGAAAAAAAAAAGTCAGGGGACATGTTGATTTTTTTAAACTTTAGGGATGCAACTAGTTATTTTTAAAAAAGGTAAGGGATACAAATAGTAATTTACTCTTTAGATCAAATTCTTACATATAAGGAGTTCTTTATCTTCTTACTCAAATAAAAGAGTAATTGTGTGCCACGTGTCAGCACCACATTCATTCTCAGCAAATTTTTCCCGCTTCGCTCTCATATTAAATAAACTAGTGTAGTATCCGTGTAATACACGGGTTGATTAAATATATATGAAATAATTTGTAGTAAAAATTTTAAAAATTATAAATGATGTTTGTAAATAAGATATGATTAAGTTAGAAATAAATAAATAGTTCAAGTAAAAACAACAATAATATTATTTTAAAATTTTATTTCATAAGATTGTGTTTTTTAATTGTCTTCTTAAACATTCTGGACTTTTTTTTAGTTTTATTTTGAAAAGAATAATTATGTTATGAAACTTAGAAAAAATAGTATTAAAATACTTCTATTTTAAAAAAAATTGTGTCATATAGTTTTAAAGTGTATTTTTCATTATAATATCAAGTTTTTTATTTTTTACAATATCTATTTTTTTATTTGAAAATGTTTTAAATTATATATTACTATATATACTATTATCATTTATTAGGAGAGAGAGGCGGGAAAATGAAAATGAGAATGCTTAATATGTTGGCATGTGACATATAAAAAGCTTCTTTTATTATATGTAATAAATACATTAATTACTAATAATATTATCTATTCATTTTATATTATAATTAGTTTTTAATAATTTAAGAAAGAGATCTTTTTATTAATGTTAAATCTATAGAAATAATTTTTATAGAAAGAATTTTTTAAAAAAAATCAAACTATTTTTACGTAATATTTTAGAATTGGCTTTTTAAAACTTTATGAAAAATAATTAAAATAGGAAGTTATATTAAAGAAATTTTTAAAAATGAATTTTTTTTAAAACATTATTTTAAAATAAAATATTTACTTTATCTTTGAAAAAATAAAAAAATTAAAAAGTTCATATTATTGTTTTATTACTTATAATTCTTAATAAGACGTAATTCCAATTATATTATGTCTTAGTATATCGTTTTATAATTAATAATTTTTATTTTATTTAATATTTTATTTATTCAACCCGTGTAATACACGAGTTTACAAAATCTAGTTATTTATTAAACTAAAAGTTGGTACGCGTCAAATGAAAATTATTCTACCTATTGGACTGTAACATCCGGTTTCTAAATCCGGACTTGTAAATTTATTATAGTTATGATTAATTAAATTAAGTTGAGTTGTTTGATTGTTTAAGTATTCAGTCGCATGACTTGTATCCGAATGAACTTCAATCGCACTCCTTATGTGCGATTGAGGCTCAGTCGTACGAATAGTGGGAGCATGAGCTTCATTCGCACGATTCAGTCGTGCGAATGGTTCAGTCGTGCGATTGGAAATAAGGCGGCTAAGTTGTAAGTATGGATAAGTAAGGCAGTGTAGAAGGTTGAAAACAGACTTCTGTCTGTATTATCTTTAATCTCTTATTCTCTTTACACCCAAAATACCCTGCTCTTGCCCATTTGACTAGGCGAAACTCCGTTTTGGTAAGTTTTGAACATCACGGATTAATCCGGAGATGTTATAAGTTGTGTGTATGATTGAATTTGATCCAATAACCTGTTTAAATTAGTAAATTGGTCTGGTTCATTTTTGAATTTAAAATCCAGGAATTCAAATCTAAGTTTTTGTTAAGTTTTGATGAAATAATGGTCCGAAACCATTGTAAACGATGTGTATAGGATCTGTTTTGAATATGGTATGATTTGGATGGTTAAAACTCAAATTTTGAGTAAGTTTGGATCAAAAACATCAAGAACACAGCTGCTGATTCGTTTCAGGCGAATGGGCTCAATCGCATGACTCGATCGCACGAATGAGAGTTTAGTCGTATGACTGAGTGCGAATGGAGGTTCAATCGTGCGATTGGAACCCAGTCGCCTGGTTGGAAGTCCGAATGAAGACGAGCGAACACTGGGTACGAATGAGAACTCAATCGTGCGAATGAATGGCTAGTCGTACGACTGAAGGTTCAGTCGCATGGTTCATCCGCATAAGTCCAGTCGCATGATTGCTCATTCGCATAAGTGTTCAATCGCATGAGGGCCCTGTTTGAGAATAAGTTTACTGAATCAAGGTTTATTGCTTTAGATATACCTTGATTAGAGGAAGGATTAGTTACCTTGTGTACACGGATTGTGTAGACTGTGGTAAGGAAGTTGATAAGGTGAGTTCTAAGCCCTTTTTAAAATGTTTGATTTTAACATTCGGGCTAGCACACATACAATGATAAATGAATTGAATGTTTTAGTACCAGAATTGTGATAGTAATGATGGATATGTTTCTAACAGTTTGTAAAGTTGTTAGAGGGAAAGTGGGGGTAATAAATAATTACCTGAACATTGTTAATCATTACGTGATGGTAATGATTGCAGTGGGTCAGGTAGAGTGTAAAAGATAGTCATCTGAACATTGTTAATCATTACGTGATGGTAATGATTCCAATGGGTCAGATGGGGTGTGATGATTAATGAAAATATGTTAAAACTGGTGCTAAAAGAAAGAATGTATGGGGTGTGAGTGAATGTGATAATATTGGCAATAAATAAAAGAAATATTTTTGAAATGGTAATGTGATGTGAATCTCAACAGGCCAGTTAGGGTAAGATGCCTGGGTGTGAAACTGTACAGTTGATAGGAGTGATGACGATCACTCAGCTTTGTGAGCATCTTGTGGTGACGACCCTAGATGATTATTTGGCATCCTACTGGATGAGAGATAGTAACCGGTAGTTGCTAGATGTGGGCAACCAACGTTACTGAGTATGGGAGACTGGTAGTTGCTAGATGTGGGCAACCGACGTCTCTGGGTATAGAAACTGGTAGTTGCTAGATGTGGGCAACCGACGTTTCTGGGTGTAGTAACTGGTAGTTGCTGGATGTGGGCAACCGACGTTACTGGGTATGGGGAACTGGTAGTTGCTAGATGTGGGCAACCGACGTTCGATGGGACAGGTCCAGTGGGACAAAGTAATGATAAAAATTGAATTTATAATTTTGCCAATATAAATATAGCTTTTGTGTGTGTAAAGATATTGTTATTGTTTTAATGAAAATTAGAACTCACCAGTTTATCTGATGTTTTGAGTATGTTGTGTGTGCTAGGTAAGGAGGGATCCTCTAATAATAGAGGAAAGCAAGTATGAGCCGATGAGGATGTTATCCCGGAGCAACTGCTGGCATAGGATTTAGGGATTATTAATAATGTGAATAGGGCGATGTATAATTAAATACAATCATATGTAAAATGCTCTAAAAAGTTGGGTTAATATATATAATAGTGTTTAAAGTCTTCCGCTGTAAATAGAAAGCTCTGATTTGTGTTTAAAATATTAATCCAACTGCGTGACGTGCCTCCGGTGCCCTGCCGGGTTTAGGGCGTCACAGGTTGGTATCAGAGCAGTAGTTAAAGGGATCTAGTGTCATAATAACTAGACTTTAACTAGAAAATAGATATGCCAGCAGGGATAGCTAGATAGAATAGTTTGTTAAAACAAGAAAAGGTGATGGGACTATCATGAGAAGGAATAACGAGAATAGTACAAGTAAAGTAAACAATTAATAGTACTTGGCCAACATTATTAATAATTTACTTTACTTATAGTATTCTGGTTATATACGTACATGCGAGTACCAAATAATCCTGATCTTGTTTTAATAGGTTATGGCTGATAGGGAAAGTGAAAGAATGCAAGGTGGAACCTCGGAAAGAAATGTTGATGAGAGCACCGAGGTGCTTAGTATGACGAGGAAGCAATTCTATGATGCAATTGCTGAGGAGGTTCGTAAAGCCTTGAATGCGACTAGACCTGATGAAAGTAGGAATGTTGATAAAGCCAAGGGGTCTAGCGAGAAAAAGGGAGTTACGTATAGTCAGTTTAAAGAATGTAATCCTCCATGATTTTCTGGGGCTATGGATGTGGTAGCCACTTATAAATGACTTCGTGAAATGGAAGCCGTGATCAAGTTGAGTGAGTGTAGGGAGGATCAGAAGGTAAAGTTTGCATCCCACTCGTTTGTAGGTGAGGCTCTGTATTGGTGGGATACGATTATCCAGACGTTAGGCGAGGAGGCTACTGACAAAATGTTATGGCCTGAATTTAGAAAGTTAGTATCGGATAAGTTTTGTGCGAAAGGCGAGATGGATAGAATAGAAATGAGTTTCCTGCAGTTTCAGGCGGGTAATATGTCTCATAGGGAATACACGTCTAAGTTTGAGGAGATGGCGCGGTTGGTGCCTCATTTAGTGGTTCCTGAAGAGAAGAAAATTTTGAGGTATACACAGGGATTGCCTCAGGAGGTTAGGAAGTTGGTTAGATCATCTGCTCCGAGTAGTTACTAGTTGACGATAAACTTAGCTGCAGATATGTATCAAGAAGTTTATGGTAGTAATGTTGCTCTTGATGGGGGAAAAAGGAGGCGAGAAGAACCTGTAGTGCAAAGAAGATTTGAGAATCCAAGTTTTCAAAAGAAAAGTAGGTTTGGAAGGGGCCAATTTCCGAGGAATGACATAAATGAGTTGCCACGTTGTGGGAAATGTGGTAGGCTACACCAGGGAGAATGTATGATTGGTAGCAGGACTTGTTTTAGATGTGGAAAGATGGGACATTATGCTAAGGAATGTAGTGAAGGTCCTCGTAAATGTTATGAGTGTGGAGAAATGGGGCATATCCGAAGTGAATGTCCAAAGTTGGTAGTTAGAAAGCCTGCACCAGTTAGATCGATGAAAGGGTCAGGAGAAGGGTCGAGTGTGGCCAAGGGGCGAGCATATTCTATGTCAGCTAGTCAGGCCAAAGCTTTGCCAGATGTAGTTTCAGGTACGTTTCTAGTGAATGGAATTCCAGCTAATGTGTTATTTGATTCTGGTGCAAGTGGAAGTTTTGTATCTATTGATTTTTGCCCTATGCTTGCATGTGAAGTTCGACCATTAGAGGTAGCTTTTGTAGTTGAAACTGCTAATGATAGATCTGTGATGATTGGTAGTATGATTGATGGTTGTTATATTGAATTAGACGGATATAGATTGCCTGTTAAACTATATCCTATGGTGTTAGGAGGATTTGATGTAGTTTTGGGTATGGATTGGTTGGCAAACCAGGAAGCCCATATTGTATGTAATAAAAAGTTAATTCAATTAAGAGCACCGGACGGGAAAACGATTAATGTATATGGTGATAGAGAGGAATCAAATGTGAAAATAGTGTCTATGATGAAAGCTGATAAGTTAATGAGCCGCGAGTGTGCATCTTATTTGATATATGTAATTGATTCCCAAAAGCCTGCAAGAAAGATAGAAGACATTCCTGTGGTTAGAGATTTTGTAGATGTGTTTCCAGAGGAATTACCGGGTATTCCTTCAGATCGTGAAGTTGAGTTTAGAATTGATTTGGTTCCGGGTGCTAAGCCAGTTGCTAAGCCACCTTATAGATTAGCTCCATCAGAATTGAAAGAGTTAATGAAACAGACTGAAGATTTGCTAGAAAGAGGTTTCATTAGACCCAGTTCTTCCCCGTGGGGTGCTCCAGTATTGTTTGTGAAGAAGAAAGATGGGAGTATGCGTATGTGTATTGATTACAGAGAATTAAACAAGTTGACAATAAAGAATAAGTATCCACTCCCACGAATAGATGATTTGTTTGATCAGCTACAGGGATCCAGTTAGTTTTCTAAGATAGACCTTCGTTCGGGATATCATCAGTTGAAAGTCAAGGAAGAAGATATACCTAAGACAGCGTTTCGCACACGTTATGGTCATTATGAATTTCTGGTTATATCTTTTGGGTTGACGAATTCCCCTGCTGCTTTTATGGATTTGATGAATAGGGTGTGCAAGCCAATGTTAGATCGATCAGTAATTGTGTTTATTGATGATATACTGATCTATTCAAAGAATGAGGGAGACCATGCTTGCCATCTTCGTGAAATATTGGAAAGATTGAGAAAAGAAAGGCTTTATGCAAAATTTTCTAAGTGTGAGTTTTGGTTGCGGGAGGTACAGTTTTTAGGGCATGTGATTAATGCAGAAGGTATTTTAGTAGATCCTGCCAAGATTGAAACAGTAGTGAGGTGGAGTCCTCCAAAGACGCCATCTGAGGTCCGTAGTTTCTTGGGTCTGGCTGGTTATTATAGAAGGTTTATTCAGGATTTTGCAAAAATCGCATCCCCGTTAACAAAACTGACGAGGAAGAATGAAGAATACGTTTGGGGACCAGAACAAGAAAATGCATTTCAAGAACTGAAGCGGAAGTTAACCCAATCACCAGTGCTGTCGTTGCCAGATGGAAATGAAGATTTGGTGATTTATTCAGATGCTTCATATCAAGGTTTAGGCTGTGTTTTGATGCAGAGGGGACGAGTGATTGCTTATGTTTCTAGACAGTTAAAAGAACATGAAAAGAATTATCCGACACATGATCTAGAACTGGCAGCAGTGGTATTTGCCTTGAAGATATGGAGGCATTACTTATATGGGACGAAATGTACGATTTACACAGATCATAAGAGTTTGAAATATTTCTTTGATCAGAAGGAATTGAACATACGCCAGCGGAGATGGTTAGAGTTGGTGAAAGATTATGATTGTGAAATACTTTACCATCCTGGTAAAGCAAATATGGTTGCTGACGCATTAAGCCGAAAGAATGAACACCCTCCAATACGAGTTAAGTCATACAAGTTAGTGATAACCCCAAATTTTATGCATCAGTTACGGGAAGCTCAATTAGAGGCCTTGAGAGAAGAGAATGTGAAGCAAGAACGAATGAAGGGTCAAACAAAGGATCTGGAAGAAAATAGCTTCGTGGTTAAGACGAAATGTGGTCGTATGTGGGTTCCGATTAAGATGAGGGAATTAGTGTTAGATGAAGCTCATAAGTCCAGATATTCTATACATCCTGGTGCTACTAAGATGTATAAGGATTTGAAACAAGACTATTGGTGGCCCGGTATGAAGTTCAATGTGATGCAATATGTGAATAGGTGTTTGACATGTCTTCAGGTTAAAGCTGAGCATCAAAAACCATATGGTAAACTTCAACCTTTAGAGATCCCAAAATGGAAGTGGGAAGAGTTGACAATGGATTTCATAACCAAACTTCCGCGTACAGCTAAAGGTTATGATACCATTTGGGTCATAGTGGATAGACTGACACGTAGCGGACATTTCTTACCAATTAAAGAGACGTATAACTCTGAGAAGTTAGCAGAACTGTTTATTCGAGAGATTATTGCTCTACACGGGGTACCATTGTCCATTGTGTCAGATAGAGATACACGTTTTACTTCGAGATTTTGGAGAAAGTTTCATGAAGAAATGGGTACTCGTCTGTTATACAGCACGTCTTTCCACCCAGAAACTGATGGGTTGACTGAAAGGACTATCCAAACAGTTGAAGACATGTTACGAGCTTGTGTTATAGATTTCGGTGGTAGCTGGGATAGTCATCTGCCATTAGTTGAATTCTCCTACAATAACAGTTATCATTCTACAATTGGGAGAGCCCCTTATGAGATGTTATATGGCAGGAAGTGCAGGAGTCCGATATGCTGGGGAGAAGTTGGGCAAAAAGAGTTAGGCAGTTTGGAAATTGTATAGGCTACGAATGAGAAATTGGATCAGATCAAAGCTCGGTTTAAAGCGGCTCAGGATCGACAGAAGTCTTATGAAGATAAAAGGCGAAGGCATATAGAGTTCGAAGTAGGAGATAGAGTTATGTTGAAAGTATCTCCTTGGAAGGGAATTATCAGATTCAGAAAGAGGGGAAAGTTAAGTCCTCGTTTTATAGGACCGTTTAGCATTATAGAACGGATTGGAGAAGTGGCTTATAAACTAGAATTACCCGATCAGTTGCAAGGAATTCACCCAACCTTTCATGTATCACAGTTGCGTAAGTGTTTGGCTGATGAGAATGCTTATGTACTTTTAGATGTAGAGGCGGATGATAAGTTGAACTATGTTGAGAAACCTACTGCTATAATAGACAGAAAGGTGAAAAGGCTGAGCAATAAAACTATTGAGTTAGTTAAAGTGCAGTGGTCGAATAGAAAGGGTCTGATTTCACTTGGGAGTCAGAAGAGGAGATGAAGAGAGATTATCCCCAGTTATTTGAATAGTTGGTTTCGAGGACGAAACCTATTTAAGGGGGGAGAGTTGTAACATCCGGTTTCTAAATCCGGACTTGTAAATTATATTATAGTTATGATTAATTAAATTAAGTTGAGTAGTTTGATTGTTCAACTATTCAGTCGCATGACTTGTATCCGAATGAACTTCAGTCGCACTCCTTATGTGCGATTGAGGCTCAGTTGTACGAATGGTGGGAGCATGAGCTTCATTCGCACGATTCAGTTGTGCGAATGGTTCAGTTGTGCGATTGGAAGTAAGGCGGCTAAGTTGTAAGTATGGATAAGTAAGGCAGTGTAGAAGGTTGAAAACAGACTTTTGTCTGTATTATCTTCAATCTCTTATTCTCTTTACACCCAAAATACCCTGCTCTTGCCCATTTGACTAGGCGAAACTCCGTTTTAGTAAGTTTTGAACATCACGGATTAATCCGGAGATGTTATAAGCTGTGTGTATGATTGAATTTGATCCAATAACCTGTTTAAATTAGTAAATTGGTCTGGTTCATTTTGAATTTAAAATCCAGGAATTCAAATCTAAGTTTTGTTAAGTTTTGATGAAATAATGGTCCGAAACCATTGTAAACGATGTGTATAGGATCTGTTTTGAATATGGTATGATTTGGATGGTTAAAACTCAAATTTTGAGTAAGTTTGGATCAAAAACATCAAGAACACAGCTGCTGATTCGTTTCAGGCGAATGGGCTCAATCGCATGACTCGATCGCACGAATGAGAGTTTAGTCGTATGACTGAGTGCGAATGGAGGTTCAATCGTGCGATTGGAACCCAGTCGCCTGGTTGGAAGTCCGAATGAAGACGAGCGAACACTGGGTACGAATGAGAACTCAATCGTGCGAATGAATGGCTAGTCGTACGACTGAAGGTTCAGTCGCATGGTTCATCCGCATAAGTCCAGTCGCATGATTGCTCATTCGCATAAGTGTTCAATCGCATAAGGGCCCTGTTTGAGAATAAGTTTACTGAATCAAGGTTTATTGCTTTAGATATACCTTGATTAGAGGAAGGATTAGTTACCTTGTGTACACGGATTATGTAGACTGTGGTGAGGAAGTTGATAAGGTGAGTTCTAAGCCCTTTTAAAATGTTTGATTTTAACATTCGGGCTAGCACACATACAATGATAAATGAATTGAATGTTTTAGTACCAGAATTGTGATAGTAATGATGGATATGTTTCTAACAGTTTGTAAAGTTGTTAGAGGGAAAGTGGGGGTAATAAATAATTACCTGAACATTGTTAATCATTACGTGATGGTAATGATTGAAGTGGGTCAGGTAGAGTGTAAAGATAGTCATCTGAACATTGTTAATCATTACGTGATGGTAATGATTCCAATGGGTCAGATGGGGTGTGATGATTAGTGAAAATATGTTAAAACTGGTGCTAAAAGAAAGAATGTATGGGGTGTGAGTGAATGTGATAATATTGGCAATAAATAAAAGAAATATTTTTGAAATGGTAATGTGATGTGAATCTCAACAGGCCAGTTAGGGTAAGATGCCTGGGTGTGAAACTGTACAGTTTGATAGGAGTGATGACGATCACTCAGCTTTGTGAACATCTTGTCGTGACGACCCTAGATGATTATTTGGCATCCTACTGGATGAGAGATAGTAACCGGTAGTTGCTAGATGTGGGCAACCAACGTTACTGAGTATGGGAGACTGGTAGTTGCTAGATGAGGGCAACCGACATCTCTGGGTATAGAAACTGGTAGTTGCTAGATGTGGGCAACCGACGTTTCTGGGTGTAGTAACTGGTAGTTGCTGGATGTGGGCAACCGACGTTACTGGGTATGGGGAACTGATAGTTGCTAGATGTGGGCAACCGACGTTCGATGGGACAGGTCCAGTGGGACAAAGTAATGATAAAAGTTGAATTTATAATATTGCCAATATAAATATAGCTTTTGTGTGTGTAAAGATATTGTTATTGTTTTAATGAAAATTAGAACTCACCAGTTTATCTGATGTTTTGAGTATGTTGTGTGTGCTAGGTAAGGAGGGATCCTCTAATAATAGAGGAAAGCAAGTATGAGCCGATGAGGATGCTATCCCGGAGCAACTGCTGGCATAGGATTTAGGGCTTATTAATAATGTGAATAGGGCGATGTATAATTAAATACAATCATATGTAAAATGCTCTAAAAAGTTGGGTTAATATATAATAGTGTTTAAAATCTTCCGCTGTAAATAGAAAGCTCTGATTTGTGTTTAAAATATTAATCCAACTGCGTGACGTGCCTCCGGTGCCCTGCCGGGTTTAGGGCGTCACATGGACATTTTTTCCCATGTAGGATGAAAATTATTATATTTATTGGATATAAAGTTTATTCTATATACCGGATGTTAACACACACTATATACGTGTTTGGAACGAATTGTAAGTCTAGCATGATGTAGCTGAGACTACATCATGTCAGACTGAGTTATAGGATACCTTTGTATTGGCCCCTGTTGGCGTACCTAGAGTATGTGGATGCGGACGACTGCTCGCCCCAAAATTTTATAAACCCTCTTAAACTTTTGAACAAAAAAAAATTGACCTAAGCACATTGTCAAGAATAGAACTACAATGAGGTCCAGTGCACCTTCAATAGTCCAGCTAACCACATTTTCTCACTCACCGGGTCTGTAAGCGAATAGATTAATTTTCACTCTCAAATAATCAAGAAGTTAGTACGAAGAAAAAAGGAAAATTTTATATCGACAAAGGTTTTTGACAATAAAACAAGCTAAGTTTATATTGGTTTTAAAATGTGAGGGATCAAATGATATATTTATTAGTTGACATTTTTCTCAAACAATATTGAATATCATTAGTATTAAAAAGTTTGGGGGACGTTTTAACGATGAGTATAATTGCTTTAAAATGTCACATATCCCTACTTTTATGATATGTATGCAAATACAAGACGGGAATAATTTAACGATATTTTTCTTGTAATAAACCGGATCCGATCTGATCTGACTCCGGAAAAATATAGTATATTATGATAGCAAAACTACCCTTAAAAAACTTCCGCACCCTATGAAAAAATTTTCTGAGTCCGCCAGTGGTGCCCGATCCAATTGTCTTTTACCCACTCACGTTGGCCAATTATGATTGGTCAAGTTGTCCATTATCTCAGCATGCTTATGTTGCCTCTATATAAATATACTGACTTAAGAGCATTCACAACCCGTGCCCTATAATCATGTGAGTGTGTTTGGTATATTATATGGAATGATTTTGAGTGGTTGTGAGTGAAGGAGAGAGAAAATGTTATTGTGGATTGGTATATTTGAAGAATCACTGTACAATCCTTATAAATTTTTTAATATTTTTTAAAGTGGTTGTGAGTGAATGAGAGAGAAAGAAGTAATGATAAGGGTATAAAAAGTATTATTTAATTGAAAGGAGAGAGAAGAAGTAGTGATTTTTAGTGTAATTATATAGATAAAGATAAGGAATGGGATGTGAATGCTCTAATCGTTGGACTTGATAGTCGGTGTTTTTAAAGGCTTTTATGAGTTGTTCATGGTTTTACAGCCTCCATTCCAAGTCAAGAAGATGAAAAAAGCACAACACCATCATCATGCCTTCAAACCAAAAAAAAAATCCTACATCGCGCTACTGCTCAAGTCCTAGTACTAACCCATGGTCTTTCATACTAACGCTTACTTTTATAAAATCTGAAGAGAGTCTAACGTTAGTATTCTACAGTAAGAATCTTAAAGTTTCTACAATCATTAACACCTTGTCTAATAATGTTACTAATTCGACCACAAAAGGGAGTACTACATTAAGTGTGTATGATGTGAGTATTGAAAGTTGAAACTTTAAAAGAATAAGAGGTGGTTGACCCTTAGATATATAGTATAAACTCACGGATCACGTTGATTTGAAGGGGCTGGGGTACAAACGAAATAAAGATAATATTAAAAATAAAATGCACAACAAAAATTCCTATTTAATTAAAAGTTTTGGTTGGTGGTTTGTTTGTTTAGCTGGACATCCATAAAATGAGGTGGACAGTGGACTCACCATACTTTTCATATTTACAACTTACTCCCTAAATTATGGGCTAATTGCAGATAGACCCCTACTTTTCATGAATTTAGTGGCATGAGGTTTGATGCACTTTTAATGTTTTCAGAACGGGATCGGACGTCGAACCGGACGCATTACTGGTTTGGCGGTCAGATCGGTCGGACCGGATGGACCGGATTTAACTATATTTTAATTATATTTATATATGTAATTAAATATAAATAATTTATATATGATTTATACATATATTTTATAGTTATATATAAAACTTAACTATATTTGTATATCCGAAGTACTAATTTACGGTTAACACCCCGTTTTTACCCACTAAAATAAAAAAAAATTGAAAACGGTCGGAACCGGCCCGGTTCGCCGGTCCAACCGCCGGTTCGGTTTCAACCGGCCGGTTCAAAGCAACAAAAACAATCCACCCCTGACCGGACCGGACCAGGCCCCGATTCGTGGTCGAACCGGTCGGACCGGCCGGTCCGATCCGGTCTAACAACACTGTGCACTTTGTAATTTGTAAATCTCTTTCTTATGTTCTCATTTATGTGTTGAGTTAAATTTATAACATGAGTATATACATCTATGATTTATTTCTTAATTCCCAGCCAGACATCATATAACATGTATATTAGAGCACTCACATCTTATTATTTATTTTCATTCTTATAATTACACTAAAAATCACTACTTATTATCTCTTCTTTCAATTAAATAATATATTTTTATACTTTTTTCATTATCTTTTGTCTGTCCTCCATTTACAACCACTTTAAAAATAATACAAAAAATTAAGAGTTGAACAGTGAATCTTTAAATTTACAGATGGACAGTAACATTTTCTCTCTCCTCCACTCACAATCACTTAAACCATTCCATATAATTAAAGAACTCTCACTCACATAATTTTAAGAAATGGATTGTAAATGCTCTTACACTTTAGAACTTATATCATATGTTGGTGTGAATAAAAAAATAAAAAGACATTTAGTGTTAGTGAACCTCAATTTTTAACATTCTCCTTAAGTAAAAAGAATAATAATGCGAATGTAAGCTTATTAAAGTGCAAGCAAATTGATGGTACATGCAACACACCAACTAGCTAGTACAATGACAACACGTACGTAAATCAATTTCAGAATGTTAGGTGTCCTCATGTTATGCCAGATTAGAGGCTTAATAAACGATACTCACATTATCACAAAAGATATCAATAGAAAGAACACTATAGAGTAACAATGCAAAGTCTAGAATCATGTTATACCATACATGTCATGTTACATTTGACGAACCAAGGAACAAGATTGTATCTCGAGGCATCATGCCCAATCGACATCGGTATAGGACATTAAGTGATCAATATATTGAGGAAAAACTAAGACAAAAGCCAAGGGTGTGAGGCCCATAAGGTAGAAAAAAAACATGATTAAGTATATTAAAAACATTATAACATGGTTGTTTATTACCTTAAAAACATGTATACAGCAAGTAACAAACAGAAGGTAGCCTAAACTATTACAATATAAATTTGTTTTCCTTCAACAAAGTCACACTTCCTCAAACTCCCATCATTTATAAACTACAACAAATCCATTCCTTATCTTATTTCCCACAAACCCCTCTTCTCTCCTTCAAGCTAGATCAAGATCAACAAATGGAGAAACACAACACCTCCACCGCACCCGAAGGCGGCCAACCACCACCGCAACCGCCCCAAACCACCGTAACGACAACGGCCCACCACCTATCACCTCCACCAGGGTTAACCGACCACGAGTCCAACCAACTAAAACGTTTTATAACCAACTTCCACACATACCATCTCACGCCATCCCAATGCTCCTCCCTCCTAACCCAACACATCCACGCCCCCGCGGACCTCGTGTGGTCCGTGGTCCGGCGGTTTGACAAGCCCCAGACCTACAAACACTTCATCAAGAGTTGCAGAGTCAGTGAAGGCTGCAAAATGGCCGTAGGGTGCACTCGCGATGTTAGTGTGATATCGGGCTTGCCCGCGTCCACGAGCACCGAGCGATTAGACGTGTTGGACGATGAGAATCGCGTGATGGGGTTCACGATCATCGGCGGTGAGCACCGGCTGAGGAACTACCGGGCTGTGACGACGGTGCATGAGGTGGTTACGGTGGAAGAATCTCCGGTGACGGTGGTGGTGGAATCTTATGTGGTTGATGTGCCGGAGGGGAACACGGTGGAGGATACACGGTTGTTTGCTGATACGGTGGTGAGGTTGAATTTGCAAAAACTGGCGTCGGTGACGGAAGCTATGGTGCATGACGGCGCAGCCGATTTCTAGAATTTGAATTCAGGTGATGCAGCCGACCGCGGAAATTGAAATAAAATTAGCCGACAACATTATATTTCATTTTTTTTTCATTGAGTTGAGAATTCTGTGAGGTTTATGGTGTAATGTATATTGGGTGTATCGGTGTGAGAAAAAAGAAGTCGTCAATCTTGATCGGATAATTTTTATTTTTAAAGATTAAGCAAACAAACCGATATAACTGTAATAACTGAAATTTGAGGCACTAGAATAGTAGAATCTACCAACTTGCCCCCACAAATTCACTAGGTAGAGGATATAGGAGAATGACATACTTATCGATTTGTCAAGAGTTAATGTTGTTGGGACCGGATCGGACCGGTCCGGTCCGCTATGCTTCGTTTTGAACTGGTCGAACCGGCCGGTTCGTCCCGAGCCGGTGGTCGGACCGGGAAACTGGACCGGTCCGGACCGGGATGTGATATATATATATATATATATATATATATATATATATATATATATATATATATATATATATATATATATTTGGATTTTAATGGATAAAAACGGGGTGTTAAACCATAAATCAGTGTGTTGAATATATAAATATAGTTAAATTTTATATATAACTATAAAATATATATATAAATCATATATAAATTACTTATATTTAGTTATATATATAACTATATATATATACTATATATAGATAGCGAATCAATGCTACCAAAAAAAAACTAACTGAAGTAATATACAATGTATCATCGAACGATTGATAAACTAATGGAAAATGAGTATCGTGATGTTAATTGTTGTCGCCGCCGCATCGCGCGGGTTTTTACTAGTTTAATCATATATATAACTATATATATATACTAGCTATAGTAACCCGTGTGTTACACGGGTTGAATAAATAAAAATTAATATAATAAATTTATTAATTATAAAATAATATTTTAAGATATAATATCACTGAAATTATGTATTAGAAATGACTGTAAGTTATAAAATAATAATATCAACTTTTTAAATTTTTTTTTTTCAAAAAAATAATAAACGTTTTGTTCTAAAACAAACCGTATAAAAATGTCATTGTTAAAATTTTCTTATTATAACTCTTAAATTTAATTATTTTTGGTTTTAAAAAAATAACTTTTTAAAAATACCAACTTTAAATATTTCGTATTTTTAAAAAAAGTCTTATGCTTTAAATAAATTTATTATTTTATAAAAAATTGTTTATTTAAAAATAACATTAATAAATAGATCTCTTTATTAATTTATTAAATCTAAAAAGTGTTAAATAGTATTATTAGTAATTAAGGTAATTATTTAATAGGAGAGAGAGGCGGGAAAATTTTGATGAGAATGATTGTGGTGTTGACACGTGTAATCCCAGATACCCTTTTTTTAAAGTAGGAAGATACTATATATATAATTATGATGTCATCCGGTTCTTAAATTCGGTCCGACCACCAAATCAGTAAGCAGTCCGGTTCAACGTTCGATCCGGTTCTGAAAACATTGGTTCGGACTAATAATATCCAAAGTTTTAATATTTAAAATAGACAGTTACAAATAAAAAAATTATTCATTCTACGAGAGAATAGTTTAAGCAGACCGATTATTGCTTGTACAGTTTGGATCGTTTTGCAACATTGGGCAAAAATCAGAATGACAAGGACCTCTTTTACAATATGTAAATTGATGGAGGACTATTCATGAAAAGATGTGATGGAAACATATATAGTTGTGGAGTGAGGAATAATAAGATGTGGGGTCGTGGGGACAAATGTGACATGGAGTATGAGCAGTGACCCATACAACGACCATGACAAATGTTTTCAGAACCGGATCGAACGTCGAATCGGACGTATTACTGCTTTGGTGGTCGGATCGGTCGAACCGGATTTAAGAACCGGATGACGTCATAATTATATATAAATATTATATAGTATATATATTATATTATATATATAATCAAATATAAGTAATTTATATATGATTTATATATGTATTTTATAGTTATATATAAGACTTAAGTATATTTGGGTGTACGTGAATGTATGTCTAATAAATGATGAATGCTTTGTCCCACATTGGTGTGGGAATAAATTAAAGTTTGGTTTATAAAGTAATTATCTTACCACTCTAGAAGCCCCACCTGGATTGAACGCGGATGTCAGGTAGAAACGTAAAACTTATAAATCATCGGGCCAAGTTCAATATATGCTCATGAATTGGTTTAGTGAATATATATGTGAAATGTAACTAAAAAGGAAAAAAATGTTAATTTAGTAACCGACATACACAATTAATATATAGTATAACTTTAAATGGTTAAACATGGTTTGAAACATTATTATCATGTATTATGACCGTAATTAATTGCAAGCTTATATTATATTATTTATAATAACAAAACGTTAATTCAATTCTTTCTTATATCGGCCAATTCATTTCTACATTAGAATTCCACAAACGAGCCAAAAGAGTGAAGAAAGTATAGAAAGAGATCAATGGTCCAAGGAGAAAGTATAGAAAGAGATCAAGCTTATATTATATTATTTATAATAACAAAATGTTAATTCAATTCTTTCTTATATCGGCCAATTCATTTCTACATTAGAATTCCACAAACGAGCCAAAAGAGTGAAGAAAGTATAGAAAGAGATCAATGGTCCATGGAGAATCCAAAACTCATTATGATGGGCGCACTATTAGGTCCCGAAGATAGGGCAAGGTTTGTCCAACTTTTTACTCGGGGTGCTTTGCTTGATAAGAAGGTGGCAGAGCTTTTGCTATTGGACCACATCGATCTATCCTTTCTAAGCAACAAGCCTTTTTCTTGTTTGTTTTTTGAATGAGGCTATAAACTACCGAATATTGACCTATTAGCAACTTTGAACTCTTTCTCTCTCCTTCAGACGATTCAGATGTTGCATTGTATCTCTTGGAGAGAGGCTAGAAGCTCCCCCTTTAACTCAGGAGGCCTTCCAGTCTTCCACCACTTCGACTAATGTAGATGTGGCTCTCTCATCGTGAAAGAAGTAATGGGAGGTCAACTTGTGTTCGTTGTTACATGTATAGTCGTATGTAGATTTTGACATATGTAATTAATGCAGTTTAAAAATGGGGATGAAATGCGAATCTTAGTCGAAGAATATATTCAATAGTATCAGCTGTTCGGCTTTGATTAGGACCTTAAGGCTTAAACTAGGTCAGCTTAATATATTTATTCGACATTGTTAAATGATTCTTGAATGATTCTTAAAGGACTTTTTATTATATATTAGATGGGTTTATAAACCTTTTACATATTAGATGGGTTTTTAGAAGTTATCGTTGTCGAGCCGAGGTCTCATTGAAAGCGGTTTTTCTGTCTACCAAGATAAAGGAAAGACTGACCATCACCTAAACCTCACAGACTCTACTCTCAGTAAGACATACTGTGTATATTTGTTTGTTTGTTTGTATGGATTTTGAAGTTAAATAACATGACCAGTAATAATAAATCGAATTAACCAGATCGAATGTATGATAAAAATCCCTTGATAATTTTGAAAATCCTGCCTAGGAAAATAGAATTTATAATGTTAATTATAAGAACATTCACACTAGCTTTCCCATCTCATCCTTATATTTACACTAAAAACACTACTGTTTTACTCTATTTTTCAATTAAATAATACTTTTTATATCTTTATTATTATATTTACTCTCATGTTCACTCACAATCACTTTTAAAAATATTAAAAAATTAATGAAGCTTATAGCGTATTTCCTCAAATACGGGAAATCACGGTACAATCAACATAAATTTTCTCCATCATTCACTCACAATCACTTACAACCACCTCGCATAATATAGGGTGCATATTCACATTAAATAAAACACATACTGTGAATGCTCTTTAGAACATGTAAAAAAATAAAAGCCTAAAAGTGTCGAGGATGAGGGACTCGTTCTATTTTACTCGATTTCTCCGTATGACATATGAACTTTCTTCTCTTTTCTCCGGCTTCCCGGGAGGGTTTCGTCCCATTTTCCCATATTTTTCTATGTTATGCGTATGTGATACGGTACAAGTCACATGGGAAAAAACCAAAACGGTGATGTCAGCATTGTTGTTGAGACCGGATCGGACCGGCTGGTCCGACCGGTTCGACCGCGAATCGGGGCTGGTCCGGTCCGGTCAGGGGTAGTTCGTTTTTGATCAATTGAACCGGCCGGTCCGAACCGAACCGGCGGTTGGACCAGCGAACCGGGCCGGTTCCGACCGTTTTCAGTATTTTTTTTTTTATTTTAGTGGGTAAAACGGGATGTTAAACCATAAATTAGTACTTCGGATACACAATATAGTTAAGTTTTATATATAACTATAAAATATATGTATAAATCATATATAAATTACTTATATTTAATTACATATATAATATAATTAAAATATAGTTAAATCCGGTCCATCCGGTCCGACCACCAAACCAGTAAGGCGTCCGGTTCGACGTCCGATCCGGTTCTGAAAACATTGGATGTCAGGGTTTTTTTGTTCACCGGAAGATCGTGTTCCCACCCGGTCCAGGTATTCCCCACCTTTTCTCACCATCCAGCCTGTGTGGCCTTTTATTTCAAAACCGGAATGAGGAACTTAAGCAATGGGAAGGTCGAACAATAAATCATGTTTTGGAATTAGGAAGCCCGCAGAGCTTGAAGCTCGGTTAACCTGGCTTGGTGCACCTGGCAAAAACGGGACTCGGCCAGCCCCATGGTTCCGTTCACCTACAGCCAAAACTCTGAATAGGATGTATTACGAGTGTCTACTGACATGATATGTATCATTTGAGAAAATCAAGAGGGGACCTGGCAACTCAATCACGCCCATTTTTCCATGTGCCAGACCCAAAATCTACCCAATTAAAATGACCCGAACCGACTGGTTTCTAACGACAAGGGCGTTGAGTTTGCTAGGACTGATACAAAGTAAATAAAACTTGTTTGTTTAATATATAAGCGTTACAAACAAAGGTCACCCAGACACTTTCCCCAGAGGGGGCCAAAAAGGTAACCAAACAAGAAACATATAAAATGAAATCAAGGAAGATAAAACAAAATCAAACAACATCATTAGTCATAAATCTCACGAGACGAGTGTCATTAGCTGCAAGAGTGTCGTTAGAAATCAACTTATGATTCATTATAAGTGAAAAATACTTCATATAACATAATCATCTAACTAAACTGTATTTGACCACAATACCATCACTAATCCAAAATGAAAGTTGTTCAACTGCCCAACAATGGCAGCATAAGAATTTAAGAGAACCTCGAATTCAACATCAGGTCCAACATCAACACTGTAGATATGTTTATGAATCTTTACTCTAATATCTTATCCAAGAAAAATTCTAATAAACATGCATTTAAAGTTTATGAACAACAAAAACAATAGGCAAGCAAAAGCATTTTCAAACAACTATCATACAGTTTATGTACCTTAAATTTTCACATTGCATTTCCTTGTACTTATCCATCTAATCCCTCCATCTTGGGCTTAAAACAGGAAAGAACCCCGGAGATAACGGGAAATTGATGCCAGGAGAACGCGGAGGCTGAGGTCCAGGACCCAAGATCCCAGGTGAAATGGGAAGTTTGGTGTCAATTGTGGAGGATGTTGATACCCAGGCGAAAGCAGCGGGAAAGGTGATCGAGGTGACGCCAAATTCAGTAACCCGAAGGCGATGGCAGAAGAAACTGTGAACCTGGTGAAGGTAGAAGTGGTGGTGGCACGCTAGTTCTTGGAGACGGTCCACGAGGGCTAGGAAGCAATCCAGCCGACTGGCTTTGTGGGTTTACTGAATCATTGATCGAATGCTGCAAGTAACGCATGTATGCAGATATAGGCGACTCTGCAGTGTTTGACCACCCTGCTTGTGGCGGTGGCACCGTGGCCCGTTGAGGCGGTTGACCAAACTGATCATGTGCAACTTGATTACTATCATTCAAAGGAACCACTCCCCTAGGTCCATGAATAGGAAGCGTTTGAACGGGCATTCGTGGTCTGTTTATGTTCATAGGTGACAGCGGTGGTGGGCGAATTCGTTGCAGCCTCATGCTAGGGGACTTGGGGGAATTAACTAAAGGTCTAGGAAGCGGAATCGGTTCTTGTGAATGATGTGAAGGCGAACCCGTAAGCCGTTGAACAACGTTTCTAAAGTCATTCTTGTTGATATTATAAACCTGAGGTTGAGATACAGGTCTAGCAGGATCAACAACACTGATTGAGGTATAGGGCTTTTTCTAATGTTCTTACCATCTTATTCACGCCCAAATGCTCACTATGCCTGTTTCTATTGTAATTTGAATGATCCATTTCTGTTGAAAACCTAAGTTTGATCAGAAGTTCTATACTTCTTAGTTCTTCCCCAATTTCAAAACACAAAATCTAGTAACATGTGTATATTCATGTGTTCATAACTTCATATCAGTATATCAATTGAAGAATTACTAATGAAATTGATAAAACCCTAGCGGAAGAGAAACAATCAATCGAAACAGATGACGCACCTTGAAGATGAAACAATTTCGATTGAAATTGAAGATTTAAAGGATGTTTGTGACGATTTGGTACCCTAGAAGATGAAGATGAAGTGGATGTTGTGGAAGAGGGAATTTAGGGAAGACTACAAGAGTATGAATTGACTTACGAGTGATGAAGAAATAGCGTAGTTGTTGAAGATTTGTGCAATTTGTTGAAGATTTGTGCAATTTGTTGAAGATTTGTGAATCAATTCGTTGGAAATTAAGGATGATGTGACGAATAACGAAACAGAGCAGGTAATTTTGGGGGTTGCTTATCTGCAAATAAATGGGTGTGAAATGATGGACCAACCGATATGGGTTAAGGGCAAATAGGGCATAGGTTAAGTTTTTATTATCGGAAATTTATTAAAATAATCAATTGATCAACCCAATTTTCTCAAATAATCATTGATAAAAAAAATACGAAAATAAATAGTTGGCTTTGACCCTCGCCATGAGCGAGGAAAAGTCATAAAACCTCGCTCACGTGTATTAACCTCCCCTCACTCACGTGTAATTATCTCGTCCACGTGTAAATTGCGAATTAAAAAAAAAGTTCATGCGAGGGGTCTATTTACCTAGGCGAGGGATTTGACCCCTCTCTCGCCGAGTCAGCGAGGAGCACAATAACCTAGGCGAGGGATTTGACCCAACCATCGCCCACATCAGCCTTCGGATCAGCCATGTCAGCGAGGAACACCAGCCACATCAGCGAGGGATTTGACCAAATAGGCGAGGGGCGTTATTACCAAGGCGAGGGGCACGGTTATCCGGGCGAGGGATTTGACATTTCCCTCGCCGAGTCAAAATGAGAAGTGTAAACATCAAAGACGAATTATATTATTATTATTTTATTATTTTTTAAAAGAATTTGTTAATTCTTTATTTTATCCTTTTTTGTAAAAAAAATTAGTCAAAGGTTATTGTGTAAAGTTTAATCGGTCAATTATTTATTTTAGAAATTATCCCTAAAATCGTTTCGTGTTAATATTTAACTTGAAAATTAAAAAATGAATGTAAATATCAGATAGTTAGAGTAAACAAAATTGTTGAAATTAAGAGATGGTAAAGATTGCTAGATATAAAAATAATTTTACTTTTGATAATTATAGCTAGATGGAAAAGTAATAAATAACTATTAAACTTTAAAACTTTAACATTTTTTAAATATACCCTCTTTAAATCTAAATAAGAGCTTTTATTAATAATGTTTTCTAAAAAGAAACTCTTAAACGTTAACTCATATAACGAGTCGTAATCAAGTTTCGAATAATTAAGCGGCTTATGTTCAACATCATGACGTGTTTGATCAAACAGTATAGTGGCCTAGTAAAAGTTGATTACTTACATAGTTACATGTCGTGTTTCAAGTTGTGTCAAAATTTGCTAACCTTAATATAACTTTATAAAGTGTATGATTGATTCTAACAATATTGTCCGCTTCGCCCACGAGGAGCTCACGGATTTGCTTTTGGTTGCCCGGGTGAAAACTTCCTAGGGAGGTCACCCATCCCTGGATTGCTCCTACCTGAGCACGCTTAACTGTGGAGTTCTCCTCTCATCCACAGCCAATACGCCCAAAACGCGTAGTTGATATTAGAGGCCAGACATTCCTTATGAACCAGGAATCTCTCCTGTCCACGGCCGATGTGGGATATATGTAGGGTGTCACAAGCACCCCTTGTTTGGACTCATCGTCCTCGATGAGCCCGAGAAGTCACCATCCTTGGTGAGGTATGTCCCACACCCCGAACGGCACAAGAGTGGCTCTGATACCATTCTGTAACACCCGGCCTCTCACACCAACAATATTGTTTCTACTTCCAACAGCCCTATCATCTTCTCTAGTCTTAACAGATAGCACTCGGTACTTGACAAGGTATGTTATCACGAATGGGAGGAACCATGAATAACCATGCAAAGCAAATTAGAATCACGGGTGTACACGTAATTGTAATTTGTTGTGCATGAGAATTCTGGCGACTCTGTCGAGCGATAACGGTCATAATCAGTACAAATTTTCAATTTCTATACTTGGAGACATGAGGTCTCGGTTCTCATAAACTTCACAATGATATGGTAACAAATCCTTCAATCCTACTCGTATGAAAGTTCTCATCTACCTCGAGCCTTAATGAGATTAGTATTATGGCATTAGCCCTAGTCTCTATGAGACGTTACCCTTTCTGTCATTTCAGTGATCGTGCATAACTATCTATCTACAATGTACCAGATCTTCAAACCTTGTAATAGAGTGGTGATACTCTCTGCCTTATGTAGTCCTTGTTCATTGAATTGATCATAAGACTTAGAATCTTGGTAATTTGAGCATTCCAACATTCATTTCATTTGATATTTATCATGTTTAAGCGTACATTATATTTGCTTGTTCCCTAGTGGTGGGACACAATCGGAATTTTTTCCGGCTAACTACGTTTGGCGTAGGACCAAATAACAAGATATTATGACGACCTCGTCATTTCATCTCTGCTTTTCCATTATAAACAGCAAGTACAATTATAACCGCCACCCATGTGCTTGGCAGTTGTAATCTAGGTCTGTCTAGACAAACATTCGATATAAGCCTGATTTCTATTACCAATGGTAGCTACGATTTTGTAGTCAAAATGGATTGGTTGTCCAAAAACCAAACATAATCATTTGTGGAAACAAACTAATTAAGTTACCTCTTCTTAGTAGTGGAATACCTGCGGTAGAAGGCGACAGGGTTGTGTGGTGGTTGGCATCATTTCAAACGTGAAGGTGCATAAATGTCTCAAGAAAAGGGATTTCTCTCTACTGACACTAATTACAGAGAAGAAGGCGGATAAGAAGCGTGTTGAAGGCATTCTAGTTGTTAGAGACTTTTTGGAAGTTTTTTCTGAAGACTTACCTGGCCTTCCTCCGAATAGGCAGGTGGAGTTCTAGATTGAGTTAGTACCTGGAGCAGCTCCGATCGCTCGGGCGCCGTACCATCTGGCACCGAACGAATTACAGGAGTTGTCTAAGCAATTGTAGGAATTGTCAGATAAGGGATTCATACATCCCAGCTCTTCACCCCTGAGAGCTCCAGTGCTTTTCATGAAAAAGAAGGATGGAACTTTTAGAGTATGTATTGACCATCGGGAATTAAACAAGGCGATGATAAAGAACCGATATTCACTCTCGCGCATTGATGACCTGTTTGACAAGTTACGAAGATCAAGCTACTATTATAAGATTGATTTGAGCTCAAGTTATCATCAGTTACGGGTTCGAGAGGAAGTCATTTCAAAGACCGCGTTCAAAACTAGATATGACCACTATGAGTTTTTGGTTACGCCTTTTGGTTGACCAACACGCCAGCGGTTTTCATGGACCTCAGGAGCCGAGTATGCAAACCCTATTTGGACAAGTTCGTCATTGTCTTCATCTATGACATCCTTATTTATTCAAAGAATAAGGAGAAACACGAGGAGCACCTTAGACTGATTCTGGAGCTGCTAAAACGAGAACAACTGTATGCTAAATTCTCAAAGTGTGACTTCTGGATACGAGAGGTCCAATTCTTGGGTCATGTGGTCAATGATAATGGAATACATGTTGACCCGGCAAAAATAGAAGTCATCAAGAACTGGGCTACACCTAAGACTCCGACTGAGGTATGACAGTTTCTTGGGTTGGCTGGCTATTATCGACGATTCATCGAAGGGTTTTCAAAGATTGCTCAACCTCTCACCGCGTTAACTCATAAAGGCACTACGTACAATTGGGGTGACAAACAAGAATCCGCATTTCAGGTTCTGAAGCAGAAACTCTGTGCGGTACTGATTCTATCCCTGCCTGAGGGAACAGACGATTTTGTAATTTATTGTGATGCTTCTATGCAAGGTCTCGGTTGTGTGCTAATGCAACGCGAGAAGGTGATTGCTTATGCTTCCCGTCAATTGAAAGTTCACGAGAAAAACTACACGACACATGACTTGGAGTTGGGAGCCGTTGTGTTTGCACTCAAGATATGAAGACACTACTTGTACGGTACCAGGTGCACCACTTACACTGATCATAAGAGTCTCCAGCACATCTTTGAACAGAAGGAGCTAAACATGAGACAACGTCATTGGGTTGAGTTGTTGAACGACTACGACTGTGCGATCAAGTATCATCCGGGCAAGGCTAATGTAGTAGCAGATGCGTTAAGTCGAAAGGAGACACCTAAGCCGAAGCGAGTTCGAGCATTGCAACTCATCATTCACACTGGATTACCCGATCAAATACGTAATGCTCAACTTGAAGCTTTGGAAGACGAGAACCTGAAAGCCGAATCACTACGAGGCATGGAGAAACAATTAGAGGTCAAACCTGACGGAATTCGTTACTTTATGGGATGAATATGGGTTCTTTTCTATGGAGACCTACGAGAGCTGGTAATGGATGAAGCTCACAAGTCACGATATTCTATTCATCATGGTTCGGATAAGATGTATCAGGATTTGAAGACTATACTGGTGGCCAAACATGAAAGCTGGTATTGCCACTTATGTAAGCAGATGTTTAACCTGTCCTAAGGTTAAGGTAGAATATCAAAGGTCATCTGGTTTACTTCAACAACCAGAAATCCCAGTATGGAAATAGGAGCAGATATCAATGAATTTTATCACAAAACTGCCTCGGACGCTCAGCGGATGCGATACCATTTGGGTAATTGTAGATCGTTTGATGAAGTCCGCACACTTTTTACCAATCAGAGAGACTGATAGAATGGGAAAGTTAACACGTATTTACCTAAGGGAAATAGTATCTTGGCACGGTGTGCCAATTTCCATTATTTCTGATTGTGACGCTCGATTCACTTCACATTTCTGGCAATCATTACAATGAGCATTGGGTACACGGCTAGACATGAGTACGGCATATCATCCTCAAACCGACGGCCAGAGTGAGCGTACGATCCAGACTTTGGAAGACATGTTACGCGCTTGCGTGATTGATTTTGGCAGCAGTTGGGAAACTCACTTACCATTAGTTGAGTTTTCATACAATAATAGCTATCACACGTCGATCAAAGCTGCTCCATTTGAGGCACTGTATGGGCGTAAGTGCCGGTCACCTATTTGCCGGCGGAAGTCGGAGAAATTCAACTTACCGGTCCTGAACTTGTGCACGAGACGACTGAGAAGCTCGTGCAAATTCGTAACCGCATGGCAGCAGCACGTGACCGACAGAAGAGTTATGCTGATAAACGTCGCCGACCATTGGAATTTCAAATAGGTGACAAAGTGCTTTTCAAAGTGTCACCTTGGAAGGATGTGATTCGTTTCGGGAAACGTGGAAAACTAAACCCTAGGTACGTGGGACCGTTTGAGATTGTCAAACGGGTTGGCCCCGTAGCCTATCAGCTGAACCTACCCGAAGAACTCAGTGGAGTACACGATGTGTTCCATGTTTCAACCTGAGAAAATGCCTTGCAGACGAGACTCTCTTCGTTCCGTTAGACGAGATACATGTGGACGAACAACTACGTTTCATCGAGGAACCAGTGGAAGTTATGGACCGAGAGGTCAAAACGCTCAATTATATTTTGTTATTGTTTTATGATTTTAACCTAATTATCATCTAATAAATAAACCATAGACATTTATCTCGTTTTTATTTATATTATAACTCTAAATATTATACAGCTTTCAATAGTGCTATAACTTTTAACACGACACAAGCAAAGAACATGTCTAACACTTTTACCTTTTAATGGTAGATGTTCTTCATACTGTTTACAAATGGAATTTACCACCACTGCATACTATGATATTAACTGACATTTTTATAAAGTTTTAGAGAATTTTAAGAAGAATGTAAGATTTGTTAAGGGTAAAATTTGTATTATATAGGGCAAAATAAAATTAAATTAAACATTTAAGTATTTAAAAACAATAAATAATTAAAAATCTCGGATTTTTTGGGTTAAATATATATACATATATATATATATTAAATTCCGGACGAGGGGGTATTTTTCGTAATTACGGGCGTGGGATTGTCATAATCCCTCGCTGACTCAGCGAGGGGCACGTTTTTCTAGGCGAGGAGGTACACGTGGGCGAGGGATCATGTGAGTTCCTCACCGAGCACGTTTTTCTGGGCGAGGGATCCCTATAATCCCTCGTCACGTCAGCGAGGGATGACACATGGCGGGCTGTGATTAGTTTTTTTTTAAGTTCAATTTTGTCTTGTTATTTTCGTAATTCCATTTGATCAATTGGTCATTTTGGTAATTTCCCATTTTATTATTGCTTATCTTTAATAGATTAGATAAATTATATAATAATTATATTAAGATATATCCACAATAAATATGACGTGCACTTATTTTATCATGAGTTAATTACACAAATGTTTCAAGTGGTAAGATCGTTTTTTTACGTTTAGTCCTCAATATTATTTATAATAAGTTAGATCATTAATATTTTAATTTGTAACAAAATTATACCTAGTTTGGATGATTGTTAGTTTTTTCTGTTAAAAGTATATGTAAATAACTATTATACACCTCTTCTTTCTCTTAATCTATATTGCATCATTATTGCATCACCATCATGAAAGTAGCACAACCACCACCGACCACCACCACCATCCAACCTAGCCATTCATTAGAGTTAGCTTCCGCCACCCTCTGGACACCTTCCCCTCACCATCAACAACCATTCATCGGTCTACTCTCTTTGAAGTCGCCGTCAACCCCTTCACCTGCATCTCCCCTTCTTGCCATACCATCTTCGATGGTGGGTCGAATGGTTGTGGATATTAACGAGAAGAAATGTCATATTGGTTTTTCAGATCTGAGATATGGATGCTAAATGATGAAGGTGGCGAGATGTTGGTTTCATATTTGATTGCGGCGAGACGGTGGCGGTATGGCGGTGGCGACTGTCGGAGATGATGAATGGCTTCCATGAAGGTCGGGGTGAGCAACTGAACATGAAGAAGATGATGATTGTTGGGTTTAGAGTCAAATGTTTTTTAAAAGAGTTCAACAAATGTATTTTAAAAGAGTTGAACAAATGTTTTAGGTTTAATAATTTTTTTAGCTTGGAGTATTATGCACGTAAGCATAATTATGATATCAAATAATAACTTAATTATACAATACAAAACAATATAAAATAAAACTAAATCAGGTATATCAAAATTTTGAATTAACAATAGCTTAACTAGTTAACTGTGACCATAGGAAATGTCACATCCCGGCGGAAGCGTGAACGATACTGGTGGAATGTGACTAGCTTTTATCAGAGTGCAATTGTTTATAGTAAATAAACACAGATATAATATAAACATAACATAGACATGCTTTTATTACTATTAGACGAATTACATCTTTTTACATAATATATCAAAATTAGATGTAATTAGTTACAACTAAGTTACAGCATGTCTAAAATCTATGAAAATACGCGTCCACGTACACACTTTCGTCAACGATGTTGACGGTCAGTGTTACACAGACCCGTCCTACGACTTCGACCCAACCGTCATGAACCTCAAAGCTGAAATCAAAGGTGTTACTCATTTTCTGAAAAGTACACTTAAACCAGTCAACAAAAATATTGGTAAGAACATAGGTTTAACCCAGACAAAATATATTGTTGATGTATCAATTACAACCAAACTTGCTCACAACATAATCATACTGTCACGAAATAATCATAAAATCAGATAATATTACATCCTAACCCCCATTCGGTTAGGTGTAGGAAAATAGTAGCAACCCTCATCCGGTTGGTACAAATATTATCCTAAGTAGCGCTACCAATATTATTGACCGGTTCCTTATTCGAACTAATGGTTGTGTCGCAAATGACAGTAAGCAAACAAAAATATTTTCAAAATAATACATCAACCCAAACAGTATACTTTTTCCCCCAAAACTTTACTGAATACCAAACGGTTGAAAATGGGGCTATGAACTCACCGTGTCTTCTCACTTGAACCTAACAAGATAGTTCACAGTGTCAGACAATACTTCAAATATTTTTCTGGTTTTCATTGACTGTAAAAGATTAATAAAAACACCAAAAAAATTTCCCAATCTTTTTAACTACACATAATAGTTGTAGTTATTCCAAAATTTCTCAAAAATCATAGAAATTAGCTACTGATGTCCAAAAAAATCACCAAAACTTAATAGAACATAATTTGGACAGTTTGTAGCTTCCCATAATTTTTACAACATCAAATTCCCAACATATTATTTATATAAATTCCACAATATTCCTAAATTCCTCAAAATACATACTGCTGTTCCATAAATCATCAAAAATTCATAGAATTTTTTCCAAAAATTCAATAACATCACATAATTTTATGGCATCCAAATCTTAACAGATTATTTTCTGTAAGTTTTATAATATTCCCATAATTGGTTAAAAATAGCTCCTTTTATTTATAATTCCCAAAATTTCACAGACGGTTTCTTATATAAAACCATACATCATATAATTTTCTCAAAGTCCAAATAATAACAGAGAAGTTTCTGTGATTTCTAAAATAGTTGAAATATTTAGAAAAAATACTTATACTGCTCCAAAAATTATGAAAGCTATATATTATGTAGCTTCATATTTAATAATACATCTGTGATTTTATCAGAATTTATTATTCATTTTAAGTATTTATTATGATTTATTTACTACAGAACATATAAAATTCATATCTTAATCATAATAAGGAATAAATTCTGAAATAATTCCAGAGGCTTTTATACCTCAAAATAATCATTATTTAAGTTTTTCAGAAGTTTCCTGGATTTATTTCTATTTTTGATATTTTCTTCTATTTTCCATTATAAAATAATTTATATAAATTATTTATTTATCAAAACCTTGTCAAAACTTCCAGTTAAATATTTCAGTATAAATATGAGAGTTTATAAATGTTTATTCCCATAATTGCAGTTATTTAATATTTATTTGATTTTCTTAACTAATTATGAGATAAATCTTGGAATTTCAAAGTATATCTTTTTAATTATAAGTTTTTGAGTTTTGGGCAACTCATTACTTATGATACATGAATCAAAGCTTTAAAAATTGGTTTTGGTGTTTAAACACCAACCAATAAGTATATATTGATTTTTGTTACATATATGTAACAAAATTTTGTTTTATTCCTTGTGATGGTGATCTTAGTGATATTTCAGCTTGTTGAACTCGAGAACAGGGCTGTAAAGATCATGAATGGTGCTGGTAGGTGCTGGTTTGTGGGTGTTGGTGTTGTGGTTGTCGGGTTGGTGTTGTTGATGTTGTTTCAAGCAAACCCGAGAGATAGAGAGGTTGTGGATAGGTTGGTGGTGGTGTTTAGCTTTGTTACCGAAGAAGAAAGAAGGCAGAAGATAGCTGGAGGTGGTGGTGATCGAATGAAGGTGGTGGTGTTAGAAATCCGAGGGAGAGAGACAAAGTGATGGTTAAAGGTTGTGGTGTTGTTTATGCTCTACTTGTTGGCATATATCCCTCGGTCGACCGCCCTCATCAACATCATCATAGCCCAGGTGAGTCATCTAATAGCTTAGGTGAGTCACATGGAGATGTGGCGGTTCCTCAAAGCTTCAATCGAGAGCTTGCCACCTTGCTTTCTTAGTAAGCATTGTGGTGATGTGGTGGCGGTTTGGGGGAATACCGAGAGCTAGAGGGGATAGGTGGCAAAGGTTGAGGACATTCAAGTGTGAATGGAATGTCTAGGATGTTGTGGTGGAGGCCTAGGCTACTAAGGTTTTACTTTGTAGCATGGATACATGGATATTGGTAATGTGGTGGCGGTTTGATGCAAGAAACCGGGAGTAGGGTTGGCGGTTTTGGTGAGGTGCATGCAAGGAACCGAGGGGTGCTAGGGATTGCAAGGTAGATAGTTATGGTGATAGGTGGCAAATGATGGTGAGTTTAGGTGTGAATAGAATGTTTAGGGAGGTGTGATAGATCTTGACTTTTGAAGGCTAGGTGTAGGGTGGTGTGGATGTATGGAAAAACCGAGGGGAGGATGGTTTCGGGTGATGATGGCTCGAGTGATGTAAGGTGGTGGTTTAGGTGGGTATGTTTGGGTTATTAGTTTTAGAGTTTTAGAGTTTTAGTGTTTAGGTTTTGATTTAGTTTAGATGAATTTATTGTGTAGATATATATATATATATATATATATATATATTATTATATATATATAATATATATATATATATATATATATACCCGTAAGTATATACATATGTAAGTGAGCTATGTATATATATCTATACTAAAACATGTATGCTTGTAGTACGACAATTTTCCATGTATACGTATGTAGGTAAACATGCCCACGTAAAAACTTAGGTATCTATACACGTATGTGTGGGTTTCGGGCATATAAGCATACGTACTTACATAAACTATCATATATAGACATGCATGCAACGTGCATACGTAAAATTTTGTATATATATACATGTGGGTATAAGTTTGGGTATATAACATACATGCATACGCGAATTATCAATATATAGGCATGCATGCAATCATGCATACGTACATTCATAAATATATATACCTACTAAACATAATATTATCGTGGTTTGTAACGTAATATAATATAAAATTTTGACGTAATATTTATAAATAATAAAAGAATTTTAGGGTTGTCACAGGAAAGAAAAAGAACAAGTAAAAAATGCATGAGAAAAAATACACGGATATAAAATAGATAAACGGGCGTAACATAAAATGAACTTGTTGGTGGACGACAATGTAAGAAAAAGAACTGTTCAACAGAATTGCTTTAAAAACTAAATGGCCCATGCAGGTCTCGAACCTACGACCTTCGCGTTATTAGCACGAACGCTCTAACCAACTGAGCTAATAGGCCATCTTGTATTAAATTTATTTCAATAATATTTAAATTTTTACAAATTTGAAATAATAAGTTAGAAAATACAAGTACAGTGAGTCATGCATTTCTATCGTTTTTATACTGTTCGTATGAATAAAATTTTTTGAATAATATGTTTTTTTAATAAGACCACATTCTTTTTGACAATTTTATTTATTTTGGAGGACTTATTTTTCTTTCTTTGTCTTAGTAGTGTACAACACAAAACGCACAAGCTAAACGTTAGATTACCTTGTACTTAGTATAAGCTGATTTGTAATTTTCAAGCTATAACCGAAATATTTGGCACATTAGAATTCAATCCATCAAGACTGAAAGCTAAACGGAAGATTCTTTTGCCATAAACCTCTACTCTACATTTAAAGGTAAAATATTCGACGAATTTAAAAACTCTCATGGAGTGGGTCACCTTTCCTCTCTCTCCCTTCACAATCCTCACCTTCTTCCATGCACAGTCCGGGGATATAGGCCAATCACCTTCTCTTCTTCACGTTCGTATTTCTCTTCCATGTCAGAGTTTTGGATGGTTGATGGACCTATTATAGGTTTTTTATACCGTCAAAGTCACGTGACATGTTTTGATGGACCCATTAAGGTTTTTTATACCATGATAGTCATGTGGCATGTTATTTTTCTTCTTAGACAATATGTAGCATTTTTGCAACCTTATCCTTGGTTTAGTTTGTTACATATTAATTTTAACCACACAAACAATAATCACTATCATAAGTACCATAATATAGTAGGTAAGCTAGATTTTGTCTGTAATGATAAACCATAAAAAGCAGTTACAAATACTAAAATTACATGTGGAGTAGCATAATTTAAGCATATCAAACCAAAATTTTATGGAAAGAATTGATCCCTAATTAGAAATGTTGGTGTGGATTCATATAGTTAGAACTCACCCCTCTCTCATTAGCTTCCTTCGCATTTTTATATATTTCCATCATCTAACACCATGAACCATCAACAATCTTTAGCCAAAAATGTACATAGCAGTACATCTTTTCTCTCCTTCATCCCCACATTCTCATCTCACACCTTCCAAACACCCAACAAGTTATCCATTCATGAAACCGGTAACATGTATCTAATCTGCCTAGGTTGTCATAGCATGCCAAGAACGATTTCATATAGTGATTTCACGGATGGGTGTGGGGTCGATCAAGGGCCTCGCCCTAGGCCAATCGCGGGTGAGGATGTTAAACGCCCAAAATTGGTTCATGGGTCATCAAAAAAACTTAAAGGCACTAAAAGCGCGATAGTTGTTGTGCCTTCGAGTGGAATGGTGAATAAAGATAGGAGCTTTAAGCGAAAGGATGATGGTTGTAAGCCGAGGCTAATGAGAAGCGGTGGGATGAGAAGGGATTGAGTATGGAGGATCTAAAACAAATAATGAATACTGCCTAAAAAAGATTGACAAACAATTCTATGTGATTAGATGAAACTGTTAACTCATTTGCTATCATAATTATTTGTAGTCTAATTGACATACTGTTATATATATACATTTACATATTTGTGTTATATTATACGATAATTTTAATATGAAATAAGATTTAAAAAAGTTATGGAACTTACTCATTTGGAGATTTGATTTTATTCTTAATGATGATAGTATAGTAGAGAATCTTTAATCCTCTTTCATGTCCAACTTATGATGGAGATCTTATGCTTATGGTGTTTTTTTTTATTTTCTCCCAAGAGCTTAGATAAGGTAAGTGTATTGATTAATTGGACATTAAGAAGAATTCATGGGTAGCTAAAAGACCTTTAGCCTAATGGCATTGGTGAACTCACACCAACCAAGGTTCAAAGCCATTGTGTGTATCTTAACAACTCAATAATAATACCAACAGGTCTAAATACGCTCCGTGTGGTTATTATGTTAGTGTGTTTTATGTTTGTAAGATAGGCCAATTTTTGCCTTTAGACTTAATCTTTACGTTACTAATGATTTTAATTCCTCAACTTTTAACCACCATACATGCGATATCCACTCATCAAAATTTGTTATAAGATTAATTTTATAATATAAAATAAAAACCAAACATCTTTCTTAATAAACCAAAAATAAGATGCAACACATATGAGTGTCTAGTTTAAAATCAACATGTATGATAGAAGTGCTAGGGGCACTAGGTGTCCATCTTGATGTATGAAGGACCTTCATTATGCCAATCAACCTATTGTGCCACAACCTATTGTCTAGACTCGTATCGATCTGTGGTGTTATACCATGGTAGCCCCTAATCCGAAGCTGCTAATCAACGTTAGTGGCATTGAACTCGTAAAATGAATTGTCACAATAAAGACACACAAGTTCGAAGTTTTACTAAATCGTTGAACTTGGGTATGGATATTTCCTTTGAATTATGTCTGGCATGTCAAATTCAATAGGACTATATGATTCTATTAACCCTTTTATAGTTTACCGTTGTCCCATATGTGGTACAGCCCTTGACTGAGTAAACTAACTTTCCAAACATAGTACATATGCTACTATTTAGAGCGTATAGAGTTATTATGCTCTTGTAGTTTTCAATGCAGAAATACTATCATAAAAATTATAGTATCTTGTAGATTTGTATGTATCTTTCCAGTGGTTTAATCTTGTTCGGGTCAGAGTTGAACATGCAAACACAAGCTAACTTATTAGAGGTCCACAAGATCGAAGCCTTAAGGATTCTCTGATGCAGAAGTCAATCACTTGTCTCGTATGTATAAACCTTAAATGTGTATGCGTATATCAAGTATCGCATGCTATCTATCTTATTATTTACGGCTATGATGATGCATCTACATACATCTGAGATAGAAGATTAAATGACTTTAGCTCTATTTATTTCGATGTTCAGTGGCATAATCAGGTTCTCATTATACTAGTGATTTTTTTAATTTTTCATCATATGATGATAAGTTTGGAAGTCAACTGAGCATAGTGAAATGGTGTTGCTCCAATTAGTTCTAACTACAAGATTGTTCTCCCATGCCAATGTGAAATCGTTTTTGTTTTCAGACAACAAATGGATGGTGTTTTGGTGTGGCAGCCATTGTGCCTATATGAAGGCGTTTTTATTTTCACACAACAAACGGATGGTATTATTTGCGGCCGCAAGTATATAACTGCTCTGAGCTTTTTTGGTGAACCTTTGGATGGTTGTTAATTATCATCAATTTGATTTTTTGGTTATTGTATATTCTAATAAGTACTTACATTCGATCCAAAAGGCAAACTTCGAAATAATCATAGCATAAAATGCAAATGCACCGTCTTAAGCGGCAGTATTAGTAAACATGTTGCAACACATAGGGTAACACACTACTTGATTATACATTAAGACTTAAGCCACTTATTAACAATCAATTGATATTATGATTTTTTTTTCAACAACCAGATGTTAGCATACCTATTATACTCCATCTAATTTACGGGACAAATAATTTATTCCAATCTAACATAGAAGGAGTTAGAACTATTGATCTCAATGTGAGCTTCACCCTACTTAAACTTTAAATAGTTTTGTCATTGAGCCTAACCTTCACCTCAAATTTTAATTAAAATCATAGTTTAAGACTCAGATCCACCCTCGACCAAGGTTCAGTCTTGGCCAAGGCCCAACCCTAGCCAAGGTCTATAAACATACTTATTTTTAAGAAACGTACAGAGCATTTACAGTTGGTTTAGTATATTTATGTGAGTGTGTTTCTTATTTTTTTAAAGAATGATTATAAGTGGTTGTAAGCAAAGGATAGAGAAAAGGAACTGTTCATCTATGTATTTAGGGAATCACGGTTCAATCTCTATAAATTTACTAATGTTTTTAAAAGTTGTTGTGAGTAGATGAGAGAAAAGGTAATAATAAAAGTATTAAAATTATTATTTAATTGAGAATAAGAGAGAAAAATTTAGTGTAATTATAAAGATAAATATATAAATCTGATATGAACGCTATTATTCGTAAAAGAGATCATTAAAGACTGTTATCTTTTTAGATTCATTATTTTTTACTATAACACAATTTCAAAGGTTGATTGGTTTTTTAATAATTTTTACTCAATCTCAGCCTTTTATATATCAAATTCTTTACAAGTTTAAAACATAATATCCTCGGTCAATAGTTTGTTGTTTGTTTACTTAATTTAAAATACCATAGTTCAAATCCAAGGAGATACATTCTTATTTTTTTCTTTCATTCTTTCCTAATCTTCTCTGTCATTATTTTTTTGCAAATTAAAAAAACAATTAGCCTTTAGTCGGTTGGTAAGTTTACACTGGTCTACGTTTCGACATAAATGTGTTTGGAAAATAGTCGAGTCAAATATAATACGTTTTCATTAATTCAATGGTATACTTTCGAGTTCCTATATGTTTTAACGTAAATTTAATTCGGAAACGAGTTAGGTCAATTTTAGTCTATATATTATCATGACGCGTACGATACCGCCACTACGCATGGCGGGTAATAAACTAGTTATTATTTATTACCTTTTACATTTATGTGGAAATAAAAAGGTGTGAATTACTATTTTAGTCCATGTGGTTTGGTGAAAATTATGATTTCAATCCAATAGTTTATTTATTACACTTACGGTCCAATAGTTTTAAGATTGGTTTCAATTTCAGACCACACTACTAACACTGTTAAATATTTCTGCTTTTTTTTGAACGGCAAATGCAATTATGCATTAAATTAAGTGAAAACAAATACATTGAAAAGTCGCTAGCAAGATGTTAAGGCGACCACTAGAAAGCGACTACAACGGGAAATTGAAAATGAAAAATTACACCATGTATGCCACTACAATTCCTTCATTCTGGATCTATGTTTTAGCCACGAGAATGAGATATACTTCACCTTGTCCACCACCCTAAGTACTGAAGGGTGTGTGCCTTGAAACACCTTATCATTTCGCGTTCGCCATATCAACCATAATGTTGCCATTGTGACGCCATAGACTGCTTTCTTGTGATTTACGGGAGCCGGCAAAGAGAATGGAGCCAAAAGCAAATCTGATATACTATCAAGATTTGCGAAACTCAATCTAACCCACAGTAATACCAAACCCCATACTTGTTTCAAGAATGGGCATGATAAATATAAGTGATCGACGTTTTCTATAGAGCTATCACATAGAGTGCAATCTGATAAGATCAGAGACACTCCTCTAGCAATAAGATTTTCCTTGGATGGAATTCTATCCATCCTCAATCTCCAAACAAAACAATTTACCTTCAGTGGAACCCATGAGAGCCATTCGTGTGTAACCGAATCTGAAGGGATACGATTGAATTCCAATATTTTTCTAAGAGATCTAACTGAAAATTCGCCAGATTCATCGCCCATCCATACCCATTTGTCATCTCCTGTTTTTGCGTGAAACCCGTCGACTATGGCATTGATTGCTTGCAATTGAACACGTTCGACATCGGAGACTAGTGCGTATTTCCAATCCAAGTTTAGGATCGGAGCTGGATTAGCGAGCACCATTCTATCTTTGACTTTACATGACTTCTACGCCTCCGCTAAATATAAATCAAGAAATAGATTTTGCAATGGACCATAATCACACCAATTGTCGAGCCAGGATGAATTTTTTTCACCATCACCAACATAATCAAAGGGTGAACGATGGTGTTGCTGGTGGTGGAATACGACAGGAAGGAGGGAGAAGAGCGTGTTATGGTGGTGGCTGGTGTTTTCAGGTTGTAGTGGTGACTGATGACCGGTGCCCGATATCCGACGGTGGAATACGACGGGGGAGGGAGGGAGGGAGGTGTCACACCCCAACCGATGGCGGAATCATCGGGGCGGACCAATGGGAAGCGATTGTTCACAGCACATGGGACTAAATAAACCGAAGTAATATTAAATATCACTTGCATTAAAGAATTCTAATACGTTTAAAACAATAATCCAAATAACGTAATAGTAAGTGTCTTTTATTTTGACTAAGTCCAGGTCTTAAATGAGCATGTAGAAGTCCACAAACTTGCTCAACCTAAAATCATGTGAAAAGTAACGACTCAGCTAAAAATTAGCCGGTGAGTAAACACAATTTTGAGTATACATATAGATTGATTGTTTGATTGAGAATAATCCAATTCACAAGGTAATGTTAAGACTTATAATGCAATAACGGAGCATATAGATAAACCGACACAATATAAACCCCTTGACTTGACATTTTGCATATAATAGACTTGCACACATACACCATAGATTGACTATTTGCCTCTGGCACAATCACCACTCGACTATTCATATGGGGTGGGTATTCAAACCAGTAGATCTACCATTGATACCAGGATTGATTGATTGACTGTAATAGGGTTCTTACTGTCGTCCAGTTTATCTTAGTATGTTCACATAGTTGCAAGTAATAACATAACCTGTCTTGAATTGAATTTAGAATGAAATAACAATAGAATATCATGATTGAATATTGTATCACATGATTTCCTCAAATAAGAAATAATATAAAAAGGGGATATGAATACTCACTTGATTGATGAGATTAGAATTTGGACGTGATAGATTAGACACCAACGATTTCCTTACGAGTAATCTACGGAACGGTGTCTCAAGTTAGAATAATAATGATTTAAGAATTGGGAATGTATTAGAGTTTCCATTAGGTTTTGAATGATAGTTTGAATAAAATAATTTATTTAGTTTGAATGTCTTGAAATAAATAAAATGAATTTATTGAAAGTGATTATGTTTAGAATTTAATAGAAATAAATGTATCAATACACGTAACTGTTTGATTTATTGTTAAAGTATGGGAAAGACAAATAACTCGTTTTATTAATTAATTATATGATAATTAATTAAAATATTTAATTATTTAAGTGAGTAACAAAATGAAAATGATTTGGAAAGATTTAGATCGTCTTTGGTGATTTTACAAAATACCAACTTATAATGTTAAATAGTGAAAATAACAATTAGTAAATAGTTAATGGAATAATTAATTTAGAAAATTAATTTTTTAGTTTTTCTTTTGACAATTCAAGCGCTTTATGTTTGATAAAAAAAATAATAGTTTATAAATATTTAAAGAAAAATAAGTTTATTGTTTATATTGTTTTATGTGATATTGTTTTATAAATATTTAAGAAAAATTGCAGAAAATGAGTTTAATGATTTAAAAATAAACAAAGTTTAAAAAAATAATTTTTACAATTTTAGGAATTTTCTGAAATTTTTAAAAGGCTGAAAAAGGGCTAAAAAAATGTTTGAGGGTGCCCGGGGTCGAACCCGGGACCTCATGAATGGCAAGGGGGCACGGGACCTGTGAACCAAGGCATACAGCCGCGGTTATAAGCCGGTTCCTAATTGTTTTAACTCGAATCAATTGAACACCCCCAAATTACATATGAGCCCTAGTTTGATCCGGACCAAATTGAAGGTCGATTCGATTTTGAAAGCATCTGCAATCATGGGGCTTTCATTCCCCATGTAAAGACGAGTGTGTGGGTGTGTGTAATTACCCGAATTGGTGAGATTTTGATGGAGAACAAGTACACGAGCCGATCGCGACCACATATCACTTGTTTGCTATCCAAACGACGATGATAATCAAATTAAACTCGAGGGAAACTTCGAAAGATGATCTGGAAGCAAAGCCCCTTGTCAATTTAAGTTAAAATCAATCAGAGATTGGGTTTCAATGGAGTTGCAGGTCCGCGATTAAGGTGGTGATCGGATGTGGTGTTTGTGCGTGTTTCTTTCTAAATTGAACTCAATGGAAGGTTTTAAATGATTAAAAGTTCGTGAGTGCGGAATTAATTCGATTATTAAAGCGTGTAGTGCCCGATTTATGGCCGGATTTTTCGGCCGATCGTGGGGAAAGGAAAACCGGGGAAGAAGGGGGTGGGGTTGGGTGTTTTTGGTAATTACACAATGGTCCCTGAAGTTTACCTTTGTTCCATTTTGACCTAAAGTTTGGGTTTTAGTTTCAATATAAGTTACATTTTAGTCCCTGTGATTATTAATGTTAACATTTTATGTAAAAACTAAGTAATTTCAAGTTTTAACATGATAAAATATATATCATTACAAGTTTAAGAATATAATTTATTATTATTATTAACGTTATTATTACCATTAACATTATTATTATTATTATTATTATTAATACCATTATTAATAATAGTAATAATAATATCATTATCATTAGTATAATAACAATATTTTTATATAAAAGTCCTTGAAAAACCTTTTTTTTTTTATATAAAACTTATTTTATTAAATTTTAAATTTGATGCTTAAGGTTCATAAATATTATTATCATCTTATAATAATAAAATTATATTTATAAACCATATGATTTTTAATTCGGATTAAATGAAAATGTTAATGTGCTCGCATCGAAATAACATAGATTCTATTGACTAGCATAAACGGGTTCGGGTTACTAGTTGGAATGGGTCGGATGTCACAGTCTCCCCTGCTTTAGGAAATTTCGTCCCGAAATTTGTTCACGAGGAGGCTGAAACGAAAAGATGAGGATACTGGGATTTCATTTGGTCCTCACGTTCCCAGGTGAATTTTGGGCCACGTTTAGATTCCCAGCGGACTTTGACAATGGGTATCCGGTTGCGTTTGAGTTGTTTGACTTTCCGATCCATAATTTCACAGGTTTTTCAATAAAGTGCATAGATTCATCAATCTGGACTTCGTCAAGTGGAATGTGGAGGTTTTCATCAGCAAGACATTTTTGAGGTTGGACACATGAAACGTAGGATGAACATTGCTGAGTTATTGGGGTAGTTCAAGCTTGTAGGCCACTTTCCCAATTCGCTCGAGCACTTTGAATGGGCCCAAGTAACGAGGTGCTAGCTTCCCTTTCTTTCCAAAGCGAATCACTCCCTTCCAAGATGATACCTTGAGAAGTATGAGATCACCGACATTGTATTCCATGGGTCTTCGTCCTTTGTCAGCATAATGCTTTTACGATTTCTAGCAGCGACCAAGTTATCACGGATCTTATGAATTTTGTCGGTTGTTTCTTGTATCAATTCTGGACAGTGATCTGTGATTCACCAACTTCATACCAACAGATGGGAGATTGACACTTTCGGCCATACAAGGCCTTAAATGGTGCCATCTGGATGCTGGTATGGTAACTGTTATTGTAAGAGAATTCGATCAACGGAAGATGAGAATCCCACGATCCACTGAAATTAATGACACAAGCCCGGAGCATATCCTCGAGGGGTATTGTTCTTTCAGTATGACCGTCGGTTTGCGGGTGATAGGCTGTGTTAAAATTCAGTTGAGTTTCGAGAGCTGATTGGAGACTTTTCTAGAAACGAGAGATGAAGCGACCATCGTGATCAAAGATAATATCTAAAGGTACACCATGCCAACTGACTATTTCATTGATGTAAATACGAGCCAATTTCTCGACTCGGTACTCCTCACGAATTGGTATGGAATAAGCCGACTTAGTCAATCGATCTATAATGCACCAGTTGTCATCATGACATTTAAAATAAGGAGCATTTAGTGAATGAAAAGTTAAACAGGAGATTCACGGGAACACGAAGGTTAGGTTTTGTCATATGTAAAGGTAAGACACTTGGACACATGCCAAGTTAGGTATTTTCTTTTATGCCAAACCCATGACTACAAGTTACGAAGGTTTATGAACCATTATATCCACATCGCAATGAGGATAATAGTGAGTCTTTTTGTTCAAAACCAAGTTAGAATTTCAATGATTTTCAAGGTTAAAGATTCAAGAACGATTCAAGAAATGACGCAAACAATAAGATAGGTATTTGTAAACATGTTTTGCAAGATAACAAATTTCCAAAGGTAGATTGCATACGTAATTCATCAAACCCATAAGTATAGTCGAGAACATTCGTATGACTAGAAAGACATAATCACAAGTTGATAATATCTTTACTTGATAAAAGATTGTTTAGGAAGACTACCATCACGTAATCAGGTGTTGAAGACTACCATCACGTAATCAAGGTGTTGATGATATCTCAAAATGAAAGTTGATAAGTAAGGAATAAATGGTTCCATATAGCTAGATCAAAACATGAGGATAAAGGGAAAGAAATCGATTTAAGGATTTAAATGCTCCAAGCTTGGAATCAAAATCAACCTAATACGATCGGGTCTCCTTTCAAGTTCAGAGATCATGCTTTGGCTTGATAGGTCGAATCACCAACATTGATTCTCCCTTCAAGTTACTACATGCTTTTTGTCAATTGATTACAACCATGGTAAGTTGAAGATCAAGAAATGAGAGTAGTCATCAAGGTGTGGTTTTCACTCCTAACTTGATGGTGTATTCCAAGGTATGACCACTAGCTTACCAATCAAAAAGTTCGATCCCAACTCATTGTTAAGGGTCCACAGAAATAAGACGAGGCAACTCACCATTAAGGTAAGGAAAATCACTCCTACCTTAACGATGTAGTTTTACAAAAGCAAAATATAACAGGATGAACTTCTTCATCAAAATCCAGAATTCACTCCTACTTTGACGAGGTCGTTTCATTTGAGAAAATACAATCCATAAAAATGAATTTATCATCAAGATATGGAATTCACGCCTTGGGCTTCAATATCCCAAGAAAACAATCGAGGTTTGATATCTGTCACCAAAGTACGGGTTTTCAATCCTATTTTGGTGAGATCATGTCATTTGTGAAGTGCAAGTTCCAATGAGAATAATTGAAGTCAATCCTCAGGATGAGGAATTTGCCCTAATCCAGAGGGTGAAATTTCATAAAAACACACAATTGGAAACCATTTATCAAAACGAATAGAGAATCATCAAAGTAAGGGAATCATCCCTGTTTTGATGAGTTAGAATTGTTTAGAAGGTACGAGTGTTCTTAGTCATAGATTGACTTACAAACTCTTGCATCTCCCACGATGCAGATGGTTCAAGGTTTGACTTAACAACAAAAGGAAAAGAATATCACTTAGAAATTCAGAAAATTTCAAGTTAATCAATGTAACCAAAGGAAAATCATGCTTACAAAATTTAAGGTCAAAGTTCGAGATATCAGGATTTGTTATGATGGTGTTCAAATCTTGGATGGTTTAAATCGGGAAGACGAAATCAAGGACAAAAATGATTCGACATCACAATGAGATGTGAACATTCGATTCACAATCGAAGGGAATACATGGACTTGTCAGGATATGAGGTCAACCATAGCCTTATTGAAGGCACGCGTATTTATAAGTGATCACTTATCTCAAGGGTTTTGAGTCAAGTAAATGGATTCAATGATCAAATCAAATCACCATTTACACTTTGCCTAGAAAAAGTATCCCGAGATGTAGGAGGTCCATCTACAGCATTGCATGTTCTTAGTTATGGGACACCTCCTTATGAGAACTTGAGAACCATAAGTAACGGTTTAAAGTTTTAAAGGCCATTCAGTGTTTAGGAAAGTGTTCTCGATGCTTTCGAACCACTGTAGTAATCCGGTAACTCCTTCGGTTCCACTAAACTTTGTGGGGTTGTAAGAACTGAAACGCTTGTAGGTACAAGCACGTGGAGGGTTAGGACCAACAGAGATTGGAGCAGGGTTCGCGCCCTGATTCAGATGAGTTAGGAGGGTTGGTATGACTGCAGCAACCTCACGTGCTACAATAGCAGCAATCTTACGACCAGAGTTTCCAGATCGGGATCGATTTTGACGAGTAGACATTTTGAAATATCATTAAGATATTTTATGAGAATTAGGTAATATGAGCTACACAACATCAAAATGACAATCGGGAATTTGGCATAATAGTAATGAGATGTTCCAAGTGTAATCGTTTGATTCATAAATCAAAGCGAGTACGTTGACTACCCAAAGTATTAGGTCAACCACAACTTTGTTGAAGACATGCTTACCTATAGGCAGATACTCATCCCGAGGGTTCCCAGGTAAGGTAGACAGATCCATCGGCTGATTTGGATTTATACGAATACCTTACCTAGAAAGAAAACCTCGAGATACAGGCATCCCACTCTTCCAGCATTGCATGTTTCAAGTTGTAAGACACAGACTTTGACGAATTTGAAAACCACGAATAACGATTCAAAGCTCATTTTGAAAACCATTTGATTTAGGCACACAATGCCTTGAATATGATTTAAGATTTGTGTGTACATTGATAAGTATCAAAGTATAAGAAGAATCACATAAGGCATATAATCACATAATCAAATATAAATATATAAGACACGTTAAAAGTCCTACCTAAGCACATAAAATACATGAGAGGACTCATGTGTAAAGGTACTTAGTTATAGTCTAGGTCATTCCATTTCTAATAACCTAATTCCCTATAACCATGGCTCTGATACCAATCTGTCACACCCCGACCGACGGCGGAATCATCGGAGCGGACGAGGGAATGATTGATTGTTCATAACACATGGTTGTCTAATAGTGAAGATAATATTAAAATCAGATTACAAGATAGCATGAGTTTAACATATACAATACAACAGTTGAAGTCACAAATAGTAATTGTCTTTTATTTTAACTAAGTCCGGGTCTTAAATGAGCATATGGAAGTCCATTAAGTTGCTTAACCTGAAATCATGTGAAAAGTAACGAGTCAGCTAAAAATTAGCCGGTGAGTAAACATATTTTTGAGTATACATATAGATTGATTGTTTGATTGAGAATAATCCAATTCACAAGGTAATGTTAAGACTTATAATGCAATAGCGGAGCATATAGATAAACCGACACAATATAAACCCCTTGACTTGACACTTTGCATATAATAGACTTGCACACATACACCATAGATTGACTATTTGCCTCTTGCACAATCACCACTCGACTATTCATATGGGGTGGGTTATCCAAACCAGTAGATCTACCATTGATACCAGGATTGATTTATTGACTGTAATAGGGTTCTTACTGTCGTCCAGTTTATCTTAGTATGTTCACATAGTTGCAAGTAATAACATAACCTGTCTTGAATTGAATTTAGAATGAAATAACAATAGAATATCATGATTGAATATTGTATCACATGATTTCCTCAAATAAGAAATGATATAAAAAGGGGATATGAATACTCACTTGATTGATGAGATTAGAATTTGGACGTGATAGATTAGACACCAACGATTTCCTTACGAGTAATCTACGGAACGGTGTCTCAGTTAGAATAATAATGATTTGAGAATTGGGAATGTATTAGAGTTTCCATTAGGTTTTGAATGATAGTTTGAATAAAATAATTTATTTAGTTTGAATGTCTTGAAATAAATAAAATGAATTTATTGAAAGTGATTATGTTTAGAATTTAATAGAAATAAATGTATCAATACACGTAACTGTTTGATTTATTGTTAAAGTATGGGAAAGACAAATAACTCGTTTTATTAATTAATTATATGATAATTAATTAAAATATTTAATTATTTAAGTGAGTAACAAAATGAAAATGATTTGGAAAGATTTAGATCGTCTTTGGTGATTTTACAAAATACCAACTTATAATGTTAAATAGTGAAAATAACAATTAGTAAATAGTTAATGGAATAATTAATTTAGAAAATTAATTTGTTAGTTTTCTTTTGACAATTCAAGCGCTTTATGTTTGATAAAAAAATAATATTTTATAAATATTTAAAGAAAAATAAGTTATATTGTTTATATTATTTTATGTGATATTGTTTTATAAATATTTAAGAAAAATTGCAGAAAATTAGTTTAATGATTTAAAAATAAACAAAGTTTATAAAAATGATTTTTACAATTTTTAGGAATTTTCTGAAATTTTTAGAAGGCTGAAAAAGGGCTAAAAAAATGTTTGAGGGTGCCCGGGGTCGAACCCGGGACCTCATGAATAGCAAGGGGGCACGGGACCGGTGAACCAAGGCATACAGCCGCGCCGGTTCCTAATGTTTTAACTCGAATCAATTGAACACCCCGAATTACATATGAGCCCTAGTTTGATCCGGACCAAATTGATGGTCGATTTGATTTTGAAAGCATCTGCAATCATGGGGCTTTCATTCCCCATGTAAAGACGAGTGTGTGGGTGTGTGTAATTACCCGAATTGGTGAGATTTTGATCGAGAACAAGTACACGAGCCAATCGCGACCACGTATCACTTGTTTGCTAGCCAAGCGACGATGATAATCAAATTAAACTCGAGGGAAACTTCGAAAGATGATCTGGAAGCAAAGCCCCTTGTCAATTTAAGTTAAAATCAATCGAAGATTGGGTTTCAATGGAGTTGCAGGTCCGCGATTAAGGTGGTGATCGGATGCGGTGTTTGTGCGTGTTTCTTTCTAAATTGAACTCAATGGAAGGTTTTAAACGATTAAAAGTTCGTGAGTGCGGAATTAATTCGATTATTAAAGAGTGTAGTGCCCGATTTGTGGCCGGATTTTTCGGCCGATCGTGGGGAAAGGAACACCGGGGAAGAAGGGGGTGGGGTTGGGTGTTTTCGGTAATTACACAATGGTCCATGAAGTTTACCTTTGTTCCATTTTGACCCAAAGTTTGGGTTTTAGTTTCAATATAAGTTACATTTTATTCCCTGTGATTATTAATGTTAACATTTTATGTAAAAACTAAGTAATTTCAAGTTTTAACATGATAAAATTTATATCATTACAAGTTTAAGAATATAATTTATTATTATTATTATTAACGTTATTATTACCATTAACATTATTATTATTAATATTATTATTAGTAATATCATTATTAATAATAGTAATAATAATATCATTATCATTAGTATAATAACAATTATTTTTATATAAAAGTCCTTGAAAAACCTTTTCGTATTTTATATAAAACTTATTTTATTAAATTTTAAATTTGATGCTTAAGGTTCATAAATATTATTATCATCTTATAATAATAAAATTATATTTATAAACCATATGATTTTTAATTCGGATGAAATGGAAATGTTAATGTGCTCACATCGAAATAACTGTAAGGCCCCTCCTTTCTAGGGAGACCTCACAGTTGGTCATTCACAGCAAAACATAGCTTTAAAGAAATCATTTATTCATATATGTATAAATAACTATCACAACGGAAAATACGGAAATTTCAATTTATTACAATGTAGCTAAGTTAAAATATAAACATTGTCTTTAAACATCAAAACTATTCAAAGTCCTCTTAAGTTCTTCTTTATCAGGGATGTCAGTCTTTAGATGCCAAGAAGCTTCAATTTCCATGCTCCCATCCCGTAAGCTCTAACTTTCACCTGTCAACTGATATGCATACAAAAGTCAGCTCGCTGAGTGAATTCTAGGTTTACTTTGTTAAATAACTTTCTTGAAGGTAATAGATTTAGCGGTTAAAAATAATCATCATCTATCAAACATCTATACACCCGGGCTATTTCTTTATCGATACTTTATCATTACTTGTTATTTATTACTCTTCTTTATCCGTCAATTCTCTATCACAATCGGTGCCTAGGCTCGCCTAGGACTTTACCGACATGCCAATTAAGGACTTACTGTCATACCCGATCAGGCCATTATTGTCATGCCAATTCAGGACTTGCTGACCTACCTATTCGAGCATACTTTATCACTTTATCACTGGTGAGGGCACAACGAATGCAACCCTCCTTTATCAATTGCTTGCAAGGCTTTACTTTATCACTTTATCAAGGTACATGTTATGGGCCCAATAACAATTCTTTATGTTTCACTTATATCTTTAGTTTTCACATACACTTAACACATAATAAGAAGCAAACTCTTAGTCTAAGCATTCACATTTCATCAATCATGAGAGATAAACTAGATAACTGACCCTCCGCGGGACAGCGGGGGTTCGGGGGCGGCAGCCACTAATAGCGGGGTTCTAGGGGCGGCAGCCCCTAGTGGGGTCCAAGGGGTAATGCCCCTGGCTGGGTTCTAGGGGCACATTTTACTTTAGAAAATTTTATTTTCTTGATAAAAGGTCTTAAAAACCGTTCTCATAAAATTATGTATTTTAGTATGCATATCACCCCAAAACATTGAAAACGGGTAAAGGAGGGGTCTAGAACTCACCTGAACTCGTCCAAGTAGCTTAAATTTTAAGTCACTTAAGCTATAGCCTGAATACTCTAGCTGCACGAAAGTTATTATGCAAAAACGTCATTTTCTTCATAGTTTCGCCCACAGTTTCGCTGGTAGTTTCGCTGTCAGTTTCGCTGGCAGTTTCGCTACCAGTTTCGCTGGGCAGCACCTCTGTCAGTTTCGCTGGACAGATTCGCTGGCATGAGCGCCCAACTTTCGTTGGAATTTCCTAGTTTCGCAATGTCTAAGGTCAGCCTAAGTACTTAACGAAGGTATCAGCGAAACTGTAGTTTCACTGTAGCGAAACTGTAGTTTCGCTAGGATTCTCCTAGTTTCGCTGGATAAATGCACAGTTTCGCTGGATGAATACTTAAATTCGCTGGATCGGGGCCCAGTTTTGCTGGATGAACAAAAACTAAGAACCAGCCCGTTTTTAACCCAAAATCTTAACTTTTTACGTCCAAATCCTTGGTTTACCTTCCATGAAACCAAATCTAAGCTTTTTACACGTTTTCATACGTAAAAATTTGACCTTTATGTGTTTCTTTGAACTTTTCAAAACCCCAAAACCCTAGAATCCGGGTTTGATCTACAGAAGGTCTTAGAGGTCGATTCTTACCTTGTTTTGTTGCTATTTCCTTAAGTTTTGATGCTCCAATCACCCAGCTCTTCAATCCTTCAACCTTCCAAGCTCAAATCTTGAGTTCTTCCCACTTTCTCTCTCTACTTTCTCTCTCTACGAAATTGGTGGCTACGGTTGAAATGAGGGAATGGATCTGATCATGCATGGTTTAAGGGCTTATTAAGGGCCCTTAAACCCATCAAACCTAGCCCATTAAGGCTAATTTGGTCCATAGCCCACTAATTTACCCCTTTATTTCTTAAATTAACCCTTAAAAGCCCATTATTATTAAATGGCTTGTTTCGGGAAATTTCGGGGCGTTACAATAACATAGATTCTATTGACTAGCATAAATGGGTTCGGGTTACAAGTTGGAATGGGTCGGATGTCACAGGTTGCAAGAACTGAAATGCTTATAGGTACAAGCACGTGGAGGGTTAAGACCAACAGGGATTGGAGCAGGGTTCGCGCCTTGATTCAGATGGGTTAGGAGAGTTGGTATGACCGCAGCAACCTCCCGGGCTACAAGGGCAACAATCTTGCGGCCGGAGTTTCTAGACCGTGAACGGATTTAACGAGAAGACATTCTGAAATATTATTAAGAAATTTTATGAGAATTGGGTAATATGAGCTATACAACATGGAAATGACAATCGGGAATTTGGCATAATAACAATGAGATGTTCCGAGTGTAATCATTTGATTCGTAAATCAAAGCGAGTACGTTGACCAACCAAAGTATTAGGTCAACCACAACTTTGTTGAAGACATGCGTACCTATAAGTGGACACTCACCCCAAGGGTTCCCAGGTAAGGTAAACAGATCCATCGGTTGATTTGGATTTATATAAGTACCTTGCCTAGACAGAACACCTCGAGATACAGGCATCCCACTCTTCCAGCATACAGACTTTGACGAGATTTGAAAAACATAAGTATCGATTTAAGATTTGAAATTTGAAATTTGGAAATCATGTGATTTAGGCACTAATGCCTTAGTGTATGTTTGGGAATTTTGGGTGTGTATTAGTCATGATCAAGAGTAGGAGGATATCCATGTAAGGCACCTAACCTAGAAGAGTGTCTAAACATGTAAGGCCCGTAAAAATTCCATTTTAAGTACGAGTGGGCTCGTAAGTAAGGACTTAGTTATAGTCTAGGTCATTCCGTTTCTAATAACCTAATTCCATATAACCATGGCTCTGATACCAATCTGTCACACCCCAACAGATGGCGGAATCATCGGGGCGGACCAATAGGAAGCGATTGTTCACAGCACATGGGACTAAATAAACCGAAGTAATATTAAATGTCACTTGCATTAAAGAATTCTAATACATTTAAAACAATAATCCAAATAACGTAAAAGTAATTGTCTTTTATTTGACTAAGTCCGGGTCCTAAATGAGCATGTAGATGTCCACTAACTTGCTTAACTGAAATCATGTGAAAAGTAACGAGTCAGCTAAAAATTAGCCGGTGAGTAAACACAATTTTGAATATACATGTATATGATGATTAAATGTTTGAATAATTCAATTCACATGGCAATGTCGAGACTTATAGCACAATAATGTAACACAAAGACAAATCAACACAATCAATCCAATTGACTAAATGACTTGATCCGCAGACGAAGTCGTGATAGAATATGTGAATCCGGTTTTAATCACCACTCGAGTATTCATATGGGGTGGGTTGTCAAACCAATAGATCTATCATGTTACCGTGGTTGTATAAATTATTGATTGTGTTGTCATCCAATTCATCTAACTATGAATACATTATTACAAGTAAAGACATAACATGTAAAGAATTGAATTTATACGTGAAATAAAATAAAATAACAATGTTTGATTATAGTGTCACATGATTTCCCAAAAATATAAACAAATAAAATGGGCAATGAATACTCACCTGATTGATGAGATTAGAATTTGGACGTGATAGATTAGGCACCAACGATTTTCTTATGATTGACCTAAGGAACGGTGCCTCGAATTGAATAATAGTGATTTGAGAATTGGGAATGTATTAGGGTTTCCATTGAGTTTTGAATGGTAGTTTAAATAAACTAATTTTATTTAGTTTGAATGCCTTGAAATAAATATAATGAATTTATTTAAAGTGAGTATGTTTGAAAATTAATAGAAATAAATCTATCAATACATTTGACCATTGGATAGGTCATTAAAGCGTGAGAAGAACAAATAACTAACTTTATTAATTAATTATATGCTAATTAATTAAAATATTTAGTTATTTAAGTGACTAAAAGAAATGGAGATATTTCGGAAAGACTTAGGTTGTCTTTTGGTGATTTTATAAAATATCAACTTATAATATTAAAGAATAATTAGTAAATAATTAATGGTCAAAGGAATAATTAATTTGGAAAATTAATTCGCTTGTGTTTCTTTTGACAATCCGAAACGCTTTATGTTTGATAGAAAAATAGTTTATAAACTTTAAAATTTACATATAAATTTAAGATTCTTTGTCAAATAATAATTATTTAAAGTAGAAAGATTTAATTATAACTAGAGGTAGCGTTTGGACCCATAATGATTTATTAATTTAAAACATAATTTAAAAAGAATCCATTTTATAAGAAATAATTAAAAAAAAATAATCTTTGTTATATTGTTTTATAAATATTTAAATTTAAAAAAAATTACAGAAAATAAGTTTGATGATTTAAAAATAAACAAAGTTTATAAAAATGATTTTTATAATTTTTAGGAATTTTCTGTAATTTTTAAAAGGCTGAAAACCTTTAAAAAATATATGAGGGTGTCCGGGGTCGAACCCGGGACCTTAAAGTTAGCAAGTGGACATGGAACCGATGAACCAAGGCTTACAGCCGCGGTATCATTTGGTTCCTAATGATTTTAAACACCTCTAACCCATTCCCCCCAAATCACCCATGAACCCTAGATTGCTTTCTATCCAAATTGAACATCAAGATGATCATGATAACGAAATTAAACATAGGGCTTTGCTTCCCTAGCTGATTTCGAGTAGGGTGATGTGTTTAATTACCCGAAAGATGTTAGAATCGATGGAGTCGAGTTCGAGCAGGTCGCGGTTGAAACCCGATCTTGAATCGATGTGTACGTGTGTGTTTGATCAAATTGGAGGTGCAGAGAGTTTAGGTGAGCGTAAAGGAGCGTTTGCGCTCTATTTATAGGGGTAATTTGATGTTTAACTATTCGATCAATTTCAGTTTAGTTGCCGATGGTTCGGGTCGATTTTGTATGTGTTTGAACTGATTTTATGTTAAATTGGTGTTTGATTACTATTATAATTGTGATTATGCGATTCCAGGTTGGTTGATTGAGTCCACTACTCGATGTTTCCACTCAATTTGATTCGGATTTAAGTGGGACGGTCGGGTTTGGTTGTCACGCACAAATCGACTATAATTTTAAATTGTATTGGGGCATAGGTTCAAATCTTCCATGCGAGATTGTCGGGGGTGTTTAATTTGGTTGAAATCGTGTGATTGGGGTGTTGTGGCTCGCCGGAGAAACGGCCGGAAGGTGGCCGGAGTAACAGGGGTCGACAGGTGGGGGTGATGGGTTTTTAAAAGAAATTACACTTTGGCCCCCTGAAGTTTATATTGTTTGTTATGTCATGTTTAAGTTTTGTAAAACAAGTTTCAATTGTTTACACTTTCAACCCAAAACTTTTTAGGGTTAAATTTGAATAATGAATTTATTGTTATTATTATTATTATTATTATTATTATTATTATTATTATTATTATTATTTTATTATTATTATTTTATTGTTATTTTATATAAAAATCCTTGAAAACCGTTTCATATTTTATATAAAACTTATTTTATTTAATTTCAAATTTGATACTTAAACTTCATAAATATCATTATTATCTTATAATAATAAAATTATATTTATAAACCATATGATTTTTAATTCGGATTAATGTGCTCACATCGAAATAAAATAGATTCCATTGACTAGCATAAACGGATTCGGGTTATAAGTTGGAATGGGTCAAATGTTACAAGAGGTTGGTAAGGGTTGGTGTCGCCGGATTAGTTGATGGCAGGCAGGCGGGTTTCAGGTGGTGGTGGTGAGCAACGGTCATGGTTATCTGGCGTTGATGTAGAGAGAGGGAGGGAGAGAGAGAGAGAGAGAGAATTAGGGGCGGGGATAGGGATGGGGGAGAGGTTAATATTCAATCAAGGGGCACAAAAATATTTTCACACTATTTAACGGCTTGAGTGAAATTGAAACAAGGTTTAAAATTATTGGACCGTAATTGTAACAAGTAGACATTAGATTAAAATCGTAATTCTCGTAAAAACAGTGGGGCAAAAGTAGTAATTTACTCTTGAAAAAGTATGCCATTGGAAAATGACTTGACGTATCATTAGGCAATGACACCATCCATGAGTGTCAATATTATTTAAATATTAATTATTTGATGTCCTTTTCCCCACATATTTCATGTCAAGGGTACGCACATGATATTATAACATTTTTTTTTAATAATTAACTACACCAGTGACCTGCCCATATTCCCATGTTTGGTCCCAAAATGTCATAAATTACATGTATAATTGTCACTTTCCACTCAAACCTTACACAAATAGTTATACAGTGATGTTTGGTATTCTATTATATACATATAAAACTACAATTGCACCCCTGGGTTTAAGGATCAAAGACTTACGAAACCTGTTTCAACATTTATAGTTCTATAAGGGACCCGCTTGACGATTAGAAAAAAAAAACCCACCCAGTAACAAATTTATCGTACTCATTAACCGTCTTACGACACCATTGTCCTAGAACAACCGACTCACATGTCTAAGCCCCTCACTTCATTTTTCCTCCACACAATTTTCGGTTACGACAACCCACGACAAAATTTTAAGCTTTACTTTTACTTTTAGGAGTTTAACCTTCTTGTTGCACCAGCCACCACACAATAAAACACCCGGACAAAATTTAACAAATGTGATTTTACGTATAAAATTTTAATTGTAATTAAAAAAATAAAACACGCAATATGTGTATATCCTAATTCACAAGGGCCATTCTTGTAATTAATTTAAGAGTAAATTACCATTTACATCCCTGACGTTTTTTCATTTTAACCGTTTACATCCCTATAGTTTCAAAAGTGTCATCTGCACCCTGACGTTTTATGTTATCTTTATTTGAGTGCCTATCGTTTTATTTTTGTTTCAATTTGAGTCAAGATAACGTTGTTAGTTTTTCTGTTAAAGTTATTGTTGAAAATACTAAACTACCCCTAAATTTAAATAAATAAAAAAACTTACGCACCTTCTCCCCTTCTTCCTCATCTTTCTCAATGAACCCTAATACCAGAACCACCAAATCTCCATTGCTCCTACTCATCAACTCCATCACATGCTTCTTCCTCCTCTTCTACACCTTCTGCCCTTCTTCCCTAGTCTCACCACCACCGCGACCCCCTACCACCACCATCACGACCCCCCATCACCACCACCACCGCAGCCCCCCATCACCACCACCACCGCAGCCCCCCATCACCACCACCACCACAGCCCCCAATCACCGCCGCCAACGCAGCCACCCATCACCGCCACCAACGCAGCCCCCCATCACTGCCACCACAGCAGCCCCCCATCACCACCACCACCGCAGCCCCCCATCACCACCACCACCGCAGCCCCCCATCACCACACCACCACCGCAGCCCCCAATCACCACCACCACCGCAGCCCCCAATCACCACCACCACCGCAGCCACCCATCACCACCGCCACCAACGCAGCCCCCATCACCGCCACCAACGCAACCCCCCCATCACCGCCACCAACGCAGCCCCCCATCACCGCCACCAACGCAGCCCCCCATCACCGCCACCAACGCAGCCCCCCATCACCGCCACCAACGCAGCCCCCCATCACCGCCACCACCGCAGCCTCCTATCACCATCACCATCGCAGCCCCCCATCAACACCACCACCACCTCAGCCCCCCATCACCACCACCAACGCAGCCCCCCCAACCACCACCACCGCAGCCCCCCCCCCCATCCACCACCACCAACGCAGCCCCTACCTCCACCACCAACGCAGTCCCCTACCACCACCACCACCGTAGCCCCCCCACCACCACCACCACCACCGCCGCCGCCGCAAACAGTCACTACCACCGTCATCCCTCCGTCACGACATCGCCCATACCATACAAACCCACTTCAGAGCCTTTCTCGTATGGATCTAGGGTTTGAAATTTGGTTGATTGTGGGTTGAATTGGGGATTCAGTGGGTTGAATTGGGGTTTGAAGATGTGGTTTTTATTTTTATATTTAATTCTTAGGGGCATTTTAGTCTTTTTATAGAAGAATTAACAGAAAAACTAACGGTGTTAGGGTTTTGGATACAAATGTATATAAAAATAAAACGTTAGGGGGCTGATGACAATTTTGAAACCGCAGGGATGCAAGTAGTTAAAATGAACAAAAATCAGGGATGCAAATGATAATTTACTCTTAATTTAAAAACCTGCTACTTTTAATTTCAAAGTTTATTAATCAGGTATTTTTACATTATGTTTGATCATATGTACTTGTACCTAAGCAACTAAAACATGTTATCCATCTTTAACTTTTCTTGCAACAATATGTGATGATTTATATGTTATGAACATGTATATTTTTTAGTAGATTCACATGTGCATAGTCACAAACAACAAATATGTTCTCGAAATGTAAAGAAAGTGTACAAAAAGTGGAAATCAAAACTAGATTTGTAAGATGAGATGAATTACACTAGATGAGTGACACCAATAAAGCTAAAATGAATTCCTGGGATCTCCGTTGAATGAGCAAGAACTGTGTTCGAGCCTAGGCTTGACTCGAGCAGTTGATTAGCAGAAAGCTATTATTGCTTAGATCTATCTTGCCAATGGTTTTATGTTGTTCGAGTTGGAGTTGAACTTGCAAATGTGAGCAACTCATTAGAGGGTCCACAGGACATAATTCTGAAGGACGCTCTAACACTTAAGTCAGTTACTTGTCTCACTTATATAAACCTTTATAACTATGTAGATCTCAAGCATTGTGTGTGTCAAAGTGTGTAGAGAATATGTAGATAGAAAGTATAAAGAGGTTGGAGATAACCTCATCCAAAATATGTGCATCAGAGAGTATGTTCGCTAACGTATGTTGAATGCAATTCAGTGTGTAGAGTTGGCGGTTACTACGTCCGAATTACCCTTCCCTAATAAAGCATGTCAGTGTAATTCGTACTAAGTTTGGACTATGTCACACCTAGGATAAGTATGAGATGTTACCCCTTGCAATTTAATATTTTTTCAAGGAGTACGTAGAAGCGCGTGTTCTTTTGACAACAAAAAATAAGGGGCTGTTTGAAATTCAAGTCTCGGTCAGAAGGTGGTGACCGAGTAAGGGGTTGTTCCCAAAACTGACCGAGTAAGGGGCTGTTCCCAAAACTGACTGGGTAAGTAGAAAAATATGCATGGATCAGTGGTGTCGGACCGGGTCAGACTTAAAAGAGTGAGAATCAAACATGCTGACCGGCCAAAATGTCTGACCGGGTCCGTGGGTCAGACATTTTGACCGGATCAGACATTTTGACCGGATCAGAAGAAAATCAAACAGCCCCTAATCATAAAGTTATTCATAGTGTCTTTTCACACCTAGTTGATGACAAACATGTAAATTTGAAAGGTTAAAGCATCACCGGGCCAGCTCTAAAAACATGACCACATCACCGTTTTACAAGTTGCTTTTAAAAACACCTACAGACGCTTTTCCTTCCCCTCCTCCCCTCTCATAGATTCCGTTCAGTGCACCTCCCTTCGCTTTAACGTCGTCCCCCCAGAACTCAAAAACACCCAAAGTATTAGAAAAATAAAAGTATATATAAGAAAAAGATAATTACATAATACATAAAAATGAAATGAATAGAGAGATTTTTGGTATGTAATCAGTGGTGCCATAAACCAAACGTGGCTGGCTGTATTTGGTAGCGACACTTTTGTTTTACTCCAGGGGCCGGCCCTTCTCATATACCATTCTCTATTTCTTATCTGAGCACGTGTTACTCAATGCGCCTACCAAGTATGTGTTATTTTTTTTTAATAAAAAGCTATCTGAGTTAGATCCTTCAGCCTTTTAGGTATCCATTTTGTGATCCATATTCACATATGAAACCATCATATATGAAACAATAATTACAAAAATCCATCTGTAAGTTTGTTACCATGTACCCACATGTGATATTTGTCAGTTTGAAGAGTGGATGATATGCATTTTTAGGCATAAGTGTCTCCTTCCATCACATAAAAAAATAAACATGTCGGAGACCTTTTAGTAATCAAAATAATAATAATATTTGATTACATATAAACATAAATATAAACAGAAACATAAACATAAACAGAGCAGTTTAAAGCTCTAGTTTTATTTTAACATTCACTAACAACACAAGTTTACTACTTACTACTAATACTATGTTACATTAAAAACCTGCAAAAGCTTCATCATATAGCCGAAAATCTGTTGGTTAAGGCTAACCGGAGCTCATCTTGACTGTACAACCGCCCGCCCATCTTCACAGTGGCTTGTTGGATCATCAGATCGTTCACCACCGACACGCTCGCGTGGTTCACTTCTAGATCAAGTTCCATTAGCACGCTCATTAGGCGCGCTGCAGGGTGGTTATTTTTGTTACATTGGATCCTAATCATGGCATCCCAACCAATGACCTTCACATCCACGTCTAGATCCGCCCTGGGTAGCAGGGCGGCCGTGGCCGTGGTGGTCATTTTCATATCCTCCGCCAGGGTACTGGCAGAGGATGTCGATTGTCGAGAGTGTTTGTTTGATAACTCCTTTTTCAATGCATCAACTTGGTTTTTTAAATTTTCCCTATCTGATTCGGAGTGCTCGAATTTCGACTTGAGCTCGTTGATGTACAAAATGGCGTCACCGAGGAGGGACGCCTTGTCCATCTTCGAGACGTTGGGGACAACGGCTCGTAGCGCGTAGAACCGCTGGTTCAGCTTCTCGCGCCTCTGTCGCTCGGCTTCAACGTGGTTCAACGGCTCTTCTCTGCCGTTAGCCGGCTTCCGCCCCCGTTTTCGCGGTTTCTTCTCGGGCTCCACCACTCTCATGCTCTCCGCTTCGCGCATTATCGAAGCGTCGAGATCAGAGTGGTCGGAATCCGCTGCTGTCAGCGTGACAGCAGCGGATTTCACCGTGCTTCCCGACGGAAGCACGCCGGAGACGAAAGAAAGCATCCCGTCTTCGTTACTCCCGCACGAAGTAGGGGATCTCTTCTTCTTATTAATATATTATTATTATCCTCTGCTCCGATGAAGTGAGACTGACCGGAGAACGGAGCTCCGGAGGTGGTAGAACTCCGTTTACCCTCACCGAAGTTCAAAATCTTACCGGATTCCGCCTTATTATACGACGAACCACCGTTTCTACCACCGGTTGCAGCCTCCACCGATCTGAATTCAGAAAAATTCAACTCTCTGCTCCCGAAAATCCGCTGATTTGAGTTCTCCACAAATCTAGGGTTTTCAGGTACTAAATTAGGGTTTTCAAACGGAAGTTGTTTCGAAGCGTGAGAATCGGTTGATGGAACAACACTTGTGGTCTGAGATCCGATTACATCAACCGAATCCTTAATCGCCGTCGCGTCGGCGGTCACCGTCGACGAAACCACCGGATCCGTAATCCAAATCGATGACGGATCGTTATCGTCTCCGGCAGCTTGATCGGCGTTGATCCGCATCATCTCCCCACCGTTATTGAAATCAAACGAAACCCTAACCTTCTTCATCACATCCGTACTCTGAAAAATCAACTCCGTCGAACCTAATTCAATCACACCATCAGCCGACGGAATACAAACAATCGTCTGCAAACCAAAGCTCTGTCCCTGACGAGCTCGTTCGCAGTGTGACGTCATCAACCGGTCACCTCCGGCGACCCAAACCGGCTGATTCGTAAACGCCGCCTGACCGGGGAGCCCGTTGCCGTTGGCGAACGATTGCGTCATCGAGATGAAAAAAACCACTCAGTATCAGTAACCTCTTCATCCACAGCATCATTCTCCGGCGCCGGAGTGCCGGAGATCATCGAATTGAGCTCCCGGAGCACCTTCTTCCGGTACTGTTGCTCCGCCACCGAAGTAGCCGACGGCGTAGCCTTCGGTTTATTCACCTCCCCTTTGTAATACCCATCGCCCCACCCCAACACCGGAGGACCCGAGTAATCCACAACCGACGATTGCCAGAAGATAGCGTAGGTCCATGACTCTCTAGCAGTATCAATCAACCCCTGGAGGCGTTGCTGCAACGTGTCTTGGTTGAAGTCGTTGACGATGGAGGTGGAGGCGGAGGATGACGTCAGGGGGACGGTGGTGGTGGTGGCCGGAGTAGCGGGGTTGGCCCAAATAGAAGTCATATCGGAGGTGATGAAGGCATCCATCATGGATGCGTTGTCATCGGGGGTCCAGTGGTTCATGGTGGTGGTTGGTAGGCGGTAATCAGTCATTCCATAAACCGGAAGGAAGTTCAGTTTGTGGTGGTTGATCGGAGAAGGTAGGTAAGGTAACTGCGGCGGCGGCGGTGATGGTGGTCGTGATTGGATTGTGTGAAACGTGGGGAAATGGGGGTAGTGGAGACTGGAGAGTAGGGGTTGTGGGTTGTGAGATGGAGAGGTGTGTTTTTAGTGGTGAAGAGAATATGGGATGATGGGGTTTCTAAGAAGGGTCCGATTTATCCACACGTTTTTAAACATCTTTTTACCGGACGCATACATAACATACGATGCAGTAGTAATCTCTATATATAATAAATAAAAATAGGTTTAGTCATATGACAAATTTTAACAAATATACCTTCGGATGGCATCTTCACATAATACAATTGACATTTGACGTTTTATTAGCAATATGCTTTAAAAGTAAATGCTTAAATATTATTTAATATCTAATTAAACAACTTCCAAATTATATTTTAAAAATTAATATTAGAAACGGAAATTTAAAAATCTTAAAATTCAAATTCAATATCCAATTCAATCCAATATTTTATCTAAAAATAACTAACTTAATTAGTTAAAATTTAAAATTTAAAACTAACAATTTTAATATTCAAATGGAGCATAAGTAGTTCATAATTTTAAATTCTAATGGTAACAATCAATCCGAGTATTTTGGATTAATAGTTTCAAAATTTAAAAATTTTTTATATTTAACAATATCGTATAATATTTGTCTGCATTATATAACATAATGATTATTATATATACAGCAATATTTTATGTTTACTGTTATTCCACTATCAAAAATTTTTCAAAATATACGAAATAACTATCAAATTACCTTGCTGAACAGTACATTATCAGTATCAAAAGTAACTTTATTAAGAGATCTTGACATGTCACGCCATGATTCGTATATGAAGACAGCCAATATATAATAATAAGGTAGAAACTTACTCTATTAGGTTTATTGTGATTGAGGATGAGATATTATTTAACTAATAGAATTATTATCTTATTCATATAATATTTATTTTATTAAACATATTTGCTATATATCCTTATCTACCCTCCCCAGACCCTGCTCTAGAGTGGGATATACTAGGTTTGTTTGTTTGTTTGTTTTTATTTGCTATATATCCTTAATTTTTTATATTTTTAATTACAGAACACTACAATACATGAAGAATATTCTTAATAGATGATTTAATAAGTTTGAGAAATTAGTCACTGAATATGGTTAAAGATTTATATACAATAAAATTTTTAAATATTTATAAACATAATATTGTTTTACTATGTATTTGATTCTTTTATTTAATTTACATGTATACATTTATTTAATCTCTATATATAATAAATGAAAAGAGGTTTGGCAATGTGGCAAGATTTTAGCAAATATACTGCCACATGGCATCTTCACATCATACAATTGCCATTTGACGTTTTATTAGCAATATGGTTCTAAAAGGAAATGCTTAAATATTATTTAATTTCTAATTAAACAACTTCCAAAATTAGGTTTTAAAAATTTATATTAGAAACAGAAATTTAAAAATCTTAAAATTCAAATTCAATATCCAATTCAATCCAATATTTTATCTAAAATAACTAACTTAATTAGTTAAAATTTAAAATTTAAAACTAACAATTTGAATATTCAAATGGAGCATAAGTAGTTCATAAATTTTAAATTCTAATGGCAACAATCAATCCGAGTATTTTGGGTTAATAGTTTCAAAATTGAAAATCTTCTATATTTTAACAATATCGTATAATATTTATCTGCATTATATAATATAATGATTTATTATATATATTTGCAGCAAATATTTTATGTTTACTGTTATTCCACTATCAAAGATTTTTCAAAATATACGAATAAACAATCAAATTACCTTGCTGAACAGGACATTATCAGTATCAAAAGTAACTTTATTAAGAGATCTTGACATATCACGCCATGATTCGTATATGAAGACAGCCAATGTATAATAATAAGGTAGAAACTTACTCTATTAGGTTTATTGTGATTGAGGATGAGATATTATTTAACTAATAGAATTGCTATCTTATTCCTATAATATTTATTTTATAAAACATATTTGCTATATATCCTTAATTTTTATATTTTTAATTACAGAACACTACAATACATGAGAATATACTTAATAGATGATTTAATAAGTTTCAGAAATTAGTCACTGAATATGGTTAAAGATTTATATACAATAAATTTTTTAGATATTTATAAACATTAATATTGTTTTACTATGTATTTGATTCTTTTATTTAATTTACATGTATACATTTATTTAATCTTTATATATAATAAATGAAAAGAGGTTTGGCCATGTGACAAGATTTTAGCAAATATACTGCCCATGGCATCTTCACATCATACAATTGCCATTGGGTGTTTTATTAGCAATATGTTTCTAAAAGGAAATGCTTAAATATTATTTAATTTATAATTAAACAACTTCTAAAATTAGATTTTAAAAATTAATATTAGAAACGGAAATTTAAAAATCTTAAAATTCAAATTCAATATCCAATTCAATCCAATATTTTATCTAAAAATAACTAACTTAATTAGTTAAATTTAAAATTTAAAACTAAAAATTTGAATATTCAAATGGAACATAAGTAGTTCATAAATTTTAAATTTTAATGGTAACAATCAATCCGAGTATTTTGGGTTAATAGTTTCAAAATTTGAAAATCTTCTATATTTTAACAATATCGTATAATATTTGTCTGCGTTATATAACATAATATCATTATTTATATATATGTATACACAGCAAATATTTTCCGTTTACTATTATTCCACTATCAAAGACTTTTAAAAATATACGAATAACTATCAAATTACCTTGCTCAACAGGATATTATCAGTATCAAAAGTAACTTTATTAAGAGATACTGACATATCACGCCATGATTCGTATATAAAGACAGCCAATGTATAATAATAAGGTAGAAACTTACTCTATTAGGTTTATTGTGATTGAGGATGAGATATTATTTAACTAATAGAATTGTTATCTTATTCCTATAATATTTATTTATAAAACATATTTGCTATACATCCTTAATTTTTTATATTTTTAATTACAGAACACTACAATACATAAGAATATTCTTAATAGATGATTTAATAAGTTTGAGAAATTAGTCACTAAATATGGTTAAAAATTTATATACATAAATTTTTAGATATTTATAAACATTAATATTGTTTTACTATGTATTTGATTCTTTTATTTAATTTACATGTATACATTTATTTAATCGACCTTTACATGCATAATATTACAAGCTTATTAAGAATTACTGATAATTTATGTTTCTATGTATTTAAAGAGTAAATTACATGGATGGTATTGTAGTTTGGTCAAATTTTTAGATTTGTTTATTAAACTTTTAAAATTTCAAACATAGTCCTATATGTTATATTTATCTTTTATCAATTATCTTTATTTTATTAGTTCAGTTACTAATGTTAAGTTTTTTAAAATAACTATTTTACCTATAAGGTCATTAAGGTAATTTACTTTTTATTTAAATAAAAATATTTTTAAAAATTTTATTTTTATAATGTTCAGGTTTTTAAATGTTTCTCTAAAAATTTTGATTTTTAAATATCTCTCTTAAAACTTTTTGATTTTAAAGGTACTTTTTAAAAGCATTATCCTCTTTATTAAAACCATTTGATTTTTAAAATGTAATCTTAATGATTATCAATTTTCTAAATACTTTTTTTAAAACTATTTGTTTATTGAATGCTTAAAAAATACTAAAAATGTCGTTTGAAAATGGATTGGTTTTGATAAAGATGTTTAAAATAGTGATTGTTTTTTTAAATATGATTTAAAATAAATGGTTTAAGTAAAAATTCTTTAGAAAATAAATAATTTTATAAAAACTTTTAAAATTTCAAACGGTTTTAAGAACAACATTTAAAAAATGGATGATTTAAACATGTTAAAAGCAAATATTTTATAAATTATGTTATTATAAATTTTTATTCATGTATTTAAAACATATTTTATTATATAATAAACATAGAAATAATGAAATAATAAAAATATTTAATAATAAAAACTTTGCAAAAAACAAGAGTATAAAGCTTTCCTTAATAAAAATAATACTATAGTTTAAAAGGTAAATTAAATGGATAGTCAATGCGAGTAAAATGTCATTTTTATAATTTTTAATATTATTAATTGTTGACTAACAGAACTTCAGACCATAGATTAAAAAGAAAAAAATATTAGGAATCATATTAAAAAATATTAAACTTTAAGTACCAAATTCATAATTTTAACATAACATAGGGATCGTATATGTAATTTACTCTATTTTACATTTAAGTTTTTCATCCCGTGTAACACACGGGTGGTTAGGATAGTGTAGTATATTACAATAGGGTATTTTCAAAACACGGTAACTAGGGTATTTTCGAGTAAGTTAATCAAAATATTACTTTAAATATTACATACATGAAAACAATAATGGCTTTAAGTGTTTTTCTTGTTGATAGAACGATTGTGACCATATGTCTCAAACTTGTGAAGTTGGACACCGTGTAATTGATTAGACACGGTGTTGTACAGACGTTCATCAATACTCATCGCACATCAAATTAGACCGACAAAGCGAGACATGTCATTATGGTATGTAAGAGGCACTGTTATGTATATGTGCGTCCAAACTATTACATCTTTGGGCCTAACATGAGAAGGTAGTAATTCAAATTTGCCAAACATCTTGTTGGTAGATTAGACACACTGTTATATTTTTTAAAATGTAAGTGAAACATGAGAAGTTAGACGTGTGTTACTATGAATCAGATGCACTATAATATGCACGTTTCTCAAAACTAATTGCTAACACTTAATCAAGGGGAATTCTGCACACACCGCTTTTCCCTGGGAAAAACCGACTCAAACGGTCACGGTTAGGGCTCCCCGTGACCGTTCAGTCGGGTGTGGGACCTAACTGTCACGGTGAGGCCTAACCATGACAGTTAGATCTGGGGATCCGTTGCCCAATGATTGGGTATATAATTAATGGGGAATTGATTGTGCGCAGGTAGGGTTTAAGGGGCTATATGTCACGGTTTGGCCAAACCGTGACATATTGCCTATATTTTCTATATTTTTAGTCATATCACTTTGTTTTTATTTTAATTTATCACTCGTTTAAACCTAATCGTAACTCACAAGTTTGTGTTTTGTGTTTATTAATAATTTATCTTATTACAAGTATTTATTTATTATTAATGTGACGGTTTTGTGTTTAATTTGTTTACGAGTTTGTAAAATCGGTTGTCATTATACAGATATATTGTATATATTTTTTAAATTTGAGTAATCATACTAGTTTTTTTTTATTTTTATTTTATCACACGGTTAACCTAATCGTAACATACGTGTTTGTGTTTGTGCTTATTATTAATTTATCATATTACAAGTATTTTTGTGTTTAATTATTTATTAAACAAGTTGGTTGTTATTTTATCACATGGTTAACCTAATCGTAAAAATAAGTTGTTATCAAACATATACAATTAACATTATCAACATTACAAATATAAAACAAGCAAACAAGAAACACAACCAAACAAACACAACCAAATATACAAGTCATCATAACTGAAACTTCACATATATATATATACAACGAGTTTTTACATACAAACAGAAATAAAATACAAACAAATACCTATCTAATCCATCATCTCCGGATCGCTGCCCTGACCAGACTTGCCCGCGCCAGATGGGCCAGCACCGTCATGGCCTAATCGCCTCGGTGGCTGTGACAACAACAGCATACCCGAGGCGGCATAGTCCGCGACCATGTGCTGGATGACCCAGTCCATCATATCCTCCAGCCACATGACCCTGTCTCGTGTGTCCTGAAGCATATCAAGAACCTGAGTAGGCAATCGCACGGCATGGTACACGCGCTGAGGATGCTGGGGCGGGTCCTGGTCGTGCGACGGAGGAATGGACTGATCCTCCCCCGCCACCAAGGGGCTCGTGGGCAGCCTGAAGGTGGACCTCAGCCCCCGCCAGCTCGGGTGGGTCCACCAACAGCTCGGGCACCCATGCCACTAGCTCATGGTATCTACTGAGTAGGTGCCACGTGCCGTCGGGTGACTCCCGTATACGTAATATTCCTAAAAAAGATAATGGTTAGATATTTCAAATAATAAGTATAATAAAACATATACTAGTTCAACCTGGTTCGAATCTTCGATATGTGGCACCTCATTCAAATCTGGAAGCTTCGGCTTTTGAATGATCTCCCGAACCCGACATTGTTTTCGAATTAACGTGTTTTTGGAATGACGAAGGCTGAAAAATCTCGAGTGTTGTATGAATGAAAGCTCAAATGAAAAAATTTCGAGTGTTGGATGAGATGTCGAGTGTTGAAAGCTCAAAGGTATTTAAGGTGAAAATCTGGTGCACAAACCGTCACGGTTTGGCCTCCACGTGACGGTTCGTGGCGCGAATCCTGGCCCTTTTGTCAAAATCACGTCTACCTCGTACCTTAAACTGAGACCTCGTACCCTAGAGGTCACGGCTAGGCCAAACCGTGATAGTTTGGTGACCGGTTTTCAAACTTTATGTCACACCGCAACCTTGATGGCGGAATCGTCGAGATGTGAGGATTACGATTGTTCACAGCCACATAACGCTGTTATTAATTTCAAATATATTAATTAAGTTTCAATTGTAACATTATAAGTAAAAGTTCAAACAATGATACATCCAGAATAAAAAAAAATAAAAGTAACAAGATCATTCGTTTATTTCTCTAAGTCCAATCCTAAGTGTGATAAGCTTCAAAGAGTAGAGCGCATACTTGGGGTTACCTAAAACATGATAAAAATAAAAGGTCAACTAAAAATAGTTGGTGAGTTTCTAAGGTTTTCATACATAATATGAAAAGTCATATTACAAGTAGCAATTCATGTCATATGTTATAAGCTAGTAAGGTTATATAACACATATCTTTACAATCAAACCTCGACTTGATTACAAGTATATAAGATTGACTAAGTGTATTTGGTTCCCTAGTGCACAAGCATATGGCTCCTAGGAGTCGGCAATACCTCGACTTTAGCACCAAATAGGCTTGTCAGGCCCAAAGATCTAAGACGTCGCCAGGCTAGCAATAGTTAATGATTGTAAACAAACTATGTATCTTATATAATCACTTACAACACACAAATAACCATGAAAAAATATAAATTGCAAGTGCTTTACAAGTCTTAAACGTTTATAAGTGTATGATGTATAAGTATCATATTTCACCCTAAGATAGCGTGAAATAAGGTAAAAAGGGGCAAAGAAAAACTCACATAGATATATGCATTTCAAGATGATAATAAAGATTACAGGATGATCCAAAGTATCCATTACAAGCACCTAAATATATAATTTACGAGATAAAGATTAAGGTTAACTATACGATTAACGTTCAATAAGAATTAGGTTTTTAATAGTTTTAAGGTTTTAATAAGTAATGAGTTTATAATGTAGTTATTTACATTTTGATTCTATTAGAAGGAACTATATAAGTTTATATGATTAAGTATTTTAGAAATGAAATTAGGTATAATAATGATGTAATTATTATAATTTTCACAATTATAAAATAATTCTTTAAAGAATAAAGATAGTATTATGTCCATTAGTATTTTAAATGATTTTTAAATTATTGTAACAAGCCCATATGCATATAATAATCATTATTTTAAAAGAAAACATTTATAATAAAGTTTTAAATATAAAATTTAAACAAATATTTTAAGACAACCATGATTTTAAAAGAATAACGTTTGAACCGAAATTAATTTATTAGTTGAAACCCATTTTAATTAGGATTTAACCAAGAAAATATTTGTTAAAATATTTTTAAAACAATTATTTAATCTTTAAAATTAATAGAAAAATTTCAGAAAATTATTTGGTGCTCATGAAAATATTAAAGTTTACAAAATTTATTTTTATATTTAATAAAAATTTTCTAAAATGAAAATACGGCTGAAAAAGCCTTTAAAAAAACAATGAGGGAGCCCGGGTTCGAACCCGGGACCTCTTAGTTTACAAGTGTGCACGGAACCAGTGAACCAGGCATACAGCCGCGCAAGAAACCCGGTTCCAAATTCTTTTAAGTTAAGTTATCAAAGTGCCCCCAATTCTCAAGAACCCTAATTCGACAATGCCCAAATTGAACAACAATTCGAGATTGTTAACCGAATTAAGCATAGGGCTTTTGATTAGTAGATGAAATCGAGTGTAAACATGTATTCGATTACCTGATACGATGTCGAAACAATAGAAAACAAGAACAACGAAAGTCGCGACTGTCATGAGGTCAGTTCGATACCCAAACGTTGTTGTTAATCAAATCAACTTTGCAGCTTGATTCTAAAGTCGATTATAAGCAATAGCCCTCTGTCAATTTTGGCCTAGGATGACCGGGAGGTGAAGTTCGACTAAGTTGCAGGTTCGTGAAGAAGGTGGTGATCGATGGAGGTGGTTTGTTGTGTTTCGAGTGAAATTGAACTCGATGGAATGTTATAAACGATTAAACGATCGTGAGTGCGCGATTACTTTGATTATTATTAGAGTTTAGTGCCCGATTTGTGGCCGGATTTTTCGGCCGAAGTGGGGAAGAAAAATCGGGGAAGAAGGGGGTTGGGTTGGGTGTTTTTGGAATTTACACTTTTGGTCCCTGTGGTTTTGGTTTTGTTCAAATCCTTCCAGAACTTAGGTTTAATTGTAAATTAAATTACAATTTGCCCCCTAAAGTTTTAAGAATTTGTTATTTTATGTGGAAAGTAATTATATACAAGTTTAAAGTTTTAAAACTTAGATTTTTCATTATTATTAACATTATTATTATTATCCTTGTTATTAATATTATTATTACCATATTATTATTATTATTATTATTGTTAATATTATTATTATTATTATTGTATTTAAGATTATTATCACCTTAAATTTATAATAATAAGTAAACATTATAACATTTATATGTTATTATTATTTATTATTAAATTAATTTGTTAATCACCAAATTAATTATTAAGTATAACAAACCTCAAAGTTTCAAAATGGCATAAAAAGCCTTTTAAGATTTAACAAAGTTAACTTTTAAGTTAACGAAAATGCGAGATGTTACACTTTATCAACCCATTTGTCGTTTTGTTGTCACGAGGTCACGGTTAGGCCAAACAGAAACCGTGACCGCAAGCCCTTGCGGTCACAGTTATGTACCAAAATGTGACCGCAAGCCCTAACCGTGACCTTTTGACCCGGCCTACCCCCAAAAACCCCAGTGGTGTCCCCATTAAGACCCTTATCAAACCTAAAACTTAAAAGCACATTGTGAATAGTATGTCACACCATTATGCGTGGTTACAAAACAAGAGTGTCAAACCATATCAAATTTGCATCAATTATGAAATTGTTTAACGCAACTTAAAACCGCACCCGAAAAGGGGGATACGTGTCTTGAACCTGTATCGAATGCCTTATGTAAGTTGCGAAAACCACTTGGAATGTTTAGAACTTAAAACCAATTATATTTATGGATAACTTTGTAAAATAATCATCAAGTTTCAAGATTCTTTAATTAAGTCACTCGTAAATTTTTTTATCTCAATCAGGTCAATTATTATTTTTTTATCCCAATCAGGTCAATAAAATTTCAGGATTATTCTAATTATATCATTCATAAATTTCAAAATATATTTAAAAAATTAAAATATTTAAAAAATTATTAATATTTATAAAAAAATCAATTTATTTTAAAAGTTGAGAATTATTTTTTAAAAATTAAAAAATATGAATTAACTAAGTAAAACACCCTTAAAAGTTTAGGGATCTGATTGCAGCAAATAAATATGTTATTGATCTAATTGAAACAAATAAATATATTAATGGTCTAATTGAAACAAATAAAATATCACTGATCTAATTGAAATAAATAAAATATAAGTGAACTAATTGAAAAACTTTATAAATTTACTTACTATTATGTGAGGTTTTTCTTTGCATTTAACATAAGCCTAAGATAGTTAGAGTAAAAAAAATTGCATATATCATGTATCACTACTCGATCGTATTACTGCAACAGTGCCACACTCTCGCATCCATCAGAGTACCTTTTGCGTGTACATATAAATTACTACATTTAGAAAACTCGTGTATTAGACGAGTTGTATAAAGACGTCTAAAATTGCATATATCATGTATCACTACTCATCATTCAGAGATTCCCAAAAGAACTTTTAAGTTTCTTGATATTTAATTTCAAGCGAGTTGAGTTTTGTACAGTGAAAAAATGCATAATATTTTTTTTAATTAGACATAGTACAATCTTTATTTTAAAGTTACCACTTGAGTAATAAAGACGTCTAGAATAGATTTAAGTTGAAAAATGACTGAAAAATATATATAAAATTTATAAAGTTAAAAGGACGTTAACTTTATCATAAAGAATTTAGAGATAAAAGTTAATCTAAATATAGGTGGAATATAGCAGGCGTTGGGTTTACGAGAGCACTAAAAATATTTTATGCTTGTGATATGATATTATTGGTATTCCCGATTCTTTTAATAACTAGTAAAACACGAGTTAGGCGTGATATTTATTTATTGGGTTATTTATAATAAAACTTAAATCATTTTAATCAGCATGCATTAGTTTAAGGAACCAATCAAGATTCAAGCAAAACTTAAGTCACGCGTTTGGCCTTAGGATTAACGCCATCAAAACTATTAAATAAAATTGGAAAGTGACATTTAAGGTTATATATAAAAACAAACAATAAAAAATCGGATTGAAAAATATATAAAGAAAATTTTGTTTATTTTTTTAACAAATGCGTCGCTATGGTCGAGATATATACATAGGGAGGATTGGATATGAAACCTAATAAACAATCGAGAATTGAGAAAGCAAATATGAGACATTTATTTCTTTGTGTATTTATTAAAACTTACAAGATAACTATTAAAATAATCATAGTTATGTGACATATTTCAATATGTGATAATATTTATTTTAAATAACATGTTATCATGGAAATGTCAGTTGGTACCGTAAGAACTGTTGAATAAGAATGGATACTGGAGTGGGACCATTTATAGGATCGGATGACCAAGTATGCATCTTATCGATGCAGATTTCACAGTAGCACCTGTTGCTACAAGGATCTTGATCAAGTGATTAAGAATCAAGAGCAGTGCCAAGTGAAGTTTTATGCTTTGGCTCAGGTTAGGATTATGAGTAGTGGATGTGTTTGTGATGCTTTTTCCCTTGGTATGGCTTGGATATTTATACCAGCCATACTCTTATCTCATATTTTATTTTCAGTAACCTGCAGCTATTATTTCGATCCCAATCTTCCTATGGTAGAAGATCCACCTCTTCTTAATGAAAAGGGATCCTGACTTAATATTACTCCTTTTTGTCATTATAGTTGACTTTGACTTCATCCTCTGTCTCAACCTCTGACTCACTTGTCTTATATGCTTGTTGCTATTACCTTCTGCTTATGCTGTTTGTAGTGAGATGGACTTCTTATCACTTGGCATTGAACGAGGTCTAAAAAGATGTTTGTCCCTGTATTACGTAGGATAATAACGAGACTTGGAAACGAGTGGCCACGACTTCACCAGCCGTGGCTTATATGCATGTGGCCCGGCCGCGGCTTGCGTGTGTGCAGCCCGGCCGCGGCTAGTTCCTTTGGCTCGGCCGCGGCTCAGCCGCATCTAGCCTTGACCTGTGGCTTGTCCTAAACACTGCTTCACTTATGCTCGCGGCTTCTTTCGAATGGTTCCCAGTCGCGGCTTCCTTGGGATTAAGGGTGTGCTTGGGCCGCGGCTTTCTAGGTATTAAGAGTGTGTTTGTGCCACGGCTGGGTTCTTAATCCCGGGTTTATACTGGTACCTCTTCAAGTCCCCCCAGTCCAATATTATGACGTTAATCATCATGTTGGACTATTCCTTTTTGCAAGAATCCTTTCTAATGTATTTCCTTTGTCTTTTCGGATGTCTTATCGAGTGTGTCCTTTGGCGGCTTACATTGGGCCTTGTGTAGCCGTCCTATATTTTTTGACTACTCCTCCCAAGAGGATGTCCTTACCGCGGCCACCCTACATGGCCTATAGCCGCTGCCTCTCGAGCCCCCAAACGGCGCCTCCTTTTCGAGTTCGTGCTCCGTGCCTTTTTGTCAACCTCACTTTTTCCTTCTCCTTTTCTCTTATAAATACAAGGGACTTCTCTCTTATTTGTATCCCCATACACCATTCAAAATTTTGTTCCTCTTCTATGTTAATGTGGGGCCGCGGCTGCAGCCCTGAATTCTCGCGGTTTTCACACGGTGGTAGTCGGTTCCCTGTACCGCGAGCAGTCTTCCCCGAGCGTGCCTCGAACCGCGGCAGTCTCCTCGAGCCGCGACAGTCGTCATGTGCCCGCCTTAAAGCCGTGGCAATCTCCTCGTGGGCGATTGGGTCGTGACAATCTTGTAACGACTTCACCCGCGGTGCTTTGTAGCAGCCGTGGTTTTGTGTTTCTGCCGAGTAGTTGAGGGGTCTTGCAACTTGCGGCAGCCGCGGCCGCGACTCGTACTGTCTCCACCTTTCTCTTGGTTAGCAATTTGTGAGGTCGGTGCTCTTCCTTATCATCGGTTAGTTCATTGCCTTGTTTCTTTTTACTTTCTTATGGAGTGTAGGAATGATATGCGTGCTCAAAGGTCGGTTATTAGCGAGGATTATTTGAATAACTTTATGACCCGATATGGCATAGACCGTAGTTTGAATCCCTTAGTTCCACCTCCTCAGTCGTCGGTTAAGGATGTGCCTCCCGGTATGATTGCTCTCTACTGTTCGTTTTTTAGCTTTGCAAACTTTAGGATTCCCGTGAGCCGATTCTTGTGCACTCTTTTGCGTTATTATGGTATACATCTTTCGCAAGTAGTTCCGCTTGGTTTAACCAAGGTCCTTCACTTTGAGGTATCGTGTCGGGCCCATCAGTTAGTGCCCGAGGTTGGTCTCTTTCGAGCTTTTTATAAGCTTGCTCATGTTGGTGATTGGGTTACTTTCGAGAAACGTAAAGCACCTCGTCCCTCTCTAGTGTCTCGATCACTTACTAGCTTGAAACATTGGAAAGACCACTATTTCTTTATTTCCGCTAGGATAATCCCCTTTGAGATGAGTTGGTTTCCTGTTCGGGAAAGAATTGATGATCCATTGCCCGAAGCCAAGGATTATGATGCGTCTGCCTATGACACCTTGAAAGCCACCCCTACAGCATTGCAATCCTTTTCTGAGCATTTTCTTGTTATGGTCGGCATTAGCCGTAACTGGTCTGAGCCTAGCCTGCTGCCGTGTATATCTTATAAGGGCCAACGTAAGTACTTTATTTTTTGTCGATATGCATCGTTTTTGCTAACTTTACTTGCTTTGATCTATTGTTCCTTTTCTTAGGTATGGGGCTGTTTGATCGCATGAAGCTGTCTGCTAAGGATGATGTTACTGAACATACTGAGCTCCTTCCTCTGGGTTCTCCTCCGATTTTGGAGGCTACCAGTGATTTCGTGGTTCATGCTGGAGAATCTATTTCCGGTCTTCCAGAGAAACGTAAAGGTTGTGTTGAGGAAGGTTCTATGTCCATGAAACGTGTCAAGACTGTTGTCAAGAGGCAAGGTTTGGGTGCACCAGGCTTGAAGCCCCGAGGCTCTCCTCCTGCTGCGGCTGCGGCTGGGATGGTTGGTGCATCTTCGGCTGCGGCTGGGGGTTCCTCGACTGAGGAGTCGTCTTTTGACTCTTCTTCTTCTGACGGTGATTCTGCTGAGTCAGGGGATGATTTGGTTCGGGATGAAACTGTTGCTGACCCTCATTATGGCTTTACCGAGGCCACTGGCTTGAATCCTCGCGAGAAGTTTACACCTGATTGAAATCTGGTTAATAGCTCACTTCTGACGACTCCTGAGCTTAGTAGGGAGTATATGTACTGGGCACGTCCTCCTGCTGAATCTTTGAGGCTTGAAAATTTGAGCAAGAGAGAATTGTCTGACTCTGGTTGTTCTTCTCTTGTGAATGGTTTCTTATCTTTTGTTGAGATTCACAATCGTTGGCTTGTAAGCAACAAGGAAGCTCGGGAGACGAAGAAACAACTCTTACGTTTGACTGATGAGAATGCTTCACTGAAACTTCATTGTGAATCGATTGAGAAGGAGAGAAACATTTTTCAGAGATTTCTGATGAGGCTGGAAAGAATCTTTCTCTTCAAGTGGATGCTAACCGATGTCTGAATGCTGAGTTAAATGACCTCAAGAACTCCTCCTCAAAACGAATTGCTGATCTTGAGGCTATGGTTTCTTCTCTGAGATCTGATAGGGAATGGATTGTGTCTACCGGTATTGGCTTGGCCTTCAACAAGATCCGTAACAGTGATGACGGAGCTTTTCTCCCTTTCGGATAAAGTTGGTTATAATTCAGGTTTGTAGCTAGAAACAAATAATAGTTCATTGGTATGCTGTTATCGTTAACTTCACTTTCTGATTAAGTTAAATGTGCTTTAGGTTTGCTGGATGGTGCGCGTCTTGTTGCTGAAGGAAAAAGACCTGAAGATGCAAAGAATTATAACAAAAATACTTTGAAGGAATTACGCCATCTTTCACAAAAGTTTGACGAAGCTTCTTTTCCTATGGCTGGATCCATTGCTGCCCTTGCTTCCTCTGATCTTAATGTTATCAAGGCCTTCCTTGCTTCGCCATGATGTAGGATTTACTTCTGCTTTTGTTAGTAGCCTTTTGTTGGCTTACACTAGTTTCGCTTTATCTTTGTTGTGATGTCGTTCTGAATGCTATCGTAGTTTCTTTTGCTAGTTTATGGTTGTACCTAACTAAACTTGTATGCTTTGAAGTATGGTTTGTTTATTGTCTTATTAATCCTTGTCTTGTGTTAAGGGTTTGTTTTTGCTATTCTTAATGTGTATGAGACGAAATTTGACCTGAACGATATAAACCGGAGTAGTTCCGGACTTGGCCGAAGAACAACATTACCCTGAGAAGGGTTGGGCTGCGGCTGCCCCTCTTTAAGGAGGTTGGGCCGCGGTAGCTTATCTAAATTTTTGGACCGGTGCTATCGGATTGTCATGTTGACTTTTCAAGCTTGATTTCTTGCTTGAGTCAACCCGAGTGTTATTGATTTCTCAAGCTTGGTTACTTGCTTGAGCTAACCCGAGTGTTATCGGGTTGTCATGTTGATTTTTCAAGCTTTGTTTCTTGCTTGATCTAACCCGAGTATTATCGGGTTATTATATTGATTTCCCAAGCTTGGTTACTTGCTTGGGCCAACCCGAGTGTTATCGGGTTGTCATGTTGATTTCTCAAGCTTTGTTTCTTGCTTGATCTAACCCGAGTATTATCGGGTTATTATATTGATTTCCCAAGCTTGGTTACTTGTTTGGGCCAACCCGAGTATTATTGGGTTGTTACATTGATTTCTCAAGCTTGGTTTCCTGCTTGAGCCAACCCGAGTGTTATCGGGTTGTCATGTTGATTTCTCAAGCTTGGTTTTTCGCTTGAATTTTGTTATCATAAGTTATCATACACAAGTGCTTAGATGTAATTACTGGTGTTCGTTTACACCTTCTTTTGAAAATTGAATTATATCGGTTACATCTTGGTTACCCCATGATTACATGTAGCATTTGCGGAGCTGCGCTCCATTCCACGTGCGTGGTACCTCCTTACCATCTAAACATCTGAGCCTGTACACTCCATTTCTTCCAACATCTATCACTTGATATGGGCCTTCCCACCTTGGCCCCAACTTTCCTTGAGCTTGGATTCTGCTGGCTTCATTGCTTCTTAAGACGAACTCTCCCTCTTTGAACTCTTGTCTTTTCACATGAGTGTTGTAGTATTGCTCTATCTTTTTCTTGTATTTTGCTTCTCGTATGGCAGCTGCCATCCTTCGTTCCTCCAACATATTTAGATTAGAACGCAGCTCCTTTTCATTATTTATTTCCATAGCTTCTGTGACTCGAATTGTCGGTAAGCCTATCTCCGCTGGTATCACAGCGTCCGATCCGTACGTTAAGCTGAAGGTGTTTCTCCATGGCTTGTTTTTAGCATTGTCCTATGAGCCCAGAGGACGCTTGGTAACTCTTCCACCCAATTGCTTCCTTCGAAATCCAGTCGGGTTTTTATGCCCTCTACTATGCTTCTGTTGACTCTTTCTACCTGTCCATTGCGCTGCGGATGTGCGACCGAAGTTAAGATTTGTTGGATCTTCAGCTCGTCATACCAACCTTTGAATGGGTTTTCTGCGAACTGTTTGCCATTATCGGTCACTATGAACAATGGGAGCCCGAAACGACAAATGATATGTTCCCATATGAATTTCTTCACTTGCAGCCCCGTTATTGATGCCAGGGCCTTAGCTTTGACCCACTTGGTAAAGTAGTCAACGGCTACTAGTAGGAATTTTACCCTTCCTACGGACTCCGGGAAAGGTCCTACAATGTCCATGGCCCATTTTTGAAAAGGCCATGCGGCATTGACTGGAATCATGTCATTCTTCGGCCTAAAACACATTGGCGCGTGTCTTTGACAGCTTTCACACTTCCTGATTTCTTCCATGGCACTCTGTGCATCCCTGGCCAATAATACCCTGCACTCATTGCTTTAGCTACCACCATCCTTGGCCCTGCATGTATCCCACATATACCCTCGTGTATCTCATGTATCACATACGTGGCCTGCTCCCTGGTTAAGCACCTTAAAGGCCCCAGGTATGACCTTCGGTATAAAATTCCCTGCTGCATTTCATAATGCAAAGCCCTTGCCTGTATTGCTCGTGCTTCCCCTTTCTCTGTTGGTAGAACTCCTTCAGTCAAAAATCTGACTATCGGAGTCATCCATCCGTCTTCTTCTCTTGTTTCAACTGATGATACTTCTGGTTCTTCGATGGAAGACCTTTGCAACACCTCCACCTTAACCTCCTTTGCAAGATGGCTAAATGACACTGAAGCCAACTTACTCAATGCATCGGCCTTTTTGTTTTTACTTCGTGGGATATGCGAGATGTCACACTTCTCGAAACTGTTCATTATTTGTTTTGCCTTATCTAAATATTTCTTCATGGTGTCTTCCTTTGCATCGTAGGATCCGTTAATCTGGTTGGCCACCAGTAGAGAGTCCACATGGGCGTGCAATTTCTTAATACCCATTTGCTTGGCTAGCTTTAATCCGGCTATTAAGGCCTCGTATTCTGCCTCATTGTTTGAACTCTTGAAGGCAAACCTTAAGCATAGGTTATTCCTCCATGTTAGGACCTACTAGGATCAAGCCTGCCTCGGAACCCTCGTCATTTGATGCGCCATCTATGTGTAAACACCACTCTTCAGGTGGGAGCTCTCCATCCTGCATGGTAGGTGCATCTTCCTCTTCCTCATGAGGTACTTCCGCCAAAAAATCAGCCACTACCTGTCCCTTGAATGCCACTCTCGGCTTGTACTCGATCCAAAAGGCTCCGAGTTCAATTGCCCACTTTGCTAGCCTCCCCGAAATCTCGGGTTTCCTCAAAACCTGTTGTATTGGGTGTCCGGTCCTCACCTCGATCGGGTGAGCTTGAAAGTAACACCTTAGTCTCCGAGACGCGTGCACCAGGGAGAGTGTGAGCTTTTCCATGGGCGAATACCGGTCTCCGGGTCTTTCAATGCCCTACTGACGAAGTATATCGGGGTTTGCTCCCCTTCTCGCTCGGTCATCAGCACGGCACTTACTGCGCCCTTGCTTGCCGACAAGTATATTACTAGCTTCTCCTTTGGGAAAGGAGCTACCAGTCTTGGTAGGTTGCTAAGGTACCTCTTCATTTGCTGGAACGCCTCCTCTGCCTCCTTTGTCCATAAAAAGTCTTTCTTTCTTAGGCAGTTCCGTAGGGTGGTTATAAACGGTAGGGCGCGCTCAGCGTATTTTGATAAGAATCTGTTAAGGGCCACTAATCTCCCATTCAACGTCTGCACGTCTTTTACTGACCTGGGAGACGGCATGTTTAGCACTGCTGCAATCTTCTCTGGGTTGGCTTCAAAACCATCCTTTGTTACAATTACGCCTAAAAATTTTCCTTCTTCCACTCCGAATGAGCATTTCTTTGGATTCAGTTTCATGTTTATCGCCCGTAGGGTACTGAATGTTTCGGCGATGTCTTCGAGCAAAGCGTTCTCGTCACGACTTTTGATGACGACGTCGTCTACATATACCTCGATGTTTCTACCAATCTGTGATTTGAACGCCTTGTACATTAAACGTTGATAAGTGGCACCAGCGTTCTTTAATCCGAATGGCATTTTTGTGAAGCAGGAAATGCCGACATCTGTGTAGAATGCTGTCTTGTCTTCGTCTTCTGGTGCCATTTTGACCTGATGGTATCCTTTGTACGCATCCAGGAAACATTTTAATGGAAAACTTGACAGCGAGTCTACCTTCAAGTCAATTTCTGGAAGGGGATAGCAATCCTTTGGGCAGGCGTTGTTGAGATCTTTAAAATCAATGCACATCCTCCAGCTACCATCACCTTTTTTTACCATCACCGGGTTGGCCACCCAGGTCTGATATCGGACTTCCCTTATAATACCCGCTTGCAACAGCTTCTTGACTTCCTCTATCACAGCTTGACTCCGCTCCTGCCCCATATGGCGACGCTTCTGGGCCACAGGTTCCTTGGATAAATACATTTTTAACTTGTGTTTCGCGATATCTCGGGGAACTCCTTCCATGTCGGAGGGTTGCCAAGCGAAGACATCTAAGTTGTTTCGTAAGAGGTGGTAGAGTCGATCTTTAGCCGCGTCACTTAGCTACCCTCCTATCACGATCTTTTGTTCTGGCTACTTTGGGTTGATCACCATTTTTCTTGAGTTGGGCATAAATCTTCCTCCTCCTGGGAAGCAGTCTCTAATTCCACTGCTTTCACCTCTTTGCACTCCATACTAGAATACATTGTCACCACTCCAGTAGGGGTTGGGAATTTGATTGCTGCATGCACCGTGGATATCACTGCTCCTAGGATACATAGCCCTGGTCTTCCCAGTATGACATTGTGTGATGATTCCGACCGTACCACAAGAAATGTCATTACAACTTCCCTCTGGCCCATGTTGTTTCCCATAGTTACCGGAAGCTGGATCTGGCCTATTAGCTGCACCACTTCCCGGAGAAGCCCGTTAGTTGATGGGCTTGGGTGTCGAGACCCCTCCTGACTTCTTCATCCAGCTGTAAGAAGCAATGCTCATACATGATTTTCGAACTACTACCGCTATCTATGTATACACGGTGCACCTGATGCCCCACGATTACTGCTGATACTGTCACTGGACCACTGGTGAAACTTCCACCGTGGATTGGAGGGAAAGAGATTTTTTGGGCCATCCAGGGTTCCATGTGGTCAGAACGCCGCTTTTCCCCACATCCTCCAGCGTGCACCATGAAGATCTCCTTTCTCTTTTCTCCTGCTTGTGGCGTTTTCTTCAGTTCCCGCAATAAATGGGCTAGTTTCCCGGTCTTGACTGCCACATCGATCTGTCGTTTTAACGAGAAGCAGTCGTCAGTTGTAAGGCCGTTTTCCTTGTGAAATTCGCAGAATTTGTTCATGTCTCGCTTTACTCCGGGTTTTGTGGGGTAGGCTTCACGAAGTTAACGTTTTCTGTTGCGAGGATCTCACTAGGAGTTTTGGTCAGCGGTGGCAAATTGACGGGTGAAGTGCGGGCGTGAGGTGGAGGGTTGACTGTATGACGCTGATGGAAAGGCGGGCCTCTCGAGTGGAAGTGGGGCTGGAAGCGTGTTTTTTCCCAGGGTTTCGAAACCCCAGACCATTTTGGTAGCTCCCATGTGGGTGGCACAGGTTTCTTCCCACTTTTTTCTCTCAGTTGTTCGCAGGCCTTCTTCCCCCTGACAAAAGCTTTGCTCTCTCTAACATTTCTTCCACTTTCTTCGGCAGATTCTCATGAAAACGTTCCACCAGTTGATCGTTCTTTACTCCATGAATGAAAGCTGAGATCCGAATCGTTTCCCCTGCGCCGCGTACTTGCATACTCTCCTTTGAGTACCTGGTGATGAAATTTTCTATTGACTCGTTGTCACCTCTTTTGATGTTATGAAGTTTTGTAGGGTCTCTGACTGATCTCCTTTGCTGGCTGAAATTCTTCAGGAAGCTGCTTTCCAGTTCTTCAAAGTTTCGTATTTCTCCTGTTGGAAGGCTGTCAAACCACACTCTGGCTGCTCCGGTCAGCGTCTGGGAGAACATGTGACACCAGACCGGGATGGTCCACTGCTCCACCTCGGCTGCTCCTACAAAGATAGCCATGTGGTCATCCGGATCACCCGAACCATCATACTTCCCGATATTGCTTGGCATCTTGAGCTTAGGTGGGAATGAGAACTCCGCAATTTTCGGGATGAATTTTGATCTTGATTTTGCCGTTGATGGCCGATACGGCTTGTCAAACTCGTCTTCATGGTCTGGTTCTGGTGGTGGTGGTCTTCTTTCATCTACATAATCCTTGCTTCTTCTTCCATGTTCTTCTTTATCGGGTGGTTCCTCGTACTCCAGACGCATTCTTACATCTTCAAAAGGATGTTCCTTTTGATTTAACAAGGACATGAGCTGGTCTCTGTTCTTGCTAACAAACTCCGGGGTAATCAGTCCGCTTGCTGGGTCTTCTGTCTCTGGTACGACACCGGCACCGCATAGGGGTGGTGTTGCCAGATGTTTATTCACCGTGGTGACAATGTTGTGATTGTCACGAGAAGGGGTTTTCTGACCTGAGTCCATAGCAAGTCGTTTTTGTGTTGCTAGTGTCCCACGGATGGCGCCAAATGTTGCTACAAGGATCTTGATCAAGTGATTAAGAACCAAGAGCAGTGCCAAGTGAAGTTTTATGCTTTGGCTCAGGTTAGGATTATGAGTAGTGGATGTGTGTTGTGATGCTTTTTCCCTTGGTATGGCTTGGATATTTATACCAGCCATACTCTTATCTCATATTCTATTTTCAGTAACCTGCAGCTATTATTTCGATCCCAATCTTCCTATGGCAGAAGATCCACCTCTTCTTAATGAAAAGGGTTTATGACTTAATATTACTCCTTTTTGTCATTATAGTTGACTTTGCTTTCATCCTCTGTCTCAACCTCTGACTCACTTGTCTTATATGCTTGTTGCTATTACCTTCTGCTTATGCTGTTTGTAGTGAGATGGACTTCTTATCACTTGGCATTGAACGAGGTCTAAAAAGATGTTTGTCCCTGTATTACGTAGGATGATAACGAGACTTGGAAACGAGTGGCCACGACTTCACCAGCCGCGGCTTATATGCATGTGGCCAGGCCGCGGCTTGCGTGTGTGCAGCCCGGCCGCGGCTAGTTCCTTTGGCTCGGCCGCGGCTCAGCCGCATCTAGCCTTGACCTGTGGCTTGTCCTAAACACTGCTTCACTTATGCTCGCGGCTTCTTTCGAATGGTTCCCAGTCGCGGCTTCCTTGGGATTAAGGGTGTGCTTGGGCCGCGGCTTTCTAGGTATTAAGAGTGTGTTTGTGCCACGGCTGGGTTCTTAATCCCGGGTTCTTAATCCCGGGTTTATACTGGTACCTCTTCAGCACCAATAAAAAGTAAAATACAAATAATAGTTATGACATTCGATATGATATCTCAAGAAATTCAAGAATTACTAGAGGTGCTAGCACAAGCAAAAAAAATGATGAAAAAGTCTTATTGTTTGAAAGAAATGTATCTACGTATCTCTAGACCAACTATTATTATCTGATATTACATTTCTTAGGAGGGGAAATTAGAGAATAGAGAGTATACATTAATTTATTATGAACGTGTGATTACAAATTCTTTTTGAATGGTTAACGTACGGCATTGTTTTGAAAAATAGGTTAAATCTTAGCTTTTCGTTATAACTAACGTAAATATATTCATGTAGTTTTCATTTTATTCATATCATAGTTTGTTTTGAAAACTCTGTTGTACACACGTAGATCAGATCAAATAAATCTCTTTTCTTCATTTAAAGCATATGAAATAACCTGAGCCATTGATGAGAATTAATTGCTAGTGACAAGTTGATAATAAACTGAGATTTAGTTGCTAATGAGTCGTAGATCAAATTAGTTTAGGATGAGACATCTTATGATTTTTTAAAGTAGATGTTATGGGTATGAGTCTCACTAGGTGCAATATGCTTTAAGTGTGCCAATGGTTTTATCGAGTGGGTATTTGGGTGGTAGGTTTCTTTGGAATGGTGGGCGAGCCAGGTCACCAGCCTTGTCTGTGTTTGCGGGCGTAGGTGACCTTTCGCCAATGTGTTTACCCGGGTGATCGGGCTTAGAAATTATTCATTGGCCGTTAAAAAAAACCTAGATTTAGTTTTGGTTAATAGTAAAAGAAGACTTATCGTTACTGTTCACTAAATTTTGTGTATAACTTTTGTGCCACAAAATTAAACGTTTTATTATACTTTGATTTTATATTATATTAATTATCAAGTTTGTATATGTATTATAGTGGTACATTCTATACTATGAAAAAACCAAGTGTGATGAATAGTGGTTTTTGATAGTTTTTAATATGGCCACAAAGGTTATGTTTTTTGCTTTTGTGACCCTGTGTGGCTCTGTATAAGCCATTGTGGCCAGGATATGTTGCACGTTTGTTTAGAGAGAGGCGGATGGAGAAACACGAACTACCGCCACCTATCTCCAGTCGATGACCGTTGCATGCTTCCACCCTGCCGTTGTTGTTCACGGTGGCAAAGGCGACGGTTGTGCTGACGGTTGGGTTGCTTGGATCTCTGTATCACCGATTTTGACTGTTGCGGTGGCGATGGAGCTTGTTGCCGCTCTGCCTCCCCTATGTGGTTGAGGTGGAGCAGGTGTCGGTCTTCTAGCCATTGACGGTGCTATGGCGGTCGTGCCACCGCCTCTGTTGCTCCCTCATCTCTATGTCTCTCCGATACCCTTTTAGGGTTCCACCGCCTCTGTTGCTCCCTCATCTCTATGTCTCTCCAATACCCTTTTAGGGTTTATAGATTTCTCTATATTATGGTGTTTTGTCTATTGGCTGTTAGTGTTCTTGATTAGGGCTCTTTGCATGGCCGATGGGTGTGACCTACCGTTGAACCCTGGCCATCATCGGCTGGAGTTGTCGTGTATGTTGCTCTGTCTTATATATGGACCTCTGTACTCTCCGGTCAACCCGCTCGGCTGTTGCTACTGGATTTGTGTACAGAGTGGTTTTCCCTGCTCTGTTTTGCAAACCCTAGGTGACAATGGTTGGCCGACAGTGTTTTTGATTTGCTGCGTGTGTCGATTTGGTTTAGGATACAGATGTTGTTGGGTTTGGCATGCCTTTGTTCTGTGCACTTTTATGATTATACAAACGCCGTGTGTGGCTGTCTGAATCAAGTGTGGTTGTATTTCTGTTGTGGCGAGCAGCTTATGATAATGTTTTAGGATTATTTTTAATTTATCCTTGAATGTGATACTTATTTGGGTGTCTTTGGCTTCCATAAGTTGGATAGCACTCAGTTTGTTCATTGGCTATGATGATCCAACCATAAACAGGCTGTTATCATAGCGTGGCAACCATGTGTTAATGGTTTGTAGCTAGAGGTGGTGGCCGGGTTTGAGCAAGCCTTTGTACACGGTTGTAATGTTTAGTGTTGGTTTCGATTTTGCTATGATGATCCCACAAAAAACATGTTGTTCTGGCGTGGCGACCACGTGTAGATGGTTTGCAGCCTGTGACGATGACCGGGTCTGAGCCAAACCAATGTTACATCATCTTATTTTGTTTGGCTTCGATTTGGCTATGATGATCTTACAAAAAACATGTTGTTGTTCTGGCGTGGCGACCACGTGTAGATGGTTTGCAGCCTGTGACGATGACCGGGTCTGAGCCAAACCAATGTTACATTGTCTTATTTTGTTACCCTACGATGACTGGGTCTGAGCCAAACCAATGTTACATCATCTTATTTTGTTACCCTGTATGTTTAAAGAAAAGTGAAACTAACAGTGGGTTTTATTATGCTTTGATTTTATTGTTTTGTGGTTGCTAATATGATGGCTATGATCATTGTGAGGAAAAAATTTGTTGTATTGGCATGGCAAACATGTTTGGTTTGCAGTCACAACGAGAACGCGAATCTGAGCCAAAAGTTGAAACGACCACGTTTTTGTATTTGATTTATAGCACTCGCGCAACGCGCGAGGATGTATCCTCCTAGTTAAGCTTAAATAGTTGTACTCATAGTTAGTCTAAAGAGTAAATTACCATTTGCATCCTTGTGGTTTGGTGATTTTGACCATTTGCATCCCTACAGTTTAAAAATCCTCATATACACCCTAACGTTTCATTTTTGTTCCCATTTGCATCCAAATTACTAACGACGTTAAATAATTCAGTTAATTTTTTATAAAATGACGAAAATGCCCTTAAAACCCCTAACCCACTACCCTTTTTTTCTCTCTCGCTGGAGTCAACACCTCAATCACCCACCCACCACTTGTCCACCACCCGTCCACCCACCCACCACCCGTCCACCGCCACCGCCACCGCCGCCACCGCCGCCACCGCCGCCACCGCCACCGCCGCCACCGTCGCCACCGCAAACTCTCTTTCTCTCTCTCATTCTTTCTCAAACATAAACACACACATATTCTCTCTCTCTCATCACTCTATCACAAAACCATTTCCAGCGGAGGAGGTACGTGGTGGCGCCACCACCTCAAATCCCTCAACTTCTACCCCCAAATATCCCACCACCACCAAACACCTTACACTCCACAAAAAAGGGATATATTCTGCAAAGATCACATGTTGGTTTTTCACCCTTAAGAGATCAAACACAAATGGGTGTTCATCGCTTCATCACGTCACTAAACAGCAATCAAAACCACAAATCTAACATGAAAATTCAATCGATAACACCAAGAAAACAACTCAAACACCAATTAGATCATCACAAACTCACAGTTTCTTTGAGCCCTTCACCATGTAAATCTTGAAGAATATCAAGAAACTTATCCAACAACAAAGCATCATACTCAATCAGCTTATCATCCTCCGACTGTCTTATGCCCAGGCACCAAAAGCCTCAATTGCGCATCAATCGACGCCAATTTCTCCAAATTCCGATTCGCCATTCACCACACACACTCTTTACCGAAACTATCAAAAACCCAAAATCTTTAAAAGTCAGTGGATGTATCACAACGCACTGATCAAAGTAAGAATCTTGAAAGCAACCCCTGTGCAAGAAACAAAATTGGTACCTGATTGTTGGTGGGTGCGAGTCAAAACTCAAACGATTCAAGGTTGTGGGCATGAGGAAAGCAGGAGCTGTAAGAAGAAACAGAGGAAGAATTTGTACCGTGGGATACGGCAGCGACCGTGGGGCAAATGGGCGGCTGAGATTCGTGACCCGAGGAAAGGGGTTAGGGTTTGGTTGGGTACGTTCAACACAGCGGAAGAAGCTGCTAGAGCTTACGATAAAGAAGCTGCTAGACCTACGGTGGTGGTGTTGATGGTGTTGATGGTGTTGATGGTGTTGATGGTGTTGATGGTGGTGGTGATGGAGTGATGAGAGAGATAGAGAGAATGTGTGTGTGTGTGTTTATGTTTGAGAAAGAAAGAGAGAGAGAGAAAGGGAGTTTGTGGTGGTCAAAGGAGAAGAAGAAGATGACGTGGATGGTCCCATTAAATTGTATCAAGGGTATTTTCTTCATTTTATAAAAAATTAACTGAATTATTTAACGTCGTTAGTAATTTGGATGCAAATGGGAACAAAAATGAAACGTTAGGGTGTATATGAGGATTTTTAAACTGTAGGGATGCAAATGGTCAAAATCACCAAACCACAAGAATGCAAATGGTAATTTACTCTAGTCTAAACTTTATTTATTATATAACATTATTAATTATCAACTTATTTGTGGATTATGAGTTGTACATAAACATTAGTGGGTTGTACCCACTTTTGTTTTTTCTTTTCTTTTATAACTTTCTTATTTTTAAGTTTTAACATAATACTTTTACATATTTTACAATTTAACCCTTATATATTTTCACTTTCCACTTTGATTCCCTATATTTTTCATCTTTTACAAAATTTACATTTTATTTCGGTTTAAATTTTACGATTTAACACGCCGCAACGTCCACGTGTGGTTCAATGTTTTTACGCCTATCTTTTTCCCATTTAATGGCCCATTTATAACGTGTGAGTCTTATATCAACTTAGTTATTATTTTTAATATTTTACGTTTCACGTACAAGGTTCAACATTTGTACTTTTACCTGCCGTTTGTTTTTATTTTTCCCATTTTTATTTATTTTATAATACGAGTTTTTCCGATATTAATGATCATTATTGATGGTGTTAAATTGGTGTTACTTGTCATGGTTTTAGGCCCCCGCCGCAACGCGGGGGGCTTAATACTAGTTATATATATGTTGCATGATTGTGTACACTAAACAAAGCATACGTTATGTAATTATAAGTATATGCCTGTGTTGTTGAGACCGGATCGGACCGGCCGGTCCGACCGGTTCGACCGCGAATCGGGGCTGGTCCGGTCCGGTCAGGGGTGATTCGTTTTTGTGCATTTGAACCGGCCGGTCCGAACCGAACCGGCGGTTGGACCGGCGAACCGGCCCGGTTCCGACCGGTTTTCAGTATTTTTTATTATTTTTTTTATTTTAGTGGGTAAAAACGGAGTGTTAAACCATAAATTAGTACGTAGGATATACAAATATAGTTAAGTTTTATATATAACTATAAAATATATGTATAAATCATATATAAATTACTTATATTTAATTATATATAAATATAATTAAATATAGTTAAATCCGGTCCATCCGGTCCGACCACCAAACCAGTGAGACGTCCGGTTCGACGTCTGATCCGGTTCGGAAAACATTGGTATATGCTGAATAAGAATAAAATTACTTTATGTATAAATTTATAGACGCATTTACTTTCCACATAAAAATACGTGTGTCACCTTCTAGGAGTTAGAAAGTTTCATGTGAAGAAAGACTTTTTTACATTGTCTAGCCCATATATATTTTGTTATATTTGGATTTAGAGTGAGATTCAGATCCATTACACTACAAGAAAAATGGTTTTTTGCGAACTTTTTTTTGCGGCGACACATGTTTCGTCGCAAAAGAGTCACAAAACGACAAAAAAAATAACTTTTTTGACTTTTAAAGTCAAGAACTTTTTTGCGGTGATTTTGCGTCGCAATAAAGTAAAAATTAATTATTTTTATTTTTTTTAATATCACGAAAACCTTTTTTAAGGGCGGGAAAAATCCCGCTTAATCATTTGCGGCGACTTTTCGTCGCAATAAACAATTAAATTTTATAATATATAAATAATTAATTAGTTTCGTTGCAATTGCTTTATTTCGGCGACATATCGTCGCAAAAAAAACCCCACATTTAGTCGGGATCAGTTCAGATTTTCAGCATTTACAAAACACCACACCACAACCCCACTGCGCACCCCACCCCACACCCCCACTGCGGCATTGCGCACCCCACCGTCGGCTCCCTCCACCGTCGGCCCCATCGCACCCCACACCACACCACACCCCCACCTCGGAAGCTACTCCCCGTCGCAAGGCTCCACGGTCGTTGCTCCACCTCCGTCGCTACTTCACATACCACCGCCACTGTTCCACCTCCGTCGCCGCCTCCTTCGCACCATAGCCACCACCATCACTTCTGATTTCAAGTAATAACCTCAATTTTGCCTAATTTTATTTTACTTTGTAGTTAATATTTTGAAATTAGGGATTTAGTGTCCATTTTGCCTAATTTGTAGTTTATAAGGTTATGAACATGGATGTTTAAGTTAGTTGAGAAGAAGTATTATGTGTGTATGTATGTATTTAAGAATATATGTATTTAGTGTGTTAATTTTGTGTTAATTTGTAGTATTTGGGGTTTGAAGTTTATATTGTTATGAAAATATGGATGTTTAACTTAGTTGAGAGAATATAAGAATGTATGTATTTGGTATGTTAATTTTGTGTTAATATGTGGTTCTTGTTTGAAATTAGGTTTAGCAAGTTTTATGTTTATAAAAAAATATGAAATAACATGTGTGTATGTTTGTATTTAAGAATGTATGTATGTGGTTATGAAATTAGTGTTAGAAAGTTTATAAGGTTATGAAAACATAGATGTTTAACTTAGTTGAGATTGTTTGAAATAACATGTGTGTATGTTTGAATATAAGAATGTATGTATTTGTTATGTTAATTTTGTGCTAATATGTGGTTGTTGTTAATATCTGAGGTTGAGGAGATGATAGCAGCGAGACTGGCAAGTGAGCAACAACAATGACAGTCACAAATGATGGCTAATATGATGACATAAATGCAAAGTCAAATCCAAAGTCAAGTCCAGAGCGCGTTGAAGAGAAGTGGTCATTCTCAACAAAATGATAAAGATGAAGAAGATGATGAAGGTGGGTCGTCATAGAATGTTCACTTTGATGTTTTTTATGAATATTTTTAAACATTTTGAAACATTGTGTTTGTATGATATTTAACTTGTTAACTTTAAACAATATTTTATTTATATGCTATGATTTTGTATTTACGAATGGTTTGATGGTATTATCGATTTTCAAAAACAGGTTTGGTACCCAGGAATATCTGGGTGGATTGCTGCAAATGCAGCAAAAAATTTTTTAAAAAAATGACGTTTTTGCGGCGAAATTTCGCCGCAAAAAACATTTTAACAAATGTAATTTTTCGTCGCAAAAAAGAATTTGGTCATAAGCTTTGCGGCGACATTTCGCCGCAAAAAAACTATACTTCGCCGCAAAAGGTTTCGTCGCAAAAAAGTTCTTTCGAATTTCCCTTTTTTTAAATGCTGTGGACCCCACATAATATTTCGTCGTAAATTTCGTCGCAAAAAGTTTTTTGCGACCAATTTATTACGGCGAATGGATAGCGACGAAAATTTCGTCGCAAAATATATATTGCGACGAACATTGGTACTTTTTGCGACGACCTATGTCGCCGCAAAATATCATGTTTCTTGTAGTGTTAGCTAATGATACGTGACATGCATATCCAACTAATCGAGTGTTGGATTACTTTAAACATTTAGTTAATTCATTCACCTCAAGAATGAAGAAACCCTTCATGAAGATATATGTCTTCCTTTTATGTATGTAGATTGCATCTCACTAACCATTGACAAGACACAACAAGAGCCTCTTAGTCAAGACCTTGGCAATAATTTAATTTTGTACCGATGAGAGTATCAAGTGGAATTTCTTTAATGAGAAAACTTATCAACCATACAATATTGGAACTTAAGTCGCTATGTCTTTACTGATCATAACTAACACCATCTCGTCTGTTTTTATGACACCATCTCTCAATTTTTGGATTCAAAGTTCAAGGCTTTGAGCTTGTTTTTAACGGTTTAGAATTCTATTAACATTGGTGATGATTTCTACTTGACGAGAAAGTTATCGTGTTTTCGGTTAACATGTTTAAAGTGTTTGATTACACACTTCGTGTTTGGATTGACTTGATTTTTAAAAATGGTTGCCCAACCAACCCATTTACTACCCAATTACGTATTTATTAACCCTACATTTTGTTTAACATGTTTACAACTTAGTACAATCTCTTTACATCCTGCCAACCAGTCAATTCTTTTACCTTATTTGGATAAATAAGTTAAACGAATCGTATTGGGTTAAATGATTTTAGAGCATTCACATTTCGTTTGTTATATTTTTATGAGTGTAATTTATTTTATATTATATGAAATTATTGTGAGTGGTTGTAAATCGAGTAGAGAGAAAATATTATTGCTTATTTGTATATTTAGTAATACATTGTTTAACCTCTATAAACATTATAATAATTTTTAAAGTAGTTGTGAGTAAAGAATATAGAAAAATTAACGATAAAGGTATAAAATGTTATTATTTAATTGAAAATGAGAGAGAAAAAGATAGTGATTTTTATTTTAGTTTAATTATAAGAATAATGATAAAGAATAGATTGTGAATGCTCTTACGTGTATCCACGTTAAATTCGATTTATTAACAGTAATAAATATACAGGTCCTTCATATTCAAAACAACTCACTAAACCACCAACTTGACATGATTAACACATATCATCTATTTCACATAAAAAGGATATTAAACTACTATAAAACGTTATTTTATTTGTGCATCCTCTTATGATATTATTGGTTTTGAAACGAACACATAAGTAAGTGGGTACTTTTATTCTACCACCACATACCACTTCACAACTATTGTTGGTAGACATTCACATACTCTCTGTCTTTCACACCCACCCTTTCAATTTATCATTAGGTTGGTGTTCTTAAGGGCTTTACTCACATGTGTTGTGAGTGGCTGTTAAAATTATATTTAATTCATGCACCAAACTCATACTCTTATATTTTGTAATGTTTTTTGTGAGGGTTCATTGGTGCTTTTGCTTAAAGATAAAGGGCTCCTCTGCAAATACTAGATTTGTCTTTTATTATAGAAGATTCCATCTTCTTTCTTTTTGCTTCAATCACGGTTCTTTTTGAAGATCATCCAGCCTGGTTCAAGCCTGGAGATTTTCCCTTAAATAGATGATTGCATTTTCCTTTTTTTGATGATTCTCCAAGGTCTATATAGAAAGACAAAGGGTTGGGTTCAATAGAGAGAGCTGAACAAAATTAATTGCTGCAAGTTGTCTTCAACCATTCAAGTCTTATTTTGTCTACCAGTTTCATTGGCTTTGAGTAAACCAAGCCGACTGGGTTATCTGTATTACTCTTGTGTTCAAGTCATCCATTTGAATAAGTTGTTTTTCTTGTCTTCTTATTCGGATCTATAACATCCGTCTTTGTTCTAGCTATTCATAGTTTGAATCATCAATTCAATAATCTTTTGTTTCAATCAGATCATGTCTTTTTGACATGGTATTAGAGCTATAGGCTCTTCTTGGTCCTTCGTTGTGTTCGGCTGTTGTGATTCTCTATCATCAAATTAGGGCTCCTCTCCATCCAGGGGTTCAGTAAATCATAATTTGTTCCGCTGCTGATATTTTATTTGGGACTGTTCTAAGGTTGTTAGCCATCAAACCAGTGTGCTCTTAGGTGCCATTGCTGCCCTATCGGGTCTTCATCAGTGACGGTGCTGCTGTGTTTATTCATTTCGGGTGTTTTGGTTATCTCAAGACAGGTGTTTTGCTTCTAATTTTTTTTTCATCTTGACTTCAAAATCCATAAATCACTGTGAGTTTTCTTATTCTAAACTTTGATTGTTGCTGGAGTACTCTGTAAGACATTCCTTTTATATCCTTTTTACTTTATTTTCTGTTACACCGATATACCTTGTTAGGCATTTTTGGACAGGGCTAGATGGACCAGCATTGATCACCGAGGAGAGACATACCTCTGTTTTATCTGTTCATCTTATGTTGCATTTTTGATGTTATTATTTCTGTGTTATTAATTATTTGCTTTGCTATTATTTTGAGTCTTTCTCTTGTCTTGCTAACTTTTCTTTCTTCTGCTTATCTAAATTGTCTTGTTAAAATGGCTGCTTCTAGTGTTTCTGTTATCAAAGAAAAAGAAACCTTAATTGGTAATCTTGACCTTGGTAATCCTCTTTACTTGCATCCCACTGATACCGCTAATATGTCTATTATCAATGTTAAATTAACTGGAATAGAAAACTATGTGATATGGTCAAATGCTATGACACTTGCTTTGCAAATAAAAAACAAAATTGGTTTTATAGATGGTATGTGCAAGAAACCAACTGATAATCAAACTTTATGAAATCAATGGGATAGGTGCAATTCGATTGTGTTGTCTTGGATTTTAAATTCTATTTCAGAAGAATTATATCAAGGTCAAATTTTTTCAAAAAATCCCGCTGATGTGTGGGGGGAATTAAAAGAAACCTACAACAAAATTGATGAGTAGTTTTCAATCTTCATCAAAAAATTAATTCTATGTCTCAAGGTGGTTTGTGTGTCTCTGAGTATTATCATAAATTAAACTCTATGTGGCGACAATTTGATGCATTAGTTAGGTTACCTACATGTTCATGTGCTGCTTCAAAAGAATTTATAGATTTTTCTAACCTAATGAAACTAATGCAATTTTTAATGGGTTTAGATGACAACTATCAATCAGTAAGGTCCAATCTACTAATGAGAGATCCTCTACCAACAGTAAAAACAACTTTTTCGATAGTTTCACGTGAAGAGTCACATAAAGGAGTTTCCTCCTCTAGTAAATCTCCCACCATTGCTTTTAACTCAAAATTTTCAGATAAAAAGAAAGTTAGGAGAGATCCCAACCCAAATTTGAAATGTACTAACTGTAACATGATTGGACATACCGTTGATCGTTGCTATGAGTTAGTAGGGTATCCTCTTGGTTATAAAAAGAAGCAACCTGGACAAAATATTTCAAAAATTAATAATGGTCAAAGCTTTCAAAAAACAAATTAGAATTTTAGTAGGTCAAACAATGTAAATTCTGACTTTCCGTTTACAAATGAACAAATTGCTAAGTTGTTGTCATTAGTTGGAGATAAAGGTGTCGAAGAACCGTTGCATTCAAACATGGCAGGTCTGTCTAATATGAATTGGATTTTGTGCTCTAGTATGTCTAATATTGTTGAGGGACATGGTTGGATTGTTGACTCAGGAGCTAACTAACACATGACAATGTCTGATAAAAACTTAATCAATGTCATAGACATGTCTGATTTTAATATGCAAGTTAAACATCCGAATGGTACCTCTGCAAAAGTAACTAAAATTGGAGACATTAAACTAAATGAAAATGTTTTCTTATATGATGTGCTAGTTATTCCTGAGTACAACGTCAATCTTTTGTCTGTTCATAAGATGCTTAGAGATAGCAAGTTAATTGTCTTGTTTGATGAATTCAAATGTTATGTTCAGGATTTGAGGTTAAAGAATGTTCTGATGACTGGTAAAGAGGTTGATGGTTTATATTTGGTTGAAGATTTGTCTAGACCTTGTAAGGTGTGTAATAATAGTAAACATTCTAGCGAAAATCATAGAAATCTTTGGCAATCTAGACTTGGTCATCCATCTCATCAGGTCTTAAATGTTTTGAAATCCTCTTTAAAGTTATCTGACCTCACTACTTCTGTTCCCTGCGATGTATGTCATAGGTCTAAACAAACTAGAAAACCTTTTCCTCTGAGTGATCATAAGTCAAAGGAGATTGGTGAATTGGTTCACTTAGACCTTTGGGGACCTTACAAGATGGTAAGTAGAGATGGATACAAATATTTTTTAACTGTGGTTGATGATTTTTCTAAAGCTGTTTGGGTGTTTATGTTAAAGTCAAAAGATGAAGTCTTGTCTAATGTAAAAGTATTTCTTAATCTTGTAAGAAACCAATTTGAAAAAACTATCAAAACCTTTAGAAGTGATAATGGAACAGAATTTATAAATAACACTTTTGACTCCTTTCTAAAAGAAAATGGCATTCTTCATCAAACCTCATGTCCTTATACTCCACAACAAAATGGAGTAGCCGAACGAAAACATAGACATTTGTTAAATGTTGCAAGGTCATTATTATTTCAAGGGGGTGTTCCTCTCAATATGTGGTCTGAATGTGTATTAACTGTTGTCTATCTAATTAACAGGACTCCCTCATCTGTGTTACTAGGAAAGTCTCTATTCGAAGTTATGTTTGGATTAAAACCTTCTTTCAACCATCTTAGAAATTTTGGTTGTCTTTGTTTTTCAACTATTCTAAATAATCATAACAAATTTGGGTCTAGAGCTGAAAAATGTGTCTTTCTTGGATATTCTGATAAAAAAAAGGGATATAAACTTTGGAGTTTGGATAATAAAGTTGTTTTCTATTCAAGAGACGTCAAATTTTATGAAAACATTTACCCGTTTAAAACAAACTCTTCTGATAAAAATGTTCAACCAAACTCTAGCCTAAATCATTTAAATTTTTTGATTTAGAAAATCAAAGTTCTAAAGATGGTTCAAATGTGCCCAATGATGATGAGAAGGTGACTGAGTATACAAATTCTCATGATGATGGTATTAGTTCCTCATTGCCGGCGGATACTGGTTGTGACACTAGCAATCTGGTAGATTCAGATACTATACCAGATTCTCATACTAGTGAAACAACTAGTGTTAGCAATAGTGAAAGGACTAATGCAACACATGAAAACACATATGAGACGAGCAATTCTCCTCCTGAGGGTCAATCACAACCTTTTAATGAGTCTACCAATGTTAGAAAATCTGTTAGAAAGTCAAACCTTCCTAGGAATCTATCTGATTATGTAGTTGAAGGAAAGGTCAAGTATGGTGTCGAAAGAGTTGTCAATTATTCTTACTTGTCTCCTGAAAACTTTTGCTTTACTAGTAATCTTGATAAAATTAGTGAACCAAAATCTTATAAAGAAGCTGCCAAAAATAATAATTGGGTTCAAGCTATGAATGACGAAATGGAAGCTCTAAATAGAAATGGTACTTGGATTTTAACTGACTTACCTCTAGGAAGAAAACCTATCGGATGTAAATGGCTTTAGAAGGTAAAATACAAATCAAATGGTCAAGTTGATAGGTATAAAGCTAGACTTGTTGCTAAGGGTTATAGTCAACGTGAAGGGATTGACTTTGATGAAACCTTTTCTCCTGTCGTCAAAATGGTCACCGTTCGATGTATAATTAACCTTGCTATCAACAATGGTTGGGGTCTTTACCAATTAGATGTTAATAATGCATTTCTATATGGAAATCTAACTGAAGATGTCTATATGTCTTTACCCGAAGGGTATTTTTCTCCAAATGAAACTAAAGTGTGCAAACTAATCAAATCTTTATACGGACTAAAACAAGCCTCTAGGAATTGGAATGAAAAGTTAAGTAGCACCTTGTTGGAAATTGGTTTTGTTCAAAGCATTAGTGACTACTCACTATTTATTAAAAAGGATTCGAATGTGTTCATTGCCTTGTTGGTATATGTGGATGATATTGTTATCACCGGTAACAATAAAGTTGAAATTGAGTCAATCAAGGCTTTTTTAAACTCAAAATTCATGATTAAAGACCTTGGCGAGTTAAAGTATTTTTTGGGTATTGAAGTTGTTCAACATAAAGACATCTTATATTTGTCCCAAAGAAAATATTGTTTAGATCTATTGTCTGAATTCGGTATGCTAGGATCTAAGCCTGTGCCTACACCAATAGAACAAAATGTAGTCATCTTTGACAAGGATAATACTTTATCTAATGACGAGCTACTTGAAAATGTAACCGAATATCAAAGGCTAGTTGGAAAATTAATATACATTACCTTAACTAGGCCAGATATTTCATACGATGTTCAATGTCTAAGTCAATATATGCATAGTCCGTTGAAGTCACACCTGCAATTAGCTTTTCGTGTATTAAGGTACCTGAAGCAGTCTCCAGGTCAAGGTCTTTCTTTCTCAAAAGGTGACCTCTCTGATCTCAAGTGCTATGTTGATTCTGATTGGGCTAAGTGCAAAACTAATAGAAGATCCGTTACTGGTTACTCTATCTTTTGGGGTGGGAACCTGATAAGTTGGAAAAGTAAAAAACAATCTGTTGTCTCTCGATCCACAGCTGAGGCTGAGTATCGAGCCATGTGTGATGTCACATGTGAGGTTATGTGGCTGCAAAATGTTTTGAAAGAGTTACATATAAATATAAGTCTTCCTGTAGATCTTTATTGTGATAATTCGGCTGCATTATCTATTACAGCTAATCCTGTTTTTCATGACCGAACTAAACATTTTGAAATTGACTTGCATTTTATTCGTGAAAAAATATCATCTGGCATTATTCGAACAAAAAAGATTGATACCACTAAACAAGTTGCAGATATTTTTACAAAAGGTTTAGGTAATGAGCAACATAAGTTCTTATGTAACCAATTGGGTTTGTCAAGTGTGTTTGCTGCTTGAATTATGGGGGGATGTTAAAATTATATTTAATTCATGCACCAAACTCATACTCTTATATTTTGTAATGTTTTTTTTGAGGGTTCATTGGTGCTTTTGCTTAAAGATAAGGGCTCCTTGCAAATACTAGATTTGTCTTTTATTATAGAAGATTCCATCTTCTTTCTTTTTGCTTCAATCACGGTTCTTTTTGAAGATCATCCAGCCTGGTTCAAGCCTGGAGATTTTCCCTTAAATGGATGATTGCATTTTCCTTTTTTTGATGATTCTCCAAGGTCTATACAGAAAGACAAAGGGTTGGGTTCAACAGAGAGAGCTGAACAAAATTAATTGCTGCAAGTTGTCTTCAGCCATTCAAGTCTTATTTTGTCTACCAATTTCATTGGCTTTGAGTAAACCAAGCCGACTGGGTTATCTGTATTACTCTTGTGTTCAAGTCATCCATTTGAATAAGTTGTTTTTCTTGTCTTCTTATTCGGATCTATAACATCCGTCTTTGTTCTAGTTATTCATAGTTTGAATCATCAATTCAATAATCTTTTGTTTCAATCAGATCATGTCATTTTGACAGTGGCTCTATTCATATTGTGTCTCCTTTCACGCGATCCCCATTGTGCCCTCCTGTTCAGGTGTTTGCGACCAGGGTGAGAAGCCACGTGGGTCGCGCCCCCTTCATGCCCCGACAACGGATAGCCTTATGGGTCTCACTAAGCAGCACGTGTCACCTTCGCCCAAAAACATCCAAGGAGGCTATCGACTCTCAATTAAAAGCCAAGTCAATAGTGAAGTTCAAACTACTATCTTCATCTCACAACTGCATTCACACTCATCCTCTGAGCTGACATTCCACGATCGCACCTTTGCCCAAGAACATCCTACGAGCAATCGGCTCAAGGTTAGAACTCAAGCCAATGGTGGTTCAAACCACTTTATATGTCCTAAAATCACATTACATTCGTTTGACCTAATATTCCATGATCGTTGTGCTGGTCTGGCCACTCTAAGATCTTAACCTAGTAGGCAACAAACATGAGTCTTATTTGAAGAATTTAAGTCGCCTACCACTAGACCACGTTAAGATGGTTGTTTGATTCCAAACTAACCAGCCCTTTACAATCTTCACTTTGTTCGTAATGGACCCCTAGTAAGCATGAGCCAATTCCATGTAACCTTCCCTCTTTGTCGTAGACACGACCACACCTACAACTAGTACACTCTTAATAATTATTATTTTTTATTTTTATTTAAAGTAAGATGCATACATTACCAAGAAACGTGATTTATATCATCAGAATATATACAAGCAGTTCATTTTAAAATACTTTAAAACTTTTTTATTGCAAAACACATTCACATTTTTCCTAACAAAAAATGGATTTGAAATCAAACCCAAATTCGATTAGCTAACACTTTTTTTACTTATAAATGCAACCTAAATCAATTTGTCTTTATGAATATTTATACTCATATAACTTGTGTGTGAGGCAATCCCTAAGCTAATATGCCTTGTTACGCAATGGGGACCAATTAGCTAAGTTGCTTGGTAGATATTATACAAGAACCGCAACAAAACAATGACAGGTCTTCTATCCTTCATCATGTCCATAACCACAAACCTATGCACGTTTGTTGAACACTGGTGACTGTTTTTAATAAATAAATAATAATTTCATTTAGCAATTAATTTGTTTGTTTAACTTATTTTGTTATTTTTACAATAGAAATCTAAATACACGATGTTTAATTTTTTTTATGAATGTTTCAATATTTATTTAACAGAAAACCAAGTTTGGTTTCAAAATAAAGCAGCTTTGACTTGTAAGTGGTTTTAGCACCATCTTTAATGGAACATACTTACGCACTTTGACATCCCAACGACGATGATGAATAGATATTTGATTTTCTTTTTTGGGTTTTACATTTGTGTTTTTAAATTCGAAGTGATGAATTATTTATTATTTACTAATATTAATATACTTTTTTAAAATAATATTAATCTAAATATTGTTTATATGTATATTGCTTAAAAATAAAAATATTATTTATATTACTAATACCAACCTAAGTTGCATTAATTGCTGTGCAATAAGCATTGAAGTAGAACTGTTAACGAGTCGAGCCGAACCGAGGGGACATTTGCTCGTGCTTGGCTCGTTTCCAAACCGAACCGAGCCGATCTGCTCGTTTACAACCGAGCGGAAAATCGAACGAGCATTTTTCGAGCGTTAAATTTTCAAGCGAACGTCGAGCGAGCGCAAACGAGCGGCGAACAATTTATACAACCCAACTATTTTGTATGTCATACAATTTATACTGCAGCAAATGAGGTTTAATAACTTAAAATCAGCCACATTTCATTACATAATACTTTCATTGATGATAACACGTTGTGACTGACGATGAATCTAGCTAAGTCTGTAGCCAATAAGGCGGTGGGCATATTGCAGATAACGGTGATGGTAAGAGCGGGAGATGATCGAAAAATATCTTTTAACGGCTTAGGATTTCACTTTTATATTAAGTATAGAATTCTTTATTAGGTTGATTGATCAAGTATGTATAAATATAATTATATATTTGTATATAATGGGTCAAATATATTAGAGCACTACGTATAAACTATATATACATATTAATTCGATCCGAACCGAACCGAGCGGACCTTTGCTCGTGTTTGGCTCGTTTACAAACCGATCCAAGCCGATCGGCTCGTTTACAACCGAGCAAAAATTCGAACGATCATTTTTCGAGCAAATTCCGAACGAACGTCGAGCGAGCATCGAGCGTCGAGCGATTTGAACAGCCCTACATTGAAGGTTGTATATTTTTTTTCTTTTTAATTTTTTATTTTAAACTCAATACTTTTGCATCTTTTACTATTTAACCCATACAATATTTCGCTTTCAACTTTGCTCATATATACGTTTCATCTTTTATAGTTTTTTCGTTTTACATTTCTATTTAAGTTTTGAGAGTTAATATGGCGTAACGTGCGCTTGTGGTTCAACGTTGATATGTCTATTCTTTTCCATATAACAGCTCTATCGCAACGTGCGGGTTTTAGATCAACTTAGTTACTGTTTTTAATGTTGTACGTTTTGTGTGTATGGTTTAACGTTTTTACATCTACTTTTCATTCGAATTTATTTCTTTTTTACTACTAACTCTTCCGGTGTTGGTGATCGCCGACGGTAGTATGACATTGATGTTACTTGGTAATGTTTTACGCCTCCATAAGGCGGAAAACTTTATACTAGTTTGTATCTACAAACAAAAAATTGTTAAGATGACGAAGTGGTGTGAAGTGAAAACCAAATCAACGGGGGCATGGTGAGTAAATAAATAATAATGTTACACTAATATAATAATATAAGTGTATTGTAGAATGTGAATATCCTTACTTTGTCAAAGATGTAGCAAACTATCAAAGGGGTGAGATTCTTCTACATCCTCTCTCGTATAAGCTTTAATCAACTAAGTTTTTCTTTTTTCATCGACGAAACATACTTTCTATCTTACACTCATTTTAATATACACTTAACCAACTCAATTATTTTCAAGTTGTTTTATTTATTTGTAGAATCCATATGTATTTTAAAGAATAATTAATTTGGATAGGTTACTATTCATTTGCTTACTATTAATATGTATATATAATATTATATTACATTGATTTTACTCGCTTTTGTTTGTTGAAAATAATAGTTTTAATAAAAAGTTTTAAAACATCAAACTTTGCGTTGTTTATTTTAGTTTTGGCCTAAAAGTTTCATCATTTTAATTGAAATTGAACAATTAAAAAAAATTTAGAATGAAATTAAAAAAATTATCTAACTTTTAAAGATAGTTTAATATAGAGTTAATCTTAGTTTTGGTCCCCGTGTTTTGTAAATTGACTCCACTTGAGTACCAACGTTTATTTTGTCTCCATTTGAGTACCAAATTTTAAAAAAGTTATCTGTTTCAGTCCAAATTTCTAACGGTGTTAACATTTTCTGTTAGATTTTTGTAAAAAGACCAAAATACCCCTAAGGACTATAAAATATCATCATGACTACCCAAAGCTTGCTTAAACTACACAAAGATGTAGGAATCGATCCAGAGATCTTAGTGACTGCAAGACCCAAAACTTGCAGATTTTGACAGTTACCCAACTCATAAGGGATCTTCCCAGACAAATCATTGTTCCCACCAGCCCTAATAACCTCTAGCATTCGAAGGTTCTAAAGCTCAACAGGCAGGTTTCCAGTTAACAAATTATCAAACAAAACAAGATTCTTCAAGCTAGAACAATTACCAATCTGTGGTGGGATGATTCCCGTGAGTAGATTGGAGTTCAACACCAAATCTTGAAGGTTCAAAAGCTTACCAATAGATGCAGGAATATCCCCCACAAGACTGTTGGAACTTACGTCGAACACCTGGAGTGCACTACAATCTCCAATCTCATCAGGGATTGTTCCAGTCAAATTAGCACCAGAAATGTATATGTTTGTATGTATGTATGTGTGTGTATAGATATAGATCGAAAGCAGAAGGGCGGTTAAAAGATAGGGCAAAATGGAAAATCATAAGCAACGGAGGGGGTCAACCACCCTTCGGAAACTTCCATACCATCCGTTGCTTCATTTCTTCATCGTCTGAGTTTTTCTTTTTGCCCCAAACCCTAATTCCGGCGGTGGAGTGTGCCGGCGGTGGTGTGTGGTGGCGATGGTGTGTGGTGGTGGAGTGTGCCGGCGGTGGTGTGTGGTGGCGGTTGTGTGTGGCGGTGGAGTGTGCCGGCGGTGGTGTGTGGTGGTGGTGGTGGTGGTGGTATGTGGTGTGTGGTGGAGATGGTGATATTTTTATAGCCCTTAGGGGTATTTTGGTCTTTTTACAAAAATCTAACAGAAAATGTTAACACCGTTAGAAATTTGGACTGAAACAGACAACTTTTTTAAAATTTGGTACTCAAATGGAGACAAAATAAACGTTGGTACTCAAGTGGAGTCAACTTGCAAAACACAGGGACCAAAACCGAGATTAACTCTTTAATATATTAATATCTAGACGAAAGACGTTGATTTTATGAAATTTTAGAGAGCAAAATAAATTTATCTCGTTAAAAAATATATTTAGTAGCCATTTGTGCCAAACGGGTAACTAAAAGACAAAATCTCTGCTTGAACCGCGTGCATAGAAAGAATTTGCGTTGAAACAAAATAAAAATATAGACATTATGCGGGCTCACACGGTGGTATTTGGGAAGTCATAGTCAACGATTCAACGTTGATAAAGAAGTCAAAGTAGTGGAGTGCCAAAATTGACACGTTTTACTGCACAAACCCCAACACATCTAGTTTTCTTTTTATCTTGATAGTAAATATGTTATTATGTTAATATTTACTGCTCTTATATCGTAGACGAATGCTATAAGATCATTTGAAACTTGGTGTTGAGAGTGCGTATATGTTTTAGTAATAAAAATAGCTTATTTTGTACATATTATAAGCAAGATAGATGACTAGACTAGACAATTAGAATTTTAAAGTGACGACTTAAGTACACAAACAAAAACTATGACTTCATAAAATTTACTACTAGTAATAAATAATGACATAAGTGTCTCGACTCATAGGTAGTATATTTATACGTTGCCAAACATTAAAACAACCTAAGGCATACAGATAATATGCTAGCGATCATGTTATCTTAGATCTATATAGCTGAATAACTAGAAAACAACTAACACGTTGAGATCGTTCGTAGACCACTGGTGTCCCGAAGAAAAACATGTCATGTCAACTGACAAAATACAAGATATATGCAATAATGTCGATGAAAAGCATTAAATGTCACGCAACAACATAAGAGAGATCAACATGTTAATTAGTAGGCCCACGTACAAGGATCATAATTGGTACCTACTAGAGTAACACTCTTGATAAACAGATACATTATTTGTTTTTTTAAGACAAGTGAACGTGATCGATAAAAAACATTAATATAAATTGTTGCCTGCAAATACATATATTACAACCGACATGTACACACTTCTTACACACATTTACTTTTTATATCTCTCTCTATGAAATCATCGAGTCACAGAAAATTCATTCTCTGACTAGACTAACGATGTTCTTATCATTCAACGAGCTACATTTAGCTCTCATTACAGCTAACAAGAGCGGTCCTGAGGGGGGTGGGGTGGACGACCGCCCAGGGCCCAATCTCCTCAGAGGCACAAAACTTTAAAAAAAAATTATTTTTTATATGTATATTTTTTAAAAAAATCTATAAACTATTAATAAACTCATTAATAAACCCAATAATATTTTAATTATTTTAGCCTATTAAGCAATATCTTGGAGCCCATCAACATTTTAATTAGTTTAACTCAATACCATTTATTAAATTTAAACCTAATCTAATATAATGATACCTACATTAAAAAAAAAAGACAAACTTAATTCAAGATTTCAAGTTTAGCAGTGAGAAGACCAATCGGCAATCGCCTTTAACACTTCGATTGTATTATGAAAGTTATTCGATTTAGACTTTGTCTATATGTCGTATAATAGGGGCACATTTTTGTTATCGCCCCGAGCCCAGGGTCTTTTGAGACTTCTCGGGACCGGTTTGACAACTAAACTTTGTCCAACAACCAGATACCTAATTTACTAATATAATTTGTATATTGTAGTCTATATTAGTAATAATTTTATGATTGTTATTTGTTAAAGACCTGAGTGTATTAATCTATAAATATGGAAAGAAAACCTTCTAGATAAAACACTTTTGGGACCACACGAAATTGCACGTCGTTTGGTTCATTAATCGAATGAAATGTCCAAACAAAATTCATTCCGTTGGTATTGCTATCCTGACATTTCTATAATTTAGGTTTTGTTTAATGATGCACCTTTAAAAAAAATATCATAATACATATTGATCATCTTCAGGAGGACCAGTACTTATCGTCAATTAGCATTCACTAAATATAAAAGATAGTTATAGAAATTATTACTTTGGTAAATGATAAGTAATACTTTATAAACATAACTGTAACACCCGCCTCCCAGGGCATACCCCGGGGAGCGTTACGCATCGGATATACAGAACACATATTAATCAGAGAATACACAGCGGAAGTCTAACTTTAAATATACATCAACGTGTACAATACATTTGTTATAATAGATAATACCATTACATCTGTTAAACTATACTAGAGATCCAAATCTTTAACAACATTCTAGAACTTTATTTTCTTATAAACTAGCTCGTAATCTTCAATCCATGTAATCAGTTGTCACCTATGATGTGTGTCTATAAAAATAAAAACATTTGGGACTCAGCATAAAGCTTGTGAGTTTATAAACATGGCATTCTTCAAAATTCAAAACATGTTATTATTGACTATTGCATCAAGCAGATACAGCCATGACAAACAGATAGGAACAGAGTAAGTACGGTATAAATTCACATAACCAGGCTATGTATACAAAAAGCCACTGGCTAAAGCAAAATCATACAAGCAGCCCTCAAGCATCTTATCAAGCATTGCCACATATCACAGATGCTATTGATGGTCAATTTTACAATTATTACCAGTTATCAGAACATCACATCCCGTTTTAGAAAACAGTTCAGAGGAACTCACCTCAATCAATCAAGTCAGTGATATCGTCTGCTCAGGTTCACTGCTATCAGGTATTATCCTATAAGCAAAATAACATTACTTAAGCTATATTCTAGCTAGTAACAACTTTAGGGATGATTCTTTATCTTTTCCTATTTGTTGGTTTTATTTGGGCACTTTCTTTTATCTTATGCCAACCCTTTGGTACAACCCTTACTAGTTGGCATAACTCGGGCGTTTCCATCATATCCAAGCCAACCCTCGGGGTTACCCAATACCTTCCCTAATGATAACCTTAAAGTCTAATAATAATAATAATAACAACTACAACACTAAAAATAACAAATAAAAATAATACTAACTATAACAATAAAAATAACAACTATAATAATAATAATAACTATAAAGATGATAATAATAATAATATTAATAATAACTATATTAATACTAATACCTACAATGATAATAATAATAATAATAATAATAATAATAACGACTATAATAATAATTAAACATAACCTTAAACAAGGGCGTTGATGTCCTAAAAAATAGTTCAAATAAATAATTAAAAACAACCAAAAACTAGACACGAAGTAATACTCTAGACTCTCTAATCTAAACTACTGACAGACAAGTGTACCTATTGACTCTAGTAAAGCTAAGTAAGTCCGAATATCGAACCACAGGACTTCTATGGAAAAACGTAAAATTGACTCGATCTAACTATTGCAATACTGACTAAGAACTAAATTAATGATTAATAAAAGGGGTTTTTTGTGGAAAAATCCAATGTTTAAAAGAAATAACTAAATTAAAGTAAATTAGAACGTGAGAACAAAATAACAGACGATTTCAAATGGATTAAAAGTACTACCTAGGTAAGACTCCTACACATGCATGACACGGCTTCTATCGGTATTGAAACTATTGTGAAACCGTGATCTTAGAATACTAAACTCAAAGGTTACTTAGAGAATCCTCGACCCTTCTCAAGGATATCAACTAAACACACTCTAAGCCGTTAAAACACTGGTTTAAAGGATCTCCCTCACTGGTTCTCCAACTAAGATAACGAAACACCCTAAAGACACTCTACCTCACAGCACAAGTGACTAAACACCTTACAGTGTTGGGATAGATAGCGGTTGGTGACTCAGTCTTGGTAAACTAAGTGTGAGACGGGAAGATTAGTTACATTTGATTAGTTAATTTCTTGATAAGTTATCTCAATGACTTACTACGTCTAACAAATCATCTAATAGTCTATAACACACAGTAAAATACCTAGCATGCACCTATTACTCGATAGACAATCAACAAGACACACATGAGATAATAAATCAATAATCTAAATCAACTCAAATACACATTTACAACTGACTAACGCAACCAAATCTTTTCATTATCATTCAACACAAGTTATTGTTCCAAAAACCGACAAAAGACCATGTCATACACATGTATTCATCAAAACCCTAGGTAGATAAGAGAACTAGCCAATAATCATGTTTAAAACAATATCAAAAGTAGTAAATGAAAACATTGTATCAAACAAAATCGAAGGACAGATAAAGAAACGTAAAACCAAATCGTTTAACCCTAGAATCACAATCTCTGCTTCTCAAAACTCCAATCCTTGCCTTCTGAACTCGCCAAGAACTCCGAAAATCACCCTGATGCTCTCTGCAGCCGTCTGATGATGAATGAATCCCGGCCATTAGGGTTAATTAGGTTGAAAAACTAATTTTCTGTCACACCCCGACCGACGGCGGAATCATCGGAGCGGAAGAGGGAATGATTGATTGTTCATAACACATGGTTGTCTAATAGTGGAGATAATATTAAAATCAGATTACAAGATAGCATGAGTTTAAGATATGCAAATACAACAATTGAAGTCACAAATAGAAATCGTTTTTTATTTTGACTAAGTCCGGGTCTTAAATGAGCATGTAGAAGTCCATTAACTTGCTTAACCTGAAATCATGTGAAAAGTAACGAGTCAGCTAAAATTAGCTGGTGAGTAATCACAGTTTGATATACATATAGATTGATTGATTGATTGAGAATAATCTAATTCACAAGGTAATGTTAAGACTTATAATGCAATTGCGGAGCATATAGATAAACCGACACAATATAAACCCCTTGACTTGACACTTGCATATAATAGACTTGCACACATACACCATAGATTGACTACTTTCCTCTGGCACAATCACCACTCGACTATTCATATGGGGTGGGTTATCTAAACCAGTAGATCTACCATTGATACCAGGATTGATTGATTGACTGTATTAGGGTTCTTACTGTCGTCCAGTCTATCATAATATGTTCACATAGTTGCAAGTAATAATATAACCTGTCTTGAATTGAATTTAAAATGAAAGAACAATAGAATATCATGATAGAATATTGTATCTCATGATTTCCCCCAAATAAGAAATGATATAAAAAGGGGTATGAATACTCACTTGATTGATGAGATTAGAATTTGGACGTGATAGATTAGACACCAACGACTTCCTTACGAGTAACCTAAGGAACGGTGCCTCGAATTAGAATAATAGAGATTTGAGAATTGGGAATGGTTTAGGGTTTCTATTGGGATTGGGTTTTAAATGGCAGTTTAAATAAAATAATTTATTTAGTTTGAATGTCTTGAAATAAATAAAATAAATTTATTGAAAGTGATTATGTTTAGAATTTAATATAAATAAATGTATCAATACGCGTAACCGTTTGAGTTATTGTTAAGACGTGGAAAAACATTTAAGTGACTAAAGAAATGAAAATGATTTTGGAAAGATTTAAATATAAAACTATTATATTTAATTGAGATAATCATGATTTAAACAATAATACATAGATATTATTTGAACCAATAATAATTTAGTGATTTTAATCATTATTTAAAGTCTATTTTATAAGAAAATAAACTAGTTATTTTATTTATTTAAAACAAATAATAAAATAAATAAATAAAATGTTAAGATAAATTTTAGAAAATAATTTGGGGGTTTTTAAAAATATTTAATGTTCGTAGAAACATTTTTATAATTTTTAAAAAAATTTCCTATTTAAATTAAGGCTTAAAAAGCCTTAAAAAAATAAGTTGGGGTGCCCAGGTTCGAACCCGGGACCTCAAGCTTGAAATGTGAGTGGGGAACCAGTGAACCATGGCATACAGCCGCGATAATCCATGGTTTCCAAATCTTTTAAACACAAACACCAACTAACCCCCAATTCATATGAACCCTAGAACTGAAATCGACCCAATTGAACCCCAATTCAAATCTGTAATCGATTATAATCATAGGGCTTTTAATCCCTATGTAAAAACGAGTATGAAACAATGTTTAATTACCACTTTCGAAACCAATCGTTGAGGAACAGATGAGAACAGGTCGCGGCTAATGTCCGATCTTGAATCGTTGTGTGTGTGTGTGTGTGTTTGATCAAATTAAAGTTACAAAGAGTTTAGGTGAGTGTATAGGAGTGTTTGCCCTCTATTTATAGGGGTTAATTTGAGGTTAAACTACTCGAACGGTTCCAACTTGATTGTCGGGTATTTGGGTCGATTTTGTATGTATTTGAACTGGTTTTATGTTAAATTGATGCTCTGATTATTAATATAATTCTGATTATGCGATTCCAGGCTGTTTGATTGAGTGTACACTCGATGTTTCCACTCAATTTGATTCGAATTTCAAGTGGGGCGGTCGGGTTGGTTGTAGATCACACTATCGATCCGAATTTTAAATTATTTTGGGGGCATGAGTTCGAATCTTCCTTGTGATACGGTCAGGGATGATTGATTCGGTTGAATTCGAGTGGTTCTGGAAGGTTGTGGCTTGCCGGAGAGTCGGCCGGAGTTTGGTCGGAGGAAACAGTGGTCGACGGGAGGGGGTTTGGGTTTTAAACATTTTTACACATTTGGTCCCTGAGATTTCCAGAGATTTCCAAATGAAATCTAAAGTTTTGTTTTAGTTTTTAGCTAAATTACAGTTTAGCCCCTGTGGTTTACATTTTTATTATTTTTTTGCAAAAAGTTATTGATTATAGGCTTAATATATTAAAACCTATTTTATCATTATTATTAATGTTATTATTAATATTATTATTATTATTATTAATATTATTATTAATAATAGTGATAATAATATCATTATTATTATTATAATATCAATTATTTTTAAGATTTAACAAAGTTAATTTCGAAAATACGAGATGTTACCGTCTCCCCTGCTTTAGGAAATTTCGTCCCGAAATTTTAATCACGAGGAGGCTGAAACGAAAAGATGAGGGTACTTGGATTTCATTTGATCCTCACGTTCCCAAGTGAATTCTGGGCCACGTTTAGATTCCCAGCGGACTTTGACAATCGGTATTCGACTGCGTTTGAGTTGTTTGACTTCCCGATCCATAATTTCCACAGGTTTCTCAATAAAGTGCATAGATTCTAGGGGTGTAAACGAGCCGAGCCGAGCCCGAGCTCGCTAAGGCTCGAGCTCGGCTCGTTTTGGTTTTAGGAAGCTCGAGCTCGAGCTCGGCTCGTTTATAGTTTTATTTATAAAGCTCGAGCTCGACTCGTTAGAAAATTTTCAAGCTCGAGCTCGGCTCGAGCTCGGCTAGTTTATTGTTAAATTATTAAATTTATATTTTTATAATTACTTTTATAATTATTTATAAGCATACTTTTTATATATAACACAATATATATTATTTAACTATTTTTTTATCACAATAATATATTAATAATATAATTTATGTAAATATGTATTTATATATATTTAATATGTAATTAAAAAATACATATATACAAAAAGCTCGTTTAGGCTCGCGAGCCAGCTCGAGCTCGATATCCTGAAGCTCGAGCTCGAGCTCGTTTAGTAAACGAGCAATAATTTGAGCTCGAGCTCGGGCTCGAGCTCGTTTAAGCTCAACTCGATTCGAGCTTTTTTCGAGCCGATCCCGAGTAGCTTGCGAGCCGGCTTGGCTCGTTTACACCCCTAATAGATTCATCAATCTGGACTTCGTCGAGTGGAATATGGAGATTTTCATCGGCGAGGCATTTCTTGAGGTTCGAAACGTGAAACGTCGGATGCATATTGCTGAGTTCTTGGGGTAGTTCAAGCATGTAGGCCACTTTTCCAATTCGCTTGAGCACTTTGAATGGACTCACGTAACGAGGTGCTAGCTTCCCTTTCTTTCCAAAGCGAATCACTCCCTTCCAAGGTGATACCTTAAGAAGTACGAGATCACCAACTTTGTATTCCATGGGCTTACGTCTTTTATCAGCATAATGCTTTTGACGATCTCTAGCAGCGACCAAGTTATCACGGATCTTATGAATGTTGTCGGTTGTTTCATGTATCAATTCCAGACCAGTAATTTGTGATTCACCAACTTCAGACCAACAGATGGGAGATCGACACTTTCGGCCATACAAGGCCTCAAATGGTGCCATCTGGATGCTGGTATGGTAACTGTTATTGTAAGAGAATTCGATTAACGGAAAATGAGAATCCTACGATCCACTGAAATCAATGACACAAGACTGGAGCATATCCTCGAGGGTTTGTATTGTTCTTTCAGTCTGACCGTCGGTTTGCGGGTGATAGGCTGTGCTAAGATTCAGTTGAGTGCCGAGGGCTGTTTGGAGACTTTTCCAGAAACGAGAGATGAAGCGACCATCGCGATCAGAGATAATATCTAAAGGTACACCATGCCGACTGACTATTTCATTGATGTAAATACGAGCCAATTTCTCGACTCGATAATCTTCCCGAATTGGAATGAAATATGCCGACTTAGTCAAACGATCTACGATAATCCAGATACTATCGTGACCACTAGCGGTACGAGGCAGCTTGGTGAATGAAAGTTAAACAGGAGATTCACAGGAACACGGAGATTAGGTTTTGTCATAAGTAAAGGTAAGACACTCGGACACATGCCAAGTTATGTCTTTTATTTTATGCCAAACCTATGACTACAAATTACAAAATTTTATGAACCTTTATATCCACATCGCAATGAGGATAATAACAAGTCTTGTTGTTCACAACCAAGTTAGAATTTCAATGATTTTCAAGGTTAAAGATTCAAAAACGATTCAAGAAATGACACAAACAATAAGATAGGTATTTGTAAACATGTTTTGCAAGATAACAAATTTCCAAAGGTAGATTGCATGCGTAATTCATCAAACCCATAAGTATAGTTGAGAACATTCGTATGACTAGAAAGACATAATCACAAGTTGATAATATCTTTATTTGATAAAAGATTGTTTAGGAAGACTACCATCACGTAATCAGGTGTTGATGATATCTCAAAATGAGAGTTGATAAGTAAGGTATAAATGGTTTGATGTAGCTAGATCGAATCAAAACATGAAGATAAAGGGAAAGAAATCGATTTAAAAATTTGCATGCTCCAAGCTCGGAATCAAAATTAACCTAGAGCGATCGGGTCTTCTTTCTAGTTCAGAGATCATGCTTTGGCTTGATAGGTCGAAACACTAACATTATTTCACCCTTCAAGTTACTACATGCTTCTCGTCACTTGATTACAAACTTGGTAAGTTGAAGGTCAAGAAATGAGAATAGTCATCAAGGTATGGTTTTCACCCCTAACTTGATGGTGTACTCTCAAGGTATGACCACTAACTTACCAATCAAAGAGTTCGATCCCAACTCATTGTTGAGGATCCACAGAATTAAGACGAGATAACTCACCATAAAGGTAAGGGAAATCACTCCTATCTTAACGATGAAGTTTTACAAAAACAAAATATAACAGGATGGACTTCTTCATCAAAATCCAGAATTCACTCCTACTTTGACGAGGTCGTTTCATTTGAGAAAATACAATCCATAAAAATGAAATTATCATCAAGGTATGAATTTACGTCTATCTTGATGATTGAGCTTCATAATAACAAGAAACAATCGAAGATTGACATTTGTCACCAAAGTACGGGTTTCAATCCTATTTTGGTGAGATCATGTCATTTGTGAACTGCAAGTTCCAAAGTGAATAATTGAAGTCAGTCCTCGAGATAAGGAAATCACCCTAATCCAGAGGATGAAATTTCATAAACATATAATTGGAAACCATTTATCGAAACGAATAGAGATTCATCAAAGTAAGGGAATCACCCCTGTTTTGATGAGATAGAATCATTTAGGAGATACGAGTGTTCTTAGTCATAGGTTGACTTGCAAACTCTTGCATCTCCCACGGTGCAAGCGATACGAAGTTTGACTTAACGACGAAAGGAAAATAATATCAATTAGAAGTTCGGAAAATTTCAAGTTACATCAGTGTAACAAAGGAAAAATCATGTTTACAAGCTTAAGATCAAAGTTCAAGATAGCAGAATTTGTTATGATGGTGTTCAAATCTTGGATGGTTTAAATCGGGAAGACGAAATCAAGGACAAAATGATTCGACATCACAATGAGATGTGAACATTCGATTCACAATCGAAGGGAATACATGGACTTCTCAGGATATGAGGTCAACTATAGCCTTATTGAAGGCACGCGTACTTATAAGTGGTCACTCATCTCAAGGGTTTCAAGTCAAGTAAACGGATTCAATGATCGAATCAGATCACCATCTGCACTTTGCCTAGACAAAGTATCCCGAGATGTAGGAATTCCACCTACAGCATTGCATGTTCTTAGTTATGGGACACATCCTTAAGAGGATTTGAGAACCATAAGTAACGGTTTAAAGTTTTAAAGACCATACGGTTTAGATTCCTAATATCTTTGGGTATATTAAAATCCATGTTCACGTTGGTCAAGTTATGAAATTAGTTACATGAAACGCTGAGCTCAATACCGTTACACGTTACACGTTGAGCGTTTAAACGTAAGAGTTGAAATGTAGGATGGGTTCAATATTAACAGGAACATTATTTAGGTTAAGAATGAGAAGGTATTTAAACTTTGGTGATAAACCAGTTCAAGGATTCAAGGATTTCTAAGATACAAAAGGATGGTTCCATTTGGTAACGCATTATCATTTAGAATCGTTGACACGCCAAGGTAATTTGACCCATTTGCCTTAGAGACTTGTGTATTGACCATAGTTTATCACTCATCCCAGAAATCCCCAGGTAAGCATAACTGGTCTCGCAATGAGATTTATACGATATGCTTGCCGTAGCCCGGAGGCCTTTTGCCAGGAAATCCAGAATACAGGTGTCTATGTGTCACACAAATTTCTTTTGGTTCATAGAATCAAAACCTTGATTCAGATGAGTTAGGAGAGTTGGTATGACTGCAGCAACCTCTCGGGCTACAAGAGCAACAATCTTGCGGCCGGAGTTTCTAGACTGTGAACGTATTTGACGAGAAGACATTCTGAAATATCATTAAGATATTTTATGAGAATTGGGTAATATGAGCTATACAACATGAAAACGATAATCGGGAATTTGGCATAATAACAATGAGATGTTCCAAGTGTAGACGTTCGGTCCGCAAACCGGAACGTATACGTTGACTGATCAAAGTATTATGTCCAACACAACCTCATTGAAGACATGCGTACCTATAAGCAGATACTCATCCCGAAGGTTCCCAGGTAAGGTAGACAGATCCATCGGCTAATTTAGATTTATACGAATACCTTGCTTAGACATAACACCCCGAGATACGGGCATCACGCTCTTCCAGCATTACATGTTTCAAGTTGTAAGACACAGACTTTGACGAATTTGAAAACCACGAATAACGATTCAAAGCTCATTTTGAAAACTATTTGATTTAGGCACACAATGCCTTGAATATGATTTAAGATTTGTGTGTGCATTGATAAGAATCAAAGTATAAGAAGAATCACATAAGGCATATAATCACAAAATCAAATATAAACATATAATGCACATAAAATCCTATCTAAACATATAAAATACATGAGTGGACTCATGTGTAAGGGTTCTTAGTTATAGTCTAGATCATTCTATTTCTAATAACCTAAATCTCTATAACCATGGCTCTGATACCAATCTGTCACACCCCGATAGACGGCGGAATCATCGGAGCGGACGAGGGAATGATTGATTGTTCATAACACATGGTTGTCTAATAGTGGAGATAATATTAAAATCAGATTACATGATAGCATGAGTTTAACATATGCAAATACAACAATTGAAGTCACAAATAGAAATTGTTTTTTATTTTGACTAAGTCCGGGTCTTAAATGAGCATGTAGAAGTCCACTAACTTGCTTAACCTGAAATCATGTGAAAAGTAACGAGTCAGCTAAAAATTAGCTGGTGAGTAATCACAGTTTGATATACATATAGATTGATTGATTGATTGAGAATAATCTAATTCACAAGGTATTGTTAAGACTTATAATGCAATTGCAGAGCATATAGATAAACCGACACAATATAAACCCCTTGACTTGACACTTGCATATAATAGAATTGCACACATAACCATAGAATGACTACTTGCCTCTGGCACAATCACCACTCGACTATTCATATGGGGTGGGTTATCCAAACCAGTAGATCTACCATTGATACCAGGATTGATTGATTGATTGTATTAGGGTTCTTACTGTCATCCAGTCTATCATAATATGTTCACATAGTTGCAAGTAATAACATAACCTGTCTTGAATTGAATTTAGAATGAAATAACAATAGAATATCATGATTGAATATTGTATCACATGATTTCCCCCAAATAAGAAATGATATAAAAAGGGGTATGAATACTCACTTGATTGATGAGATTAGAATTTGGACGTGATAGATTAGACACCAACGATTTCCTTACGAGTAACCTAAGGAACGGTGCCTCGAATTAGAATAATAGTGATTTGAGAATTGGGAATGGTTTAAGGTTTCCATCGGGATTGGGTTTTGAATGGTAGTTTAAATAAAATAATTTATTTAGTTTGAATGTCTTGAAATAAATAAAATGAATTTATTGAAAGTGATTATGTTTAGAATTTAATATAAATAAATGTATCAATACGCGTAACCGTTTGATTTATTGTTAAGGCGTGGAAAAACAAATAACTAATTTTATTAATTAATTATATAATAATTAATTAAAATATTTAATTATTTAAGTGACTAAAGAAATGAAAATGATTTTGGAAAGATTTAAATATAAAACTTTTATATTTAATTGAGATAATTATGATTTAAACAATAATACATAGATATTATTTGAACCAATAATAATTTAGTGATTTTAACCATTGTTTAAAGTCTATTTTTATAAGAAATTAAACTAGTTATTTTATTTATTTAAAGCAAATAATAAAATAAATAAATAAAATGTTAAGATAAATTTCAGAAAATAATTATGTGGTTTTTAAAAATATTTAATGTTTGTAGAAATATTTTTATAATTTTTAAAAGATTTCCCTATTTAAATTAAGGCTTAAAAAGTCTTAAAAAAATAAGTTAGGGGTGCTCGGGTTCTAACCCGGGACCTCAAGCTTCAAATGTGAGTGGGGAACCAGTGAACCATGGCATACAGCCATGATAATCCATGATTCCAAATCTTTTAAACACAAACACCAACTAACCCCCAATTCATATGAACCCTAGAACTGAAATCGACCCAATTGAATCCCAATTCGAATCTGTAATCGATTATAATCATAGGGCTTTTAATCCCTATGTAAAAACGAGTATGAAACAATGTTTAATTACCACTTTCGAAACCAAATTGTTGAGGAACAGATGAGAACCGGTCGCGGCTAATGTCCGATCTTGAATCGTTGTGTGTGTGTGTGTGTTTGATCAAATTGAAGTTACAGAGAGTTTATGTGAGTGTATAGGAGTGTTTGCCCTCTATTTATAGGAGTTAATTTGAGGTTAAACTACTCGAACGGTTCCAACTTGATTGTCGGGTATTCGGGTCGATTTTGTATGTATTTGAACTGGTTTTATGTTAAATTGATGCTCTGATTATTAATATAATTCTGATTATGCGATTCCAGGCTGTTTGATTGAGTGTACACTCGATGTTTCCACTCAATTTGATTCGAATTTCAAGTGGGGCGGTCAGGTTGGTTGTAGATCGCACTATCGATCCGAATTTTAAATTATTTTGGGGGCATGAGTTCGAATTTCCTTGTGATACGGTCGGGGATGATTGATTCAGTTGAATTCGAGTGGTTTTGGAGGGTTGTGGCTTGCCGTAGAGTCAGCCGGAGTTTGGCCGGAGGAAACAGTGGTCGACGGGAGGGGGTTTGGCTTTTAAACAATTTTACACATTTGGTCCCTGAGGTTTGCAGAGATTTCCAAATGAAATCTAAAGTTTTGTTTTAGTTTTTAACTAAATTACAGTTTAGCCCCTGTGGTTTACATTGTTATTATTTTTTTGTAAAAAGTTATTTATTATAGGCTTAATATATTAAAACCTATTTATCATTATTATTAATGTTATTATTAACATTATTATTATTAGTATTAATATTATTATTAATAATAGTGATAATAATATCATTATTATTATTATAATATCAATTATTTTTAAGATTTAACAAAGTTAATTTCGAAAATTCAAGATGTTACATTTTCCACATTTTTACTCCCGTCGCGTAGCACGACGGGTCCTCAAATACTGTCACGTAGCGTGACAGGTCACCACAACCCGACAAAATAGTCGGGTGGCAAATCCGGTAAATACCCGATTTCATTAAGGGCAAAATAGTAAATTCCTGGCCCTTTTCACCCCTCGCGTAGCGCGAGGGTATTCCTCTATCTGTCGCGTAGCGCGACGGAGGTAATTCCACAGAATGTTCTTTACTTTCATCGCCCGATCCTCTCGTTTCGATCCTGGAAGCTCGTTCTTCTCTTTTCTACTGTTTTTAGCTTCCTTCTCATCCAATTTAATACAGAAAACACAATCAATCAGTAGTATCCAAAATGAGGTAAAACAGATATAAGATATTGCGAAAATTATATAAAATCAACTATAAAAACTCATGTAATTTTCACTACATTAGGCGTACCTGAAAACTATCTACGGCAATTTGATGTAGAGTCTCCCTACTCGCGCTCTTAGTCGCGCTCCTACTCGAGTACCAAAACGACTATTAGCAACACCCAACGGGGTATTGAGAACTCGGGATTCTCTTTATATTAGAGCGTTTCCTAGTAAACTTATGTTTTAAATTCAACATTAAAGCTTCTATTTATAAAGAAGTTGAAAGCCGATGTGATATTAAAAGTTGATGCGCTCATCGAATCGCAAATTGTTTGCAATTGAAAGTGATTATATTGTTATTTTATTATATATTATTATATTATTATAATTAATTCAGCTGCTTAACTCGTTTTTCTCTTATAACTTTTGATATATTGCGTATTATGAAATTTCAAATATATCGTTATGACGAGCTTATTTTTCTCTACGAGTCAACCTAAGTTTCGTAAAAAACGGAGCAGGTTCGAATATAATATATTATTATTATATTCAAACGGTCTCTTATAATATAAAAATTTCATCTAAAAACTTCAAAATTTAAATAGACAATTTATTCATTACCTAATCGTTTGACAATATATGAAATGCGAAGTTTATATGACTCAAACGTTCGAGTTGTTACAATAACTAACTACGAAAGCGGATGAATTTTAGACCAAGTAACACTTAATGTGTATCCTGATTAAATTGGTATGTGTTCAAATTAATTTCATTACATAAATGATAGATGAATTTACGAGCATATTTTAGAGGAGAGCGGTGTACACTATTAACAAAAAGTAACAAGAATGATTATTAGTATGTTAGTTAATTAATTGTTGCTAATCAATAACTAATTACTTAAAAGAGTGAAGCAGTGTGTCCTTATATGTGTTTCCACAAGACCATAGTTTTGGTCAATAGGGTGGATTCAACGTACGCGGTTGGATGGTACGTTTGGGTCCACTCCACAATATCACATGCTGAAAAGTGAAAAACATGAGAAAAGTGAGAAAATAACAAGGGCTCAAAGTATTAGGAATGTGATGCCACTACCTTTGTATTTTAATTGATACCTTAAATATGTAAATATGATTGGTATTTTCTTTTACTTTCTTGTTTCTATGTTTATAGACATATGGATGGAGATAGTATAAAGGATGTGGGATCAATCAATCTCGTCGTTTTTTTAATTCCGTATGTGATGTGTATTACTATTTTTCTAGCGACCTTCAATATATTTGAAAGTTAGCTCTTAGTATTTTTGAAATTACTTATAAAAGATAAATCGACAAAAAAGTAAGTATTTAATTCAATTAAGTAATTCAATTGTTTTTTTTATGAACAATCATTGAATGGACAATACCTTTTTTATTAAAATTATCTTAAAAACCTCATTATATCTTCTTGTTTTTACTGGTTGTGACAACAAATTATTATTGTTTATGTGCATGCATGTTTGTGTTTGTATAAAGTTATAGGTAATTTTTTTGAATGCAATAGGAATATCTAAGAAAATGAATAAATAGAACGTTTAACGAATAGTTAATGAATCGTTTGATGGGAAATTTATTTATATGTCTTTGTTTAATATAGGAGCAGCCACTGTAACGCCCGCCTCCCAGGGCTTACCGTAGGGAGCGTTACGCATCGGATATACAAAACACATACCAATCAGAGAATACACAGCGGAAGTCTAACTTTAAATATACATCAACGTGTACAATACATTTATTATAATAGATAATACCGTTACATCAGTTTAACTATATTAGAGATCCAAATCTTCAACAACATTCAAGAACTTTATTTTCTCATAAACTAGCTCGTAATCTTCAATCCCTGTAATCACTTAGCACCTAGAATGTGTGTCCATAAAAATAAAAAACATTTGGGACTAAGCATAAAGCTTGTGAGTTCATAAACATGACATTCTTCAAAATTCAAAATATGTTATTATTGACTATTGCATCAAGCAGATACAGTCATGGCAAACAGATAGGAACAGAGTAAGCACAGTATAAATTCACATAAACAGGCTATGTATACAAACTCCACTGGCTAAAGCAGAATCATACAAGCAGCCCTCAAGCATCCTATCAAGCATTGCCACATATCACAGATGCTATTGATAGCCAATTCTTCAATTATTACCAGTTATCAGAACATCACATCCCGTTTTAGAAAACAGTTCAGAGGAACTCACCTCAATTAATCAAGTACTGCTATCAGGTATTATCCTATAGGGAAAATAACATTATTTAAGCTATATTCTAGCTAGTAATAATTTTAGGGATGATTCGTTATCTTTTTTCTATTTGTTGGTTTTATTCGGGCACTTTCTTTTATCCTATGCCAACCCTTTGGTACAACCCTTACTAGTTGGCATAACTCGGGCGTTTCCATCATACCCGAGCCAACTCTCGGGGTTACCCAATACCTTCCCTAATGATAACCTTAAAGTCTAATAATAATAATAATAACAATAATAATTACTACAACACTAAAAATAACAAATAATAATAATACTAACTATAACAATAAAAATAACAACTATAATAATACTAATAACTATAAAGATGATAATAATAATATTAATAATAATTATATTAATACTAATACCTACAATGATAATAATAATAATAATAACGACTATAATAATAATTAAACATAACCTTAAACAAGGGCGTACCTGAAAACTATCTACAGCAATTAGATGTAGAGTCTCCCCAAGTCGCGCTCCTACTCGAGTACCAAAACGACTACTAGCAACACCCAACGGGGTATTGAAAACTCGGGATTCTCTTTATATTAGAGCGTTCCCAAAAATACTTATATTCTAAATTCAAACTTAAGGCTTTTATTTATAAGGGAGTTGAAAGCAGATGAAAAAGTTTCAGTGGCGATGTGGGATGAGAAAATTTTCAAAAGTCGATGTGGGATGCAGTATATTGCAATTGCAATTGAGTTTTTGAGTAATATTTAATTAATATTATATTATTATAATATTACATTATTATAATTAATTTAGCTGCTTAACTAGTTTTTCTTTTATAACTTTTAAAATATAACGTATTATAAAATTTCAAATATATCGTTGTGACGAGCTTATTTTTCTCTACGAGTCAACCTAAGTTTCGTCAAAAATGGAGCAGGTTCGAATATAATATATTATTATTATATTCAAACGGTCTCTTATAACATAAAAATTTCATCTAAAAACCTTAAACTTTAAATAGACAATTTACTCATTACTTACTCGTTTGACAATATATGAAATGCGGAGTTCATATGACCCAAACGCTCGGGTTGTTACAGTCACACACAAGAAATTTCATTCGTTTACTTTAACGAATAAACATGAACATATATTGCATTTGTTCATTTATGATCGTGAATATTCGGTAGAATGTTAATTTACGTTCATTTGTTTATATTCATTTATGTAGAAAGTTAAATTATATTCATTCGTTTACATTCATTTTTTATCAGTGTTGTTGAGACCGGATCGGACCGGCCGGTCCGACCGCGAATCGTTGGCTGGTCCTGTCCGGTCAAGGGTGATTCGTTTTTGTGACGTTGAACCGGCCGGTCCGAACCGAACCGGCGGTTGGACCGGCGAACAGGCCCGGTTCCGACCGGTTTTCTAATTTTTTTTTTATTTTAGTGGGTAAAAACGGGGTGTTAAACCATAAATTAGTACGTAGGATATACAAATATAGTTAAGTTTTATATATAACTATAAAATATATGTATAAATCATATATAAATTACTTATATTTAATTACATATATAAATATAATTAAAATATAGTTAAATCCGGTCCATCCGGTTCGACCGGTCCGACCGGTCCGACCACCAAACCAGTAAGACGTCCGGTTCGACGTCCGATCCGGTTCTGAAAACATTAATTTTTATGTTTTTTTTTGTTTTTTCATCTAAAGGTTTTATACATTATAGTTTTACTTTCTTGGTTTTAAGTTTTAAATATAAAACCCTAACATCTTCCATTTGACCATAATTTTAGTTTCGATGATAAAAAAATGCAAAACTACGGATATATTATATTTTAAAATTTTATTTTATTATAATTATACTTTTTATATATTTTTTTATTGGTTTGATTCTCTCTAGTTTTCTTTATATCATATTAAGTACTTATATGTTTGTGGTGGATCTCACATCATGTTTATGATAAAAAAACATTCATATATTTTTTAAATAAATATATTATCGTATGTATTTGTTTGTGTATTCGTGCCAGTCTGTTTGTGTATTCGTGCCAGTCTGTTTGTGATCGTTTGTGTTAATAAATATTGTTTTTATTTGTGTTCGTTTATGTTCATTTACATGTTCATTTTTTAATGAATGAACATGTAAAAGAATAAACATCTTGTGCAGTAAGTACTTATAAACCGTTTATGAAAATTTTATTTTCTTAATGAATAACCATGAACAATACCTTAAACGGGTCCCATCGGTTCTTTTTCAACTCTGATTACCTGTAAACACGATGAGAAAATATATAGCTTATAATTTTATTAGTGAAATGTTTAATATAGGCGGCTAAACTAATGTAAAGAACTACGCGACTGCTTCCCAATTATATTCATTACTTTAAAATATAATTCCTAAGATGATTTTTAACAAATTGTCTTTGTATATTTCATTTGATTATTTTTCATGCATGAAGTACAAATACTACGTGTTGAAGTTAGTTCTTTATTGGACATGTATCTCTGTATACGTTAATGCCACTTATACCAAGTTGAAGTAAATTAATCATATACCATCCTATTGTATATGGAATTCACTTAAAAATTATTTTCCAACTAATGTGTATACCAGTATACTCACTACAAGAAAAGCTCGCAATAGCGGCGACTGATTTAGCGGCGACGTCTACTATTAGCGGCGACACCATTAGGGGCGACACCAATTGCGTCGACATCATGTCGCCGCTAATGAGTGTCGATCCACCGTTCATTAAATGAACCAGATCTAGCCGTTCATTAACACTTTGATCTGACGGCTGGCAATTAATCGTACGATTAGGTATTAGCGGTGACTCCTTTAGCGGCGACGAGTCGCCGCTGTAACATCGCGTATTTTGTTTAATAAAAGTTAATTTTATTTAAAACGTCGATGTTGATAATTACAATAATTATAATAATAATAATAATAAAAATAATAATAAAAAATAATAATAATAAATAATAATAATAATAATAATAATAATAATAATGTTAATGGTAATAGTAATATTAATAATAATAATAGTAATAATAATAACAATGGTTTATAAATAAAAAAAATTATTATATAAATCAAGTGCAGGGGGCATTATTGTAATTTATGAAACTTTAAACTTAAGTTTCAGACATAAAATGATAACATTCAAAACCGCAGGGACCAAAAGTGTAAATTTTATTTAAAACCCATTCCCTCCCCGTCGAACCCCCTCACCACCGGCCACCACCTCCGGTGACTCTCCGGCAACCAAAAATAACCTCGATTAATGCGGTTTGACCAAAACAAACACTCCCGACACATTCACGTGGGAAATTCGAGCTCGTGCCAAAAAAACAATTCAAAATTTGAACGAGTGCGATGCAGAATCTGTTCCACGCGTTGTCGGCCCTTTTTCAGTCCACAGATCGCACTAACACCCTATTTTAATCGAATTAAATGAATATGAACAACCATAAAGCTGTTTCTAATTGACCCCCATTCTCCATTTCGCTTGAAACGAATTTAAACACCACCTTCGAACACCTCCTCTTTCGCGACCTGCAACTCGATTTTGAACCAACATCCGATCAATCTTAATCGAAATTAACATAGGGCATTGCATCAATACCATCATTCAAAGCTTCCCACGAGTTTAATTTGATTATCATTGTCGTTTGGATAGCAAACAAGTGATACGAGGTCGCGATCGGCTCGTGCACTTGTTCTCCACCAAAATCTCACCAATTCAGGTAATCCCACACACTTACACACTCGGCTTTTCATGGGGAATAAAAGCCCTAAGATTTCAGTGACTATCGAAACCGAATTGAACCTCAATTGGAGTGAGGATCGAACTAGGGCTTGGATGTGTTGGGGGTATTCAAGGAATTCAGCTTAAAACAATTTGAAAACCACCTCTTTCGCGGCCACGGCCCTTTGGTTCACTGGTTCCTGCGCTCCTTCCCATTCTTGAGGTCCCGGGTTCGACCCCGGGCCACCTCACCTATTTTTTTTAGGCCTTTTTAAGCCTTTAAAAAATTCTGAAAAAAATTCTAAAAACTATAAAAATGTTTTTACAAACATTAACAGTTTTAAAACCACTTAATTACTTTCTGAAATTTATTTTCACATTTTATTCATTTATTTTTATTTGTTTTAAATAAATAAAATAACTAATTATATTTTCTACCAATTTATATTTAGTGTATAATACATAATTATACAATAAATAAATTGAATCCAATATATATACATAGATATATATTATCCAATTATCGAAACAACTTTTATTTGAATAAATTACATGTATATAATTTTACAAAATCGTATACTATTTATAACTCATGTATATAATTAACATACAATATATAGTTATGCTTACTTATGTATAAATTTATTATATACATATGATTATGTATATAATTATACATGTAATTATATAATTACATAATTATATATAATTATATATATAATCATACATATACAATTTATTAATAAATTGTATATATGTATAACTTATATGTATAAATTTCTATTAAATTCTAGACATAATCACTTTCAACGAATTAGTTTAATTATTTCAAGACATTCAAATTAAATAAATTATTTCATTCAAAACCCTAATGGAAACCCCAATACATTCTCAATTCTCAAATCATCATTCTTCTAATTCGAGGCACCGTTTCTTAGGTTAATCATAAAGAAATCATTGGTGTCTAATCTATCACATCCGGATCCTAATCTCATCAATCAAGTGAGTATTTATATCCCCTTTTTGTATCATTTCCTATTTGGGGGAAATCATGTGATACAATATATTCAATCATGATATTCTATTGTTATTTCATTCTAAATTCAATTCAAGACAGGTTATGTTATTACTTGCAATTATATGAACATACTGTGATAAACTGGACGACAGTAAAACCCTAATTCAATCAATCAATCCTGGTATCAATGGTAGATATACTGGTTTGGACAACCCACCCCATATGAATAGTCGAGTGGTGATTGTGCCAGAGGCAAGAGTCAATCTATGGTGTATGTGTGGAGTCTATTATATGCAAGTGTCAAGTCAAGGGGTTTCTATTGTGTCGGTTTATCTATATGCTTTACTATTGCAATATAAGTCTTAACGATACCTTGTGAATTGGATTATTCTCAATCAATCAATCAATCTATATGTATACTCAAAACTATGACTACTCACCAGCTAATTCGTTAGCTGACTTTATTTTCTCACATGATTTCAGGTTAAGCAAGATAGTGGACTTCTACCTGCTCATTTAAGACCCGGACTTAGTTAAAATAAAAGAAAATTACTATTTGTGGTTTCAATTGTTGTATTTGTGTATGTTGAACTTAAATTATCTTGTAATCTGATTTTAATATTATTTCCACTATTAGACAACCATGTGTTATGAACAATCAATCATTCCCTCGTCCGCTCCGATGATTTCGCCGTCGGTCGGGGTGTGACAGCCGCTAATGCCTTCTCACCTATACGCGGGTACTCATCCCCTTTCCCTTCACTTTCCCTCCAAATTACACTTTACCCTCCTCCGGCGACCTGCTATCCCTTCACCGGCCACCTCCGCGCGATCCTCCGGCGACCACCTTCTCCGGCCACCTCCTCCTCCGGCCACCACCTCCTCCCTACATCCGACCGCAGCCACCACCCCCCACCACCACTGCTCATCCGCACCACCGCGCGCGTCCACCACCATCCGACCAGCCACCACCACCCGCGGCTACCTCCCACCGCCCGCACACCACAGCCACCCACCATCCGCTTCGATCTCTTCTCCCCCGCGCCCGCAATCGAGCGGCCACACCCACCACCCGCGGCCACAACCATCCGACCAGCCCCCAGCCACCGTTCGCAGCACGTCACCCATCACCGTCGCCGCTGTTGCATTTTCCGTCGCCGCTACTACAAAGATTTCTGAATTCGGTATTTTTTTTATTTTTTTTTAAATTTTTTGTTTTATAGATGTAAATGTGTATATGGTTGATTTATGTATATGGTTGATTTGTGTATATTGTTGAACTAATTAGAACTAATTAAATTGTTGGGATATTTTTTGAATATTTTTTGTATATGTTGATTTGTGTATATGGTTGATTTGTATATATGGTTAATTTGTGTATATGGTTGATTTGTGTATATAGTTGAACTAATTTGTGTATATGGTTGATATGTGTTTGCCAAACCACCATGAAAAGGTGTTAACTTGTTGGGATATTTTTTGAATATTCAATTTGGTTTTCATTTTCAAACTTATGCTTTCAAGTTTCTACAAGGTGTTGAAGGGTGGTATATTATGTCCATATTCTAGTTTCTACAAGGTGTTGAATATTCAATTTGATATGTGTTTGCCAAATGTTTTATGGTTAACTAAAGCATGCTTAACAATGTTTAGTTGAGAAGCCTTTTGAACTAATTAGATGTAAATACTTGATTTGTGTATATGGTTAACTAAATGGGTTTTAGAGTAAATGTTTAGTTGAGAAGCCTTTTGTACTAATTAGATGTAAATGTAGAGAAGCCTTTTGAACTAATTAGATGTAAATAAGGAATTTCATTGCAAATGTTTTATGGTGAACTAATTAGATTAGGTATTTTATTAAAGATGGATTTTAGTCAACTTTTGAACTAATTAGATTAGGTATTTTATTAAAGATGTAAATGGTTAACCATTTATTAGTATTTCTAATTAGATGTACATCTTTAATAAAAGTTGTAAATAACAATTATTTCGTGATCTTATTTTAATCCCCATGATTATATTCCTCTATTTAAATCGTAAATTATATTGCAGTGCTGTAATCTTGTCTGTCGATAAAAGTTGGATTCTTAATCCGAACCGTAGATCACCCGAGTATCAGCAAGGACTCAGGTCTTTTATCGATATGAGTGAGAAACATATCGACAAATATGGCCTGATTAGATGCCCGTGTAGGAAATGTCAGAATACTCAATTATTAGGATGGGTTAAAATGAAATATCATTTAGAAATATGAGGCATGTGTCGGGCGTACAAGGATTGGATCTATCATGGTGAAAGTTTAATTCCTGAAGTTGTAGTTGTAAATGATGTTGAGCTAACAAACGAAATGGCTGACGTTATCGAAGACGTTATGGAAGAGAGTAGTGGTGTCCGTGATGATTTTGAGGACTTGTTAGAGGAAGTTCAATCAGAATTATATCCTGGTTGTACTAAGTTTTCTTCTCTTGACTTTTTAGCAAAGCTTATGAATATTAAGGTGAAAAATAAATGGACCAATAGCTCATTTGATGAGCTCCTTGAGTTGTTGCAGTCTTCATATCCTGAAGGTAACAAAATTCCCTCTTCTCACTATGTAGCCAAGAAGACATTAAAGAAGATTGGTTTAGGGTATGAGTCGATACACGTGTGTAAATATGATTGTGCTCTTTTCTGGGCAGAAAACCTATTGTTACAAAATTGTCCTGTTTGTAACGAGAGTCGGTGGGTCGATACAAATACAAAGGGCAAAAAGTTACCTCACAAGGTTTTACGATGGTTTCCTTTAACCCCCAGGCTACGCCGCTTGTATTCTTCAAGGCACACTGCAAAAGATATGATTTGGCATAATACCGGACGATCAGAAAGATGGTACGATGCGTCATCCTGTTGATGGTTCTTCATGGAAAGATTTTGATATAAAGTACCCAACCTTCTCGAGAGAACCCCGAAACGTCCGCCTAGGACTTGCAGCTGATGGTTTCAATCCATTTGGTAACATGAGTTCGGCTTATAGCACGTGGCCTGTTATACTCACGACATACAATCTGCCGCCATGGCTATGCATGAAGGAGTCATCATTCATGTTGTCATTGTTGATTCCTGGTCCTAAATCCCCGGGAAGGACATGGATGTTTTTCTAAGGCCATTGGTGGATGAGCTTAAGTAGTTGTGGGTGTCGGGCGTACGTACTAAAGACATGGCGACAAACACATTTTTCATAATGAGGGCGGCTTTGTTATGGACTATAAACGACTTTCCGGCTCGTAGTAGTCTATCAGGTTGGAGCGGGCAGGGCTACAAAGCATGCCCGACTTGTAACGAAGACACTCCTTCAATGCGTGTCACAAATAAAGTCGTTTATGTTGGTCACCGTCGGTTTTTAGATGCAAACCATGAATGGAGAACAAATTTGGACTTCAACGGTGAACCCGAGATAAGAGCCCCTCCGAAACAATTTAGTGATACTGACATAGAAACTCAACTTAGTCGGCTCCGCCACCGTTTACCGGGGAAACATCCTGCTTTTGGAGGTGTTAAATCAAAGTGGGAGGAGTATGAGTTAAATTGGTCCAAACGAAGCATATTTTTTGAACTTGAGTACTGGTCTTCTCTACATCTAAAACACAACTTAGATGTGATGCATATAGAGAAAAATGTGTGTGATAGTTTGCTAGGTACTCTTCTAATGAATGAAAAGAGCAAAGATACACCAAACGCATGATTTGACTTGAAAAATCTAAATATTCGGAGTAGGCAATGGTTAGAGAAGAAAAATGGCAAGTGGTATAGCCCCCACCCGAAATACTCATTGAAGACTAGTGATCGAAATACTCATCGATGGCGAAATTGCAAGTGAAGTTAATCCACCAAATGTTACTGCTAATGTGATGTCTGAGGACGAGGGTGATTATGATGAAGAGGATTTTGATTATGACACTGAGGGGTCTAACAGCGAGACTGAAGTATATGAGGGAGACTCCGATTAAGTATATATTTAATCTAAAACTTTGTAGACATGATATCTTGTTGTAGTTGAAAACTTTATTCTTATTTTAATTTTTATGTTTTATATCTTATAATTTTTACAGACATGATATCTTTTTGGATTGTTGTGGTGCATCTCATGGCTGATGTAATGAGCCATGGAGGTGATGGCGCGGGGGATCCACCGATTCCTCCTTTTGGTGGGCCCGGAAGCCATCAGTTGGATGGTAAGTATTATATTTTCATGTTTATTTATTTATTATTAATATATATTGTAAGTATTGCTTTTTTATTATAAATGCAGGCTCGCCTTCCCGGAAAAGAAGAGGGAAGGTCAAAAATAAAAAGTTACAGCATGAGTTAGAAAAGAAAGGAGGACCTTTATCTCTTCCTTTTGATAGAGCTGCTACATATAGCCCAGTCGGTGAACTTAACGATATGTTTGTTCGTGAGGTTGGGATATACATGGAGGCCAATTATCCCTTTAATGTTCGTTCGTGGACTGATCTTTCTGATGCTCAGAAGAATGCGTTGGATGAGCATATGGCGGTAACTTTTATATGTTTTATGTTTATTGTTCGGTATTTATTTAACTAACTTCATTTTGTTTTAACTTAAATGTAGCGACGCTTTGATTTTGATGAGATTTTGCGAGATCGTGAACGCGCTCAGATTGAGGGTGGCATTCGTTCTGTATATCTCAAACGATTCAGAGATCGAAAAAACGTTGCAAAAAGACACTTTGAGCGTGTTGGAGGATATGAAGATGTGGAACAAGCAAGGCTCAACCCTCCAAAGGGAATGAATCATGAAAATTGGAGGAAAACAATTGATTTTTTCTTAAGTGACGGACACAAAAAAGCCTCATCATCAAATAAAGCAAACCGACAACAACAACAATACACTAATCGTGGTGGGACTGCCTCGTATAGTAGTTATTGTTACAAGGAGGTAATGCTTTAATTATTTGTATGTGTATTGTAGATAAGTATTTATTTAATATATGATATACTTTTAAATGTTAATCAGAATAAGAGTAGACTTGAGGCATTTCAGAATGCTCATACCAGTAAAGATAGAACCTTTGATACGGAGCTAGCTGAGCAACAATATGTAAGTTTTATATAAAGTAGAGTTTTGAAATATTAAAGATGAAGCCTTTGTGTGTGTGTGTATATATATATATATATATATATATTAAATGACTTCTTGTTAACTAATATAGAATCAGCTCAAAGGACGGTTTGATGAGCTAAGTCAATCCCAAAACGATGAAAATTGTTCATCACTGAACGAGGTTGAAGTTTTTGAGTCGGTGTTGGGAGAACGTCGCGGACACATTAGAGGGATCGGGCGTAAACCGTCTTCATCTGTAGGGTCGACTTCTTTTGTCCATCAGCAGGAACAAACACCCCAGACATTTTCAGAGGTATTAAAGTTATATACGTTTTATCTTGAAGTTGTTAAGTGTATCATTGATGTTTTATCTTAAACGGGTTAAAATGGCTAAATTTAAGTTGAATTATGTACATTTTGGTTGAAATGAGTCAAAGAGATACAAACATACTTGATATAGTTAAAAACACGGTAATTTGAGTTAATACGGGTTAAAATGGGTAAAAATAAGCTTTAACTGCTTAAACTTGAAAATGTTAAGTTTATCATTGTTGGTTTATCTTAAATGGGTCAAAATAAGTAAATTTAAGTTGAATTATGTACATTTTGGTTGAAATGAGTCAAAATGATACAAACACACTTGATATAGTTAAAAACACGGTAATTTGAGTTGAAACGGGTTAAAATGGGTAAAAATAAGCTTTAACTGCTTAAACTTGAAAATGTTAAGTTTATCATTGTTGGTTTATCTTAAATGGGTCAAAATAAGTAAATTTAAGTTGAATTATGTACATTTTGGTTGAAATGAGTCAAAGAGATACAAACACACTTGATATAGTTAAAAACACGGTAATTTGAGTTAAAACGGGTTAAAATGGGTAAAAATAAGCTTTAACTGCTAAAACTTGAAAATGTTAAGTTTATCATTGTTGGTTTATCTTAAATGGGTCAAAATAAGTAAATTTAAGTTGAATTATATACATTTTGGTTGAAATGAGTCAAAATGATACAAACACACTTGATATAGTTAAAAATACGGTAATTTGAGTTAAAACGGGTTAAAATGGGTAAAAATAAGCTTTAACTGCTTAAACTTGAAAATGTTAAGTTTATCATTGTTGGTTTATCTTAAATGGGTCAAAATAAGTAAATTTAAGTTGAATTATGTACATTTTGGTTGAAATGGATCAAAATGATACAAACACACTTGATATAGTAAAAACCACGCTAATTTGAGTTAAAATGGGTTAAAATGGGTAAAAATAAACTTTAAGTGCTTAAACTTGAAGGTGTTAACTATATCATTGTTTGTTTATCTTAAACGGGTCAAAATAGATAAATTTAAGTTGAATTATATATGTTGAAATGTATCAAAACAATATAACAACTTATAATGTATGTTTTGTTTTGTAGGCACAAATCGCAAGTTTGTTTCAAAATGCAAACTTTATGTCACAAATGACGCAACTTATTGCCTCCCAAAAAGGTACACAACAAGCTGATGAAGATGATGATTCGGACGAGGACAACGAATAGGATAGCGGTTAAGTAGTTTAAGTTTATTTTAACGACATTTAAAGTTGAAGTTAAACAATTTGTATGTTTATGTTATTTGTGTTGTTAAACCTCGTATTATGCATCTTAATGTTATTCGTATGTTTATGTTATTTGTCTTGTTGGGAAATATGAAAATCTGGGTTTATTTTTACACAGTTTAAAATGGAAATTAAAAAAAATAAAAAAAAATTTTAAATGAAAAATTGATTATTAGTGGCGACAGCTGTCGCCGCAAAAGGTGGCATTAGCGGCGACACGTTTAGCGGCGACTCTTTAGCGGCGATGTAGGTCACATTAGCGACGAATCATTAGCGGCGACTATTTAACGGCGACAAGTCGCCGCTATTAGTATTAGCGGCGACGATGGCTATCAATAGCGGCGACAGATGTCGCCGCTAATATACTCATTCCTTGTAGTGACTATTTAGCCTAAACTTTGATCTTTGTAAATAGATGAAACCGTCTAAGGAACTGAAAGAGACCTTAAAAAAATAAAAAGTGTATGAAATGGGAATATCTTGTAAATTACATCGTCATACTCATATACATGCTGCGTGTATTTTTAGTTATCTGGTCATCACATAAGCAAACCATTTTAGACTTACACATCATAAGTTTTGACACGAAATCAAGCCAATGAATTTCGTAAACTAGTTGACCGTATGAATTCCACATCGAGTACTTGTTCTTCAATGAGGACATAACTTCATGGTAGGGTCACGTGATAATGTATATTGTCACATCTTCTGGTACAACGTTTAAAATAACACATATAGGTTACATCATAGTGTACGTCATGTTCTTCACATTTGTATATAACACTTCAATTTGTTTATTAAGGTCTACACATTGGTCTCATTGGGTAGTTATGTTGATGTGAGTATGGGATAATAGAATCCGTGTAAGAACTTGTATATTATTGATCAACTACTTATAATATAACTAAATGAGGATGAATATAAATGAAATATAATCAAATCAATCATACCTCCCAATTATTATAAAGTTATTACCATAAAAATATTTAACGTCTAACTCACGTACCTTTTAATTCTGACTCTTAAATCTACATCTTTTTGTCCACCATAGGACTTAAATCCTTAGTTAGTAGAGGAAAACATATTTACAACACACAATGATAGTGCAAGGCCACATGCTTTTGGTAAGAAAAATAATAATCTCTTATACTCCCCACCGTGGAGTGAGAGGAAATCAAACGTTTGGCAGAGCAAAAAAACAATAAATATAATAGTATAAAAAGAATACACAATCTCAAAACAATAAGAAATTAGAAACTAAAAACACATACTAAACGTTATGCCGGCAAACGGGTGTCTAAGGCAGTAATGGTGATGACAACAGGTACTATGAAAGAAGTATCTATCATGACATGAGCAACATTGCAATGATAGGAGCTATTAATGTAATGGCATGACACTAACGAAAATAAGTTAATAAAATTAATCGTATGTGTTTATGTGTACAATGTGTATGTAGGTGGGATAAAAAGATTTAAAAGAAAAAAAATCGTTACACGAAGATGTGAAAAAATACATAAGCACTGAGAATTAAAAGGAGATGGAAAAGAAGAAGTTATGAAGCTTAATATTATGATAATATATTAAAAGTGAAAAATTTCATAATGTGATGTGTATTATGGATATAAGTGTATAGATATAATATTGATAGTTACAAACAGTGACCGATCTAAAATAAAAGTTCAGGGGTAATATAAATTTTTTTTACCGTACATTTATTTTAATAAAAAGAAAAAAACACGAGAATAAAGAGGTTCGAGTGAAGTTCGTTCAAATCAAATTTATTTGGTATTGAAGGAACTGATTCCAAAGAAATTAAAACTGAACCAGTAGTTGAAATACTTGTTTTTTCATCTTTTAAATCCCTAATTTTATAACAAATAACACAAAAATATGACAAATTGTATTGGGATATAATACACTTCAAATCCCAAATTTTAATATCAAATCTTTAATTCATATTTCAAATCCATATTTTATATATCTAATTTCATAAGCCTAAATATTAGAGATTGAGCTAAATAACCATTAAACAATATACTGCTCTTGAAATATTTCAAATCACTAATTTGTATAACATATAACACTAAAATATTAGAAAATGATAAACATAAATTCTAAATCCTAATTTTATATTGTAATAGAGTAAAAAAACTAGGGATTTTTACCTTGAAGAGGACGGTGAAAGTTCATAGGTGAGCGGTGGAAAGGGCCGCCGCCGCAAGTGACAAGTCGGTGGTGGTCGGCCGATGTGTCGGACGACCGGCGATTCAAGGTTTCAGCTGCAGAGGGATGGTCGGGCCGGCCGGTGTGGGTGAAGGGTGGCTATGGGAAGTGTCGATGGCCAATGGATGTTTACTTTTTCTTTTAAGGTTTATATTTAATTTTTATTATTTAGGCTAATTAGTTCTTAGTTTTGGACTTTTTAAGTTGTTTGATGTTTTTGGTCTTAATTGTTATTGTGAGTTGTTGATTATTATTGTATTGAACTATTAGTTATTTCGGCCTTATTAATTATTTATGTATTTATAAAATGTGATATTTTTATATAAAATATTAGACTATTTTTTATAACATTTAAAACTTTCTGTGAAGTGTTGAGTTTAAAAAAATTTAGGGGTAACGTAATGTTTTTCAGGAGTAACGTAATATTTTTCAGGGATAACGTAAACTATAAATTTTAATTTTTTACATAAATCCATAACTTTTTTACACTACCCGTTAAAAGTTCTACCCCTCCTATTAAAGCTAGATCCGCCCTTGGTTACAAATGATCCTTAAGCAAATCATATCTAAGAATTATGACAAAATTAGTTATTACTATAAAGCTAATAATTATATTCTCTCTAGTAGTGACAAATCTAGATAGATAGAGAGACTAACACATATAGGCAGTAAACTCACAAAGGTGGTATAACTAGGACAAGGAGCAAGAATGTTGAATCGTACAACATTAACTAAGGGCTGTTTGGTTGGGTCTGACCGACCCCGGTCAGAGGTGCACGTCTGACTCGGTCAGACGTGTCTTGTTTGGTTGCTTGCATGTAACATCCGGTTTCTTAATCCGGATTTGTAATTGTATTATAGTTATGTTTAATTAATTAAGTTGAGTTTGTTTGTTAAGATTGGTGTACAGTCACATGACTTGCATGCGAATAAACTTCAGTCGCACCCCTTACGTGCGAATGAAACTCAATCGCACGAATCATAGGCGTATGGGCTTCAATCGCACGATTTAGTCGTGCGAATGGTTCAGTCGTGCGACTGAGTGTGAGGCGGTTAGAAAGAATGTGGGGATAAGTAAGGCGGTTAAGAGAGTTCAAAAGCAGATTTCTATCTGCATCATCTTCAATCTCTTGTTCCTTTTACACCCAAACACCCCTGTTCTTGCCAAATCGACTAAGCTAACTCCGTCTCGGTAAGTTTTGAAAGTCACGGATCAATCCTACTATATTGTAAGCTGTGTATATGATTGAATCTGATCCAATAACATGTTTAAACCATTGAATTGTTCTTGTTCTTTTCTAAGTTAAAATCCAGGAATTCGGATCCGAGTTTTTGTGAAGTTTTGATAAAACAATGATCCGAAACCATTATAAATGATGTGTACATGATCTGTTTTGAATATGACATGATTTGGATGGTTAAAACTCAAATTTTGAGTAAGTTTGGATCAAAAACATCAAGAACACAGCTGCTGATCCGTTTTAGACGAATGGGCTCAGTCGCATGCCTCAGTCGTGCGAATGAGAGTCTAGTCGTGCGACTGAGTGCGAATAAAGGTTCAGTCATGCGACTGAGAACCCATTCGCCTGGTTAGAAGACCGAATGAAGTCGAGTGAACACTGTGTACAAATGAGGGCTCAGTCGCACGAATGAATGGCTAGTCGTACGACTGAAGGTTCAGTCGTATGGTTCAAACGCATAAGTCCAGTCGCATGAGTGCTCATTCGCATAAGTGTTCATTCGCATAGGAGTCCTGTTTGAGAATAGTTTACTGAATCAAGGTTTATTGCTTTAGATATACCTTGATTAGAAGAAGGACTAGTTATCTCCTGTACGTGGATTGTGTAGATTGTCATGAGAAAGTTAATAAGGTGAGTTCTAAGCCATTTTCAAATGTTTGGTTTTAACATTCAGGTTAGCACACATATGATGATAAATGAATTGAATGTTTTAGCACCAGAACTGTGGTAATGATGTTTATACATTTCTAACAGCTTGTGAGGCTGTTAGGGTAAAGTTGGGGGTAATGAATGATTATCTGAACATTGTTAATCATTACATGATGGTAATGATTCCAATTGGTCAGATAGGGTTCATCTGAACATTGTTAATCATTACGTGACGGTAATGATTTCAATGGGTCAGATAGTGTATGAAGACAGATGAAAATATATTAAAACTGGTACTAAAAGAATGAATGTGTGGTGTGTGTAAATTAATGTGATAATATTGGCAATAAGTAAAGAAATTGTTTTGATGTAATGTAAATCTCAACAGGCCAGTTAGGGTAAGATGCCTGTGTGTGTAGACTGTACAGTGAGAAGGAGTGATGACGATCACTCAGCTTTGTGAACATCTTGTGGTGACGACCCTAGATGATTAAATTGGCATCCTACTGGATGAGATATAATAGTTACAGTTTCTGGATGTGGGAAACTGACGTCCGGTGGGACGAGTCCGGTGGGACAAAGTAAACATAAAGTTGATTTGATTATATTGCAATATAAATATGACTTTTGTATATAATGAGATGCTGTTAATGTTTTAATGAAAATTTAGAACTCACCAGTTTATCTGATGATTTGAGTGTGTTATATGTGTGCTAGGTAAGGAAGGATCCTCTAGTAATAGGGGAAAACAAGCTTGAGTTGGATCAGGATGCTATCCCAAGACGATTGCTAGCATATGATAGGAGTCATGTGTTATAATGTAAAATGGATGTTTATGTAAAAGTCGTAATATGTAAAAATGTTTTAAAAGTTGGGTTAATATGTAATGTTGTTTAGTCTTCCGCTTAGAAAGCTCTGATTTGTGTTTAAAGTATTAATCCAACTATGTGGCGCGCCTCCGGTATCCTTCCGGGTTTAGGGCGTCACATTGCATCTTATCGGAGAATAGGTCTGACCAAACCCCTTAATCGGTCAGATCTAAACCAACATCTGACCCGAGTCAGACGTGGTTCACGGTGGTGGTTCACGATCCGTGATTCCCACCATGAAATTAACGTTTGGTGGTTCACGGTGGTGGTTCGCGATTCCGACCATGAAATGTTTGGTGGTTCACCGTGGTGGTTCACGATTCCGACCATCGAATGTTTTGTGGTTTCATGGTGATGGTTCCAAAAATGAAAGAGATGAAGAACAGAGATTGATCATAGGGTGTGTTCTGTACCAGAGACGAGAGAGATGAAGAACAAAGATTGAGATGAAAGCCTTCGATCTTTACTTATCATACCTGCAAGCCTTCGATCTTTACTGTCACATCCCAATCTTAACGGCAGAAATCGAGATGTGAGGGTTAAGATTGTTCATGCCACACAATGCTATTTACAAGTGTCAATATTACAAATTTTCAAGGTTCATAATATACATTGAGTATAAACATAAGATTCAAGCAATCATAGATACAAAAGATTCCATAGCATCATGCAATAATATAAGTCATTTTATTATTCTAGGTCCAATCCTAGATGTGATCAAGTCTTCAAAAGCACTTAAGCGGTAACAAGTCCTGAAACATGTTAAAAATAAATGTCAACATAATGTCGGTGAGTTTCCATAGTTTTCATACATAAATATATATAAAAGATGGTAATTCATGTTATAATTTAGTGGATAAAGTAATTAATGATGTATGAACAGATGTAACAATCAAAGCTTGACAGATTATAAGATTACAAGATTAAACGATTAGTTAAGTGTACTTGGATTAACCAATTAGGCTTGTCAGGCCCATAGATCTATGACATCACCAAGCTAGCAATAGTTAATGATTGTACATATAATAGTCATCACATGGTAATTACTAGAGTTCAACTAACCACGAAAAACAAGATGAATTGCCCAAGTATTTACAAGATTTAAACGAGTTTAAAAGTGCAATGATCATAAGGTTAACATGTTTCACCCCAAAGTGTAAAAATAAATAAAAGGGGTATGAAAAAACTCACAAGGATAATAAGAATGAGCAAATAAGAAGTCTTGTATATAAATGTTGAGTATTCGTTAAAATTCAAACTAAATGAATGATGTGTTAAGTCAAACATGATCATTTTAGTGTTAACAGTATATGAGAATTCACGGTTTAAGTTTGTGATTTTGAATAGCAATTGTATCGATATTATTTATAAACCATTAACCCATGATTATTATGTAGATACAATTATTATTATTTTGATATTTAAATGATTATATAAGAACCCTTAGTGATTAACACTACCAACAAAATTTAAACTATTACAATCAAATGGTCATTATTTACTATTTAAATAAGATAGTAATTTTGTAGATTTAACTTATTAAAACAATTACAATAAGTGTACATTGTACATATGTATTTATTTTCTTAAAAAAATATAAATAAACGCGTAACTATATTTTATAACGATAAGGAATTTATTCAAATGAAATTATTAAAAATTAAGTGGAAGTTATTATAATTTAAGATTAACAATAGATGTTATTTTGTAACAATTTTTATAATTTTTAAAATAAAAGCATAAGAATTTCTTAATTGAATTTTTAAGAATATTTAAAAGAAAATAATTTTATTTAATTTCTGATTAAAAATATGATTTTCATATGATTAATAATAATATTTAGATATTTTCTGAAATTTAAATACTAATAAAACCCTTTTTTTAAAAAAATTAAAGGCAGGGACTCGGGTTCGGACTCGGGTTCGAACCCGGGTTCCCTGCCAAATCATGCCATGATCAAACCGCTGGGCCAAGGGCCTTGTTGTATTATATTTCAGAAATGGAACTTTTAAAACCAAATTTTTCTGGAAATCCCCATTTCACCCGAAGAACCCTAATTCCAAATCGATCAAACTGAGCAACAATTTGATGATAATAGCCAAATTAACCATGGGACTTTTGTTCCCCATGTAAAAAAGTTCATATCCATGTAACCAATTACCTGTTTCGAAGTGGAAATCGACGGAGACGGATGGAAGAGGTAGCGACGGTTTTGATTCAATCCGCAAGGTGTTTGTGTGTTTTTTAATAAAATTGGGCTTACGGAGAGTTTAAGAAACTCGTATGAGATGTTTGGCCTCGATTATATAGTGTCAATTTATCTGTTTGAACACTCATCGAGTTCGAGTTGTCCTCGGTTGTTTCAGGTGAAATTGAATGCGATTAAGTCCGTTGCAAGTGAAATTGATATCACTTAATAACTTCAAATGATTAAAGGAACATTTACTCATGTTTAATTCCATTATTTGCGTAGTTTAAAGGTTGAAACGGATTGTGCTTCAAGATGATTCCGGTTATGGTTTTGGTGTTCATTCAAACACGATTTAAGTCTAATTAACACCCATCATGGTGTTGGAAACGAGTTTCCGAGGGTTTCGAGGTGGATTGGGGCTTTAAAAACAGGTTATTTAGGCGGTTTGGTGGTCGCCGGACCATGGCCAGAGGTTGGCCGGGATCCTAGCCGGAAAAACGGGGGAAGAAAGGGGAGGGGGTTTTGGTTTTAAAATTTTACAGCTTTGACCCCCGTAGTTTTAGGATTAGTTTATTTAACTCCAAACTTAAATTTTAGTTTAAGTTAAATTACAGTTTGTTCCCCGGGGTTGCATAGTTTTATTATTTTATGCTTAAACTTATTAATTACAAGTTTTAAAATAACAAAACTCATATTATTTTTATTTATTTCAAAGATTAACACTTATTGATATTTTGTTATTATTATTATTATTATTATTATTATTATTATTATTATTATTATTATTATTATTAATATTAATTATCCAACATTTAATTTCATCAAGATTTTACGAGTCCTCGTAATTGCATTAATTACAAACCAACCCTTACAAGAGATAACGACATTTAACGAACGTTTAACAAAAGTACGAAAGGTCAAGTCTCCCCAACTAAATTTCGTCCTAAAATTAAAGACATGACTAAACGAACGGATAAGGATATTTCTTATTCATGTGATCCTCGCGTTCCCAGGTGAACTCAGCTCCACGTTTGTTTTTCCAACGGACTTTGACGATCGGTGTGGTAGTTGTTCGGGTCTTCTTCAGGGTTCGGTTCGTGATTTCAACAGGTTTCTCAATGAATTGAAATGACTCGTCAAATTAAATTTCCTTCAAAGGAACGCGCAACTTTTATCATTGAAAAGATAAATTTTGATAAGCAATGTTGAGTTATTAGGGCAGTTTAAGCTTATAAGCCACTTTCTCAATACGCTCAAGCATTTTGAATGAACTCACATAATAAGATGACATCTTGATGCTAATGAAAAGACCTGTAATTGTATAAAAGTTTGATCGACGGAATTAAGAATCCCAAGAGTCACTAAATAAAATGACACAAGCTCAATGCATATCTTGAGAGGTTGTATCGTTCTTTTCGCTTTGGTTAGCGAATGATGAATTGTACTAAATTTGTTTTGTGTTTTCAAAGACGATTTAAAGACTTGGCTAGAACAAAAGATTAATAGATCATTACGATCAAAGATTTGCAAGACACATCACGGTGGTTGACTCTTTCGTCGATGTGAATACGAGTAAATTTCTCTACTCGATATTTCTCATGAATCGATAAAGAATTTCACCGGCTTAGTCATTCGTTCAATGATAAACGAATTGTTATTATGATGCCCAGGAATAGGGTGCAAATTGGTGATGAGCTTTATCGATAAATGTTTCCTTTTACACACAGAAACTTCAAATTAGAAGATTCAAAAGAAATGTTAATTTTTGGCTTTGACTTTGAGAGGTGAGGCGTTTGGACACATACCAAGCTATGCCTTCTTTTCATTTATGCTAAACCGAAACTTCGTGAACCTTTTTACTCACATCAGGAATGAATGTAATAACGAGTCTTGTATGTCGAAATCAAAATAGAGATTTAGAGATTTTCAAGATGAGGAGTTCAAAGGTGATCCAAGAAATGACACAATAATAGGAATTGCATTGGTTGATCCCTTAACCAGGAATGAATGTAATAATGAGCATTGGTTTATTTACATATCATGGGTGTCTCACCTTAACCAGTTAGACTAAGGATCGATTGGAGCACCCGTTAGAGAAGTAGAGAACATCACCGTAGAGGGTAGGAGGAATAGAGGCCGACCTAGGTTGACTTGGGACTAAATAATTAGGCGAGATATGGTAGACTTGCACCTCTCTGAGCACATGATCGAGGATAGGAGTGAGTGGAGACGTAGAATTAAAATTAAGGACTTCTAGCGGGACCGGTGGGTAGGAAGGGTCGACGTAGATCTTGGGTACGAAGGGTAGACGTAGATCTATTGCGGCCCACCTGTCTTCCTATTTCTGCCCTTATACGTGATTCTACCTGCTTATTTGATGTACACGCTTTCTATGTATTTAAGTGATTTATACTTGTGTGTTGTCTGACTTACTTTATGTTTGCGATTGCGACTGTTATTGGTTTTTCGTTACCGAGTCGGGGGTCTCTTCGGAAGCAGTCTCTCTATCTCCCAAGATAGAGGAAAGACTCGCCGCCACCTACCCCTCCCAGACCCTGCTCTTGAGTGGGACTTATTGGGTATGTTTGTTTGTTTGTTTGTTTTGATATTTGGATGGAGGTGCGTAGGTTATTTTGAATTTGAAGACTAATTTTTGTAAGATTTTTGCTCATTAAAATTTATTTTTGTTTAAGTTATTTGTTGATTATAAGAGAGTTTGAAATATAGAAGCTATCAATATTAGATGCGTGAGGGGCATGCTTATCTAACTTTATTATGGTCTTCAAATTTATGATTTTAGAATTTAAAATTTTGGGGTAGTATAAAGCGGTTTTGCCCCTGTGATTTGATCCCCAAAAAGATGAATTCTAGACATTTAGTTTTCTTCTTTTTCTTCTTCTTTTGTTTATTGAAAACACACACAAAGATTTATACTCATTCTTGATTTACATTGAGTTTCATCTGATTAATCTATTTGGATTGAACCACCGAATAACTTTAATCTAAAAATACAATCGATGACTCTCAGTTTCATCCATATGTTGATCATCTTGTAATACAAATCCTCTATAATCAACACATGAAACATAACATTTCAAGAGTTTATACACTTGTAATGTTTCACTAAACAAAGTAGTGATCATCTCTACAATCATCTCACTAAACTAGACAGTGTCCACCTCTTAACATCTCATTAGAATAATAATGATCACCACTTTAACTTCTCAGTTCTCACTAAAATTGTAATGATAGACTCTTACGATCTTCGAGTTTCTATAAAGGATTTATCTAACTATAAAATAAGTAGCTGATAACTCATCCATTTTTTTCCTTTCTAAGCATCTTAAGATAACATCTGGTTTATATGTTTAGATTATTTAAAAAAAGGGCGTACCTGGTGCTACAAAGAGCTCCCGCGTTTTCGCAGGGTCCAGGGAGGGTCCGTCCCATTTGAGGGAAGATGTACGCGGTCTTTCCCCCACATTTTGTGGGGAGGCCGTTTCCACGGATCGAACCTGAGACCTTTGGTCCCTTAGGAACAGCTTTTACCGCTGCGCCAAGGCCCGCCCTCATGTTTAGATTATTTAATAATCATTAAAATAAATAACTTATAAATCTTTAGAAAATACCTGGTCTATATATAATTGGTTTTTTTTCATCATCAAAATATATAATTTATAATAGATGAGTAAGCATCAACACGATCTACTTTCTCCAATCCCCTTTGAAAACGTGTGTGTAATCTAATTGAATAACAGATCTCGGCCATTTTAATGATAAGAATGGACAAATTAACAAAGGATTTGAAAAGAACTTGTTTATTGTTTTTAACCATAGATCGAAGTGAGGTGTTTCGAGTAAATAATTAGATTCTCAATCGGCTAATATGTACTTTTCAGCTTAAAATTAATTTGTTGCTGCTTTCCTGTTTAATGTGCCGGAGCTTTCTCAAATAACGTGGTCGGATCTTGCGTCCTAAAATAAAGAGAAAAGGAAGAAAAGAATAAAATTTAAGAAAAACACTCTTTATGTAGTTAGAGATTGTTTTTTTACGAATTTATTATGTTTAAACGTTTTAACTGCATATATTCACAATATTTATGTAGTTAGAGATTGTAAAGTTGCTTTTTTAGCCCAGTCTTCATCAAATTGTCACATTTGTTGTTATTACCTTTTAGCCATTGACACTAAATTAAACACCAACCATGTAATGCGGCATCACCAACCAAGCCACCTGGTAGATATTATTAATATATATATATTTTTTTTAGCTAAATAATTTTTGAAATTTTGGGTAGGTTTTTTCTGTTTAGTATTTAAGTTCTTATAATAAGCTTTATTTTGATTCATATTTTATTCTTTTATACTGATTTAGCTTACTAGCTTCTTTTTAATATATATTTGTATATTTTATTTTCTTCTTTTGGTTTACTTTTTTTTCTTATACCATGGATTTACATTTTTTTTATTAAGCTTTGTTAATTTCTTTTTTTTAACTATTTTAACAAAATAAATTTTAGTTTTTTTATATCATTTTAATATGCTTATTTGTAATACATTTCAACATTTCAACGTAAATGTTCTTATACCGGGCATGGAAACGGTTCGGGTAAGCCTATTTAACAGTTTTTCATTTGAACCGGCTGGTTATTATTTGGAGTGGTGAATCGGTTGTTTGGATTATCCATTTTTTTTAAATCAAAATTTTCATATTCATTTTAAGCTTTGAGAATTCGATGAGTATTTATTTGAGTCTTCATTCTTGTTATAAACGCAATTTTACACCAAAACATAAAGTATTTTTATATTTTTTTTTGTAATTGATATATGTAAATAGTTTAATTTTTTATACTATTTACGAGGTCATTCGTTTCTTAAATCCGCTTCGAACGGTTAGATTGGTACGACCAGTGATCTAGTAAGATGATCAGTTTCCTATCTGATACGGTTTTCAAAACATCGTGTTTCTTATTTGGAGAGATTTTTTTAAAGTTGTTTTCCTAAAGAAAATGTTTATAAAAGCCTAAAAGGTACTATAGTCCTAGATTTTTTTCTGAGAAATGAGATCTACGAAAAATAGTTTGAAAAATCAGAGGCTACAATTTTGTGCCATTAACATGATGAACCAAAACAAAATTTTAGTTTCTCTTGCTGCTTTAGGCTGTGTGATATTCTCCTACCTTAATTTTGTTTCCAATAATGCAGGTTTTTTGTGAATGAAAAGAGCCACACTAAGAAAAAGATATTATTTTTTTTCCCCAAAAGTTGTGATAAAGGGGCTTATCCAAAAAGTATGGATCAATATAGACCATCCATTTAATTTAATATCACAACTTAAACAGAAATAAAATAAAATAAACTATCATATCTAAATGAATGCTGCATAAAACATGTGAACAAACATTCACTAGCAAATTTTTAACCATTCAATCTTCTTAAAATTTATCAAAATTCAACTAAACTTTCACAAACAAAAGTTGTGCAGACGAAACGTATGTACAATGATGACAAACACCATTGATTTTTCTGTTCTGTCCAAACTTTTTGTTCATAAATCTGATTCTATGCCTAATCCCATGGATGTTGAAGAAAGTAGACAAGAAGTATTGTGTTTCAAGCATGTAGACGTTTGGTTTACTTAGAAACAAAAATCAAATAAATGAATTCATATATTGCGGCATTTTAGACGCTTCAAAGACGCTGACTCTTTTTACAATAGCTTATTAGAAACAATGTACTCTTTTTACTAACACGGTGTAATTTCTATTCTTTTTTGAAAAAAAAAAACAGTTATGCGTTTCACAATTGGACTTTTCGTACAGTCATTCACCTTTAAATTTACTCATGATCTTGATTTTGTCTAAACAAAAGGTATTTCAAGTAAATAACGTGTTTTTTTTTTAAATTTTAACGGCAACAAACGAATTTTTTTAGACGAATTTTTTCTGGAATATCATATTTCAATAATATCGTGAAAAGTTACTACTGATCAGTGCTAATGTTGATTATAGTCGGTAATATGTTCTTTTTTTTCTTTTGAACATCAACTTTTAAATGTTCGAGAATTCCGCATAAATCCTTATTCTCATCGAAGTGACAATAATCTAAATGCCTCTAGAAACATCTCACGTCATCATCCTTCCCGAGGTAATATATACAAGACAATACTATTCATTGTCAAATTTTTTTTTAACGGACAACAAAAATATTTTTTTGTCAAACTTGTCGCCTATATTGTGAACTTTGATCAAACATTAATATTAATATTAACTAGGAATTAAACCTCGCGCGTTGTCGCGAGGTTTTCTTGGAATATCGTGTTAACTGATAACCATATTAGTATAAAATAAGGACCGGTCAACGGACCGATATTTTACTGGTTTACTGGTTGGACCGGTCAAACGTGATTTATAAACTGGGCAATATTATTAGCAATCCTAAAACAAAATATTAAAGAAAGAATTAGAGTAAAAAATAATATAAACCTGTGGATAATGTAAAGTTGATTAGAACTAAAAATAATTAATTATATGTTATATTAAAATCTGAACACCTAATCTCAAAACTATAACATAACTAAATTATGTGGATGTAAAATAGCGGCAATAACTTCGGATTTCAAATTTACTATAAAACTGAGTTTAATACATTTTGGATTTACAATTTCTTCCAGTCGAACCGGCTGGTTTGTTGGAAGACGGTTTAAGTGTGCTCAATTGGACCAACCACCTTCCCCGCAGTTGTCCGGCCAAACGTATATTCTTAAAGTTTGGTGGTAACTTTCAAAACCTCTAAAATGTTCTTGTGGACACCGACTTTCAAGATTTATATATATAAGACTCGCGCAATGTAAATGTGTCATTAAATAGAAAAAAAGGTAGTCGTAAACACGTTGAACCATACGCGCACATTGTGGCGTGTTAACTCGTTAAATTCAAACTGCAACGTACATACGCGCACATTGTGGTATGTTAACTCGTAAAATTTAAACCGCAACGTAAAACGTAAATTTTCTAAAAGTTGAAAGGTATATGGAACCAAAACGGAAAGTAAAATATATAAAGGCTAAATTATAAAATATGTAAAAGTATTGAGTTAAAACTTAAAAGTTATTAAAAAAATTTGTGATAAAGTAAAAATTAAAAAAAAAAAAATCTACTGTTCACAGAAAGTAAGAGGGTCTTTTTGTAATTTTTTAAACTTTAACGGTAACTTTCTAAAACTTCTAAAACTCCCTTGTGAACATGGAATTTTAATATATATAATTTATTAATCACACCTATATAGTCCCCTATATTGTGACCACTTACAGGACCATCAGTACTGAAAGGTAAAATTAATAATGAACAAAGTTAACGGCGTTCACATATCAAGTACTGACGTACTGTGTGCAGCCACTTAAAGGACCATGGGTATTGAAAGGAAAAACTAATAATAAAAAATACGTTACAAATATATTTTTTACTCGTCACGATTTATTACGACATTTTACACGGCGTGATAAAATATAGGCTATAATCGATCCGAGTTGTTTCCGAACTAAATTTATGTCAATATGAAAAGTAACTTGATTTTATACCGTTGAATGAAAACGTTTATATTTGACCCGATTTTTTTTCAAACAAATTTATGTCGAAACATAGACTTATAATCGTTTCGACTGGTTTTCAAACTAAATTTACATCGAAACGTAGAGTAAATGAAAATGCATTGTATTTGACCCATCCAACGTGCTTTCATACGACACTTACGTAGAGTAAACTAAATTTATTATTATTTTTATATATAAAACTTTTATTTTATAGAAAGAATGATTTTAAAATAATTTCATTGTTTAAAAAATGTTTCGTTGTCTTAGTAAAAAACCATAGTTTTAGAATATATTTTTATAAGTGTATTTTTAATCAAAATACTTAGTTTGTATTTAATGAAATATGCCTTTTGAATATTATTGAGTCAATAAGAACTTATATTTATAATATATATAAAGAGAAAAAGATTTGAAAATAGATATTTGATTTTTTAGAATGGAACAAATAGTTTAGGCGGAAAAAGAAATGAGAGAGTGAATGTGGAAATAACATGCATCAAAAATCATAAAGAATTATTAGGATAGATTGTAATAAACAAAAAAAAAGAATGAAAAAGGAAAAAGAAAAAAACCCTGGACAAAATTGGGCTTAGTGACACATCATGTCCGCATATATTCAACTACAAAACGCAACTACAAAATTGTCGGGGGTTTATTATCCGACAAGTTGTCTAACACTTCATCAAATTTATTTAATGACCCATAAATTAAGTGAATATGAAGAAAGAAACGAAATGTTTTCAGCAATGGTTGCGCCGATGAAAGAAAAATTTTAAAAATATTTCATTGAACTACCCCCGGTTTTTACGTGTTCCGCCGCACTAGACCCGTGTTTAAATGTTTCGGGGGTAGAAACTTTAATAGATGAGATAACTTATGATTTAGATTTACATGATTTAGATCCATTTTTTAATGTTAATACAAAACAAACATTTAATGAAATTTTTAAAAAAATTATTTAATGTTTATGTTGAAAAATATGGTGCAACATCAAACATCCACCGACCATCGAACGTGGAATCGAGTTCGTCGAGCTCAAGTAGAGACCCGATGATTAGTTTATATAATACTTTGAGAAATGAAAACAGTAAACGTCAGAGGGGTAACACCCCAAGTAGCGAACTCGGGAGGTATATGGGAACCGATTTTTTAGCCACTATGTCTCCCGATGAATTCTTGAAATTTGATATTCTGACATGGTGGAAAGGAAAGGAATCACAATTTCCGGTCCTAACCGCCATGGCACGTGATTTACTAACCGTCCAAGCTTCCACGGTAGCTTCGGAGTCTGCATTTTCTGTTAGTGGCAGGGTTTTATTGATTAGAAGAACAAGGCTAACTCCAACATCGCTAGAGATGTGTATTTGTTTAAAAGACCACTTAGATGCGGCCGAACGAAGACAACGCATATCAAACCTTGAAGAAGAAACACCGATTGAAGAAGAAATACACGAACACGAGGTACAAAACGGACGATCCTCACCGCTATCCGACGAAGAACTCGCTTATGATTTGTCTCAACGCATTGGCACACAAACCGACGAAGACGATTAAATTAGAAAAACTTGTATTCGTATTAATTTTTTACTTATTAATGTAATTTTTATTGTTTATTTTTTGTAATGAATTAATTGTTTACTTTTATGAATTAATGTAATTTTTATTGTTTTCTTTAGAAAAACTCGCTTATGATTTTTATTCGTATTAATTGTTTACTTATTAAAATGAAAATAAAAACGCGTACAATCGTATTAATGGAAATCTTAAAATATTGTTTAATTAATCTACTCTAATATTTTTTAATTAATCAAAATTTGTAATTAATTTGTATATAATTTAAATAGTAGGTAAAAAAAAACTGGGTTTTCCAAACCGGTTCTTAGACCCGACCCGATTCGGTTCCAACCCGAACCGGTTCCAACCGGGTTGGGTTTGCCGGGCTTGAAAACCGGTTCCGACCCGAACCGGTTCTTGGTCAAAAACCGGGCGTGAATTCGTTGACCAAACCCGAACCGGGCCCAACCCGAACCGGGTTAAAAAAAACCGGTTTGTGCACCTCTATTAATATTAACTTAATAGTCTATTTGCAATGGGCCGAATTGTTAATGTATAATCTGGACCAAACGGCCCAATTTAAACAGCCAGAAGATCATCGGATCCACCAACCTCCCTGTCCCACACGCCCACCAACAAACGCCATTTCAATAATAAATTTTATTAAGCATTGTTTGGTGAAGGGAATATTTACTTTCAATTAAAATATATAATAATTGTTTTGGTTAATTAAACTAACTAGTTGAAAATCCAACACGCGCGTTGCGCGTGTGATAAACCTTGTTTGAGCAGTTAACACGTTACGCGAATTTACTTTCCTCCTTTTTCGCAGATCCGCTAGCCCAAACAAAACAAACTATAACCAGAAAATATGTCCCTCACCCCCAAATCCATTAAAAACCAAAATCAAAGTAAACCTAAAAAACAACCCTAAAGTATAAATCAACACACCAATTTGTATGAATTTTCACAAACAAAGACGAAACACAAACAAAACCAACAATACAAAGACTCGAATAAATGATTTTCTCATTCTAATGTCGGGCTCAGAGTGTCTACAGAGATAATTACAACACGACTGAAAGGCGGGTTGCAGGTAATAACTTGCCATCCTTCAACCCTTCGATAACTAACAAATGTCGTCAAAGAATCTTTATTCAGACTCATAAACTCATCACAACCCATTAGAAATACGCATTGGAGGCAATATGGAACCAAGGATAAATCGCATCAAACAAAGAACCAAAACAAATCCTGATAATCACTGTTTTTTTTAAACATCAGGAGCAAAAGAGTTGTTGCATGTTGTGTATCAGGAAGAAAACACATTACCGGAGTGGAAAACCACTGCTGCCATGGCTAAGCTTTTAAGGCCTCACCGGAGCAACATCGGGCACAACGGAAACCCAGTGGCCACTGGACGGTTCTAGTAACCCCATGACTACCACGACAAGCGCAAACATCAACGGTAACAATGAAACCAACCAAAGATTCGCCAACAGCCGCCACTATAGGCAAAAGCCCCAAATCAAAACCCGAAACAATCGCCACACGCAACCATCGCCACCTGCAGGGCGACAGAGAGACAGAGAGGCTGATGCGATCTCGGCATAGCCAACGGCGACCGCCCCACCTCAACCCAAGGCGGAGAAGCAACAGAGCCGTCATTACCGTCACCACCACATTCATAATCCGAAAACCCTAAAGGGCATCGGAAAGACATAAAGAGATGGGAGCAACAAAGGTGCTCGCGCGACCACCATAAACACTATCAATGGGAAGAAGACCGCTACCTGCCCCATCTCAACCACAAAGGGGAGACAGAGTGGCAACAGCCTTCACAACCGCCGCCATCACGACAGTCAAAACCGGCGAAACAAACATGCAAGTCACCCAGGCATGAACACCAGCATAACACTTACCTGTGACAAACAGCAACAATTGTTGGTGCGATCTGCCGCCGTGGATCGGCGGTGTAACCGAAGACAGCGATGGTGCGGGGAGGATGATGACGGCAGTAAGCATCGATATATACAGAAGGGTGGCCTGAGGAACAAAACCAACGGCTAGGATCGGGGAAGGGAAAAAGGAACGGCTGAGATGCCTTTGGTTACTATTCATCAATTGCAAATTTCATAGTATGTAATGAATAATTTTGTCTTAGATGTAAAATGATACAGATCTAACAATCAAGAATGAAACCATACTCAATCAAATCTAGGTTACTGAATAAGATAACATAGACAAAAACAAATGAATACGAATACAAAGAGATAACAGAATACAAAAGAGATCTTTATCACTACTAGAGATCTGCACAAAGATTGTGCAGATACAATCAAACACCAGAACTCATATGAGTGTATAAGGAGAACGAATCAAGAGAGCTGTTCGTCAGAATGAGAGAGAGCGAAAGCGGTTGAAGATGATGAAGCATCCCTAGCTGCAGCGAACGAACCAATATATAGCAGGGGAAGAAACTCTGCAACCCTTGAAGAATCAACAAATGACAGAAAGACCCCTTGGACATTCCTGAATTATAACACAATAAAAACACAAATATAATAAGAACCAAGGCCATACATGTGTAACTAAATAAGTTGAGAGAAAGATATGTTGTACATTGTACATTTTTAACACCCCCCTCAATTTAATTTGTAAACATGTCTATTAGCCCAATTTGAGAACATAGCAAAGCATGTTGAGGAACAGGTAGCCCTTTAGTCAAAACATCAGCTTTCTGAAGTTTAGAACCAATTTGAACAGTTTTAATAATTCCAGATGTTACCTTTTCACGAAGAAAATGAAGATCAAGTTCAAAGTGTTTAGTACGTTCGTGAAAAAACAGGGTTTGCAGTAATAGAAATAGCTGCAGTATTATCACAGTGTAAATTAATAGGAAGCGAATAGGAAATTTTTAGTTCTTTTAGTAAATTTAGAATCCACATTACTTCACAAGTGGCTGAACACATTGCTCGATACTCTGCTTCAGCAGAAGATCGAGAGACAGTTGCTTGTTTTATGCTTTTCCAAGAAACAAGAGACGTTCCCAAAAAAATTCAATATCCGGTAACAGATCTTCTGGAGGATAGACACTTCCCCCACTCAGAATCTACATACGCTGTGACATTAAAAGAGGCAGACGTTGAAAACAAAAGCCCCTTTCCGGGAGAAGATTTCAAGTATCTTAACAACCGGAAAGCAATTTGAAGGTGAGTATTAGTAGGGGCATGCATAAACTGACTCAAAACTTGAACAGCGTATGAGATATCTGGTCTAGTTAAAGACAAATAGATCAATTTACCAATTAATTTTTGATAAAATGAGACATTAGACAGAAGAGGTTCTTCTTGTCTAAGTTTCGAGGTCACAAGAAAACTCTGCTCAATTGGGGTACTAACCGGCTTACAGCCAAGATAACCAGATTCAGTTAATAAGTCCATGCAATTCGTTGAGATAAACAAACCCCTTTCTCTGAGTACAGGTTTTCAATTCCTAAAAAATACTCTAGGATCATAAAATGTGACCCTAACGTACGTTTAATAGCACATATTTCAGCATGATCATTGCCAGTTAAAATAATATCATCCACATAAACTAACAAAACAATAAACACATTATCACACTGTTTGATGTATAGAGAGGGATCACAAAGACTTTAAGAAAAACCTATTTCAAGAAGCACACTTGTAAGTTTTTCATTCCATTTTCGGGGGGCTTGTTTAAGACCATACAAAGATTTGTTTAATTTGCATACTTTATGATCAGATTTGGTATAGTACCCTTCGGGCAGAGACATATAAACATCTTCACTGATATTACCATACAAGAATGCATTGTTAATGTCCAATTGAAACATAGGCCAATTATTTTGAACAGCCAAACTAACAATACATCTAATGGTAACCATTTTTACAACAGGAGAGAAAGTCTCATCAAAGTCAATTCCCTCCTGTTGACTGTAGCCTTTGGCTACAAGACGCGCTTTATATCTCTCAATCTCCCCGGTGGATTTATATTTGATCTTATAAATCCATTTGCATCTGATAGCTTTCCTATTCGGAGGAAGATCGACAACTTCCCACGTGTTACTCCTACGTAATGCTTCCATTTCAGCATTCATAGCATCAACCCAATTTTGATCAGTCATTGCCTCTTTATAGGACCGAGGCTCAATAGACTTATTGTGGTTAGTGGAAAAACAAAAATTATCAGGAGACAAATGGGAGTAATTCATAACTTTTTCAATGCCATATTTGACCTTTCCCTCAACTATGTACTCGGAAAATTTTCTAGGAAGAGAGGTGGTCCTTGAAGACCGTATGGGTTCATTTCCAGAATTAAACTGCCCCTCAGATGGGTTAGACTCATCATTAGAACCAGTGGTGTCTCCTGCCACGCCAGTAGTATTCTCAAACATGCTCTCAGGCTGTTGGCCACTAGGTTCAGCCTCTCCAGCTGACCCTTCTGGCTACTGATTGCAAGGGGAAGCCATGCCAGAGACTTCATTTGGAATACTAGGCTGCTGGATACTACCATTAAGGTCTTGAGTTGATTCCCTCTTATCATAGGGGACTTGATCATTGTGAAAAATATTTGGCTCAAAAGTATCAAAAAATTTAAATTCGTTATTTCAGAAGGAATAGAATTTGTCACAAAATCTTTAAACTCAGATTTAAAAGGGTAGACATGTTCATAAAAATGAACATCTCTAGAGAAAAAAATAGATTTTGTTTCAAGATTCCATAATTTGTAACCTTTTTTAACATGTGAATAACCAATTAGAACATATTTATCAGATCTACTTGAAAACTTATTTGAATTATTTAAGACAGTGCTAAAAGCAAGACAGTCAAAGTTTTTCAAATGATTCAAAGAGGGTTTGAACCCAAACATAACCTCATAGGGACTTTTTTCAAGTAACACAGACGAGGGAATCCTGTTAATTAAGTAAGTGGCAGTTAGGATATACTCAGACCAGAAGTTTAGAGGAACACCCCCTTGAAATAGTAATGCTCTTGCAACGTTAAGAAGGTGTCTATGTTTACGCTCAACAATACCATTTTGTTGTGGGGTATACGTGTAAGTAGTTTGGTGTATAATTCCTTTTGATTCAAAAAATTTTGAGGTTTGATTGTTTGTAAATTCAGTTCCATTGTTACTTCGGAACACTTTTTGGATTTGTTAAACTGATTTTTTATGAGGTCAGAGAATTTAACCAAGCATGAAAAACTTCATCTTTAGATTTAAGGAGATAACACCAAACTGCTCTTGAAAAGTCATCAACAATGGTAAGAAAGTATTTGAAGCCTTCCTTACTTGTTACTCTATACTGACCCCACACATCTAAGTGGATTAAATCACCAATATTTTTAGACACATGATCACTCAAGGGAAAGGGCACCCTAGATTGTTTAGCCTTATGGCAGATTTCACACGAGACATTTGTTTTAAGGTTATCAATTTTAAGAGACTGTTTTAGAATGTTTAAGACTATGTCAGAAGGATGCCCTAATCTGGAATGCCACAAATTAGCAGAATCAGATTTGCTAGCACACACCTTAGCACTATTCTTAAACAGATACAGCCCATCACATTGACTACCAGTCACCAGGACACTCTTTGACTTGGAATCCTGGATATAACAATTTTTAGAGTTAAACATGACCTCAAGGTTATTGTCTTGGGTAAGTTTATGAACAGACAAGAGATTGACACAGTAGTCAGGAACATAAAACACATTTTTAAGAGTAATGTTCTTTGCAATGTTGATATTACCAATTTTAGTAACTCTAGCGTGGGTGCCATTTGGGTGACCAACAGTCATGTTAAGTTTAGACACATCCACACAATCAAACATATGTGTATCAGTTTTTACCATGTGTTGGTTTGCTCCTGAGTCAATTACCCAACCTGAACTAAGGACCTCACACAAAGAACTAGTACCAGTGTAAAAATTGGGCAGAGGGTTGACACAACTAGATAGACTGAAGGTTTTACCTCCTGAGTTGTGGGGGTCAGAACCTTGAGTATCACTAATCAACCTAATTAATCTTGATATCTATTCAGGAGTAAACAGGAACGATCCTGAGGAACTAGATGAAGGACCAGCTTTAGATGAATTTGTCACAGAGTTATTTGATGTTCCCATTTTACTTGGTTGACTAGTGTTTTTCTTTTTATAGTTGGCTGGATAGCCAACTAATTCATAACATCTATCAATTATGTGTCCAAACATATTGCAGTGAGTGCATTTAAGGTTTGGGTTGGGTCCTCTTCCAGTTTTCCTTTTTTGATCAGAATTTTGAGGTTTATTAGAGAAAAATGCCATGGATTGATTCTTAGTAGAAGAACCACTACCACCTCGGTGTGATTCTTCCCTTGATATTATGGAAAAGGCTTCTTTGACACTTGGAAGAGGGTCTTTAGTCAAAAGATTAGATCTAATAGGCTGATATACATCATCAAGACCCATAAGGAATTGTATAAGTTTTATTAAATGATTAAAATCATTGAATTCCTTAGAGGCTTGACAAGTACAAGAAGGGAGTTGTACAATGGCATCAATTTGTTTCCACATGGTGTTCAGTTTATGATAATACTCAGCAACAGTGGTTCCATTTTGTGACAGAGAATTTATTTTTTGATACATATTATAGACAACTGACCCATCAATTTTATTATATGTTTCTTTAAGGTCATCCCACACTTCTTTAGCAAGTTTAGAGAAAACTTGGCCAATGTACAACTCCTCAGATATAGAATTTAAGATCCATGAAAGAACAACAGAGTTACAACGATCCCATTGCCTTCCCATAACATCATCACTAGGTCTAGAACACTTGCCATCAATAAACCCAGATTTGTTTTTAACCTCCAAAGCTAATTTCATAGAGTTACTCCATACCGTATAATTTTCTGTTCCTTTACTTTAATAGTTATTATGGAGAGAGTGTTTGTATCATTAGCGTGAAGATAGAGCGGGTTACTAATGTCAAGTTTACTGATAAGAGTCTCACTCGGGGTGGTAACAGTGTCAGATTTATCAGATTCAGTCATTTTAAAAGACAGATAATGAATGACGGTCACACAAGCACACGCACAGAAGAACAACTAACCCAGAGCCAGGTTTTCACACCGCTTATAGCGGCAGATCAAGGATTAGATTAGCTGTTGTAATGCAAACACACAAATCAGAAAAGAATCACACACGTGATGCACAAATATTCAGAGAAGAACTATGAATCTAACAAAGAACACAGATAACACAACAGATGCGGTACTCCTAACCCAGCCAATCACAGCCTAAACTAGAACCCTTAAAAAAAGGAGAGAGATGGAACGATCTCACCAAATAGGCCCAAGTTAGGGTTCGCCAAATGAGTCTTAGATTCAACAACCTTCACTTAGGGTTGTGAATCTAAGACAGAAGAAGAAGATGTTCAGCAGCAAAATCTAGGGTTCTTGCCCTAGATTCTTCACTTCAGCCAAGACAGAGAGAACAGCAGCACCGCAACAATATCTAGGGTTTTTTTACCCTAGATTCTTCCAAAGAACCGTAATAAACCACCAAGAACGGTAAGAGCCTTTACCAGATCAGAGATGCTAGGGTTTGTGATGAAAAACAAAACCCCCAACAGTATAGACGAAAACTCCCAATAGTATCGAACGAGTCTCAGGAATTCTGAGACAGACGCTAGAGTCTCCAAAGTGGAGAAACCCTAGGGTAAATCAGCGATAGCAGCGGAAGAACACGAATACCAGAGCCAAAAGCTCGGATACCATGTAAAATGGTACAGATCTAACAATCAATAATGAAACCAGACTCAACCAAATCTAGGTTACTGAATAAGATCCAAAACATAGACAAGAACAAATGAATACGAATACAAAGAGAATAACAGAATACAAACGAGATCTTTATCACTACTAGAGATCTGCACAAAGATTGTGCAGACACAATCAAACACCAGAACTCATATGAGTGTATAAGGAGAACGAATCAAGAGAGCTGCTCGTCAGAATGAAAGAGAGCGAAAGCGGTTGAAGATGATGAAGCAACCCTAGCTGCAGCGAACGAACCAATATATAGCAGGGGAAGAAACTCTGCAACCCTTGAAGAATCAACAAATGACAGAAAGACCCTTGGACATTCCTGAATTATAAACACAATAAAAACACAAACATAATAAGAACCAAGGCGATACATGTGTAACTAAATAAATTGAGAGAAAGATATGTTGTACATTGTACATTTTTAACATTAGACTTTTCGAATATCACATAGATTATTTTCGTAATATGACTTTGACTCAAATTCATCCATTCAATTTATGGAACGACGCTTCAATAATGAATATGTAGAGTTTGAGTTTGAAAATAATAATAAAACTTTAAAATGTGAAGGTTTTGGAAACAGATTTAAGACCTTAAAACTAGGGAGAGTAATCTATTTTTGAAAGACATTAAAGTTTTAGTTTCTTAAACCATCTGATGTAATACATAAAAGTAAATTAGATAATGATAGAGCTATTCTTTTATCATTAAAACAAAAAAGCGCTCATAAAAAATATTGTTGCTCCCCTACCTTAACGTGAGACTTAGAGGAGTTCTATAAGCCAGGAGCGAAATCTTTTGTTATTAGGATATCTATTTTACCACAAATTAATTAAGTATACTTTAAAAATCAAAATGGAAAGTCTTGAAACTCAATTTACAGATAGCTAATGCACACATGCTGCTTTTATTTTTTTAATACTTTTGTCTCTTTGTACTTAATAGTTTATTATTAGAATTAGTTTTAAAGTTATTTTATTTTTCCCTATAACTTCTAAAATACGATATTTTATAAAATTCCGAATTATACCGTTGTGACGTGCTTATTTTTATCTCTATTTTGATATAAATTTCGTTCGAAATAGAGTTATGCATAATATTATACAAGTCATCAAAACATAATCATACGATTCGTTAAAGTTGTTTCAAGGTTTCAACTTTAATAAGTTTTTTTGGTTTCCCATACAACTTTTAAATTACAATGCTTTAGTAGAATTCGAGTTTTATGTTTCGACGAGTCTATTTTTATCTGTTTTCCGTTATGAATTTTGATAACTTTATTTTTAAACCAACAATGGTTCTAAATGATTGTTTAAACCATTTGGTTTTAAACAGTTTACTGCCGCAACTAGGTCCGTGTGGACACTAACCTAAACTTTCTTGGGTTAAATACTTAAATACAGTTTATCTTGTTCTTAAATTAAAAGAAAAAATAATTTTAAGTTTCACAATGAAAAGAAAAAAATAACGGTTTCAAAAAGATATGCATTAAGCAAACTTTTTTTTTAACATAATCCTTAAAGACATAACATTTATCCAACTCTATCCATTATTTTTAGGATTTCAAATTACATAATCCAATCTTATCAGTAATTATAACCTTAACCGACTCAATTCCACATATAAAAACCTCAATATACACCCTTAAAAAACCACGATACCACAACTCATGATTGTCACTACGAAATAATCCGTCACAAAACCCCCATTCCCATTCAGACGTCAGTTTCTCTCTCTTTCGTTTTGTGGTGAAACAAAATCCATGAAAATGGCGGTTTTGTTTTGATGTTTTCCCTCCCATTTTAAATTCTCAAAACCGTGTTGAAATTCAACTCAACAACAACTACTACAATAATTGATTAATTTCTTAATTTCCCATTTTTTATTACTATTACCACCAAAATTTTCCCTCTTTTTTCATCCACCAAATTCAAACCCTAGAAAAAAATTTTAATTTCCCCCAATTTTGTCTCTTCACCCCTTTCAAAAACCCTAATTCGCTCCATCACTGATCTAGTTTTGTTTATCATCTTCTCCCGTTGGTGATTCTGCAGATTCAGTTGGTTTATTCATGTATTGCTCAGAAAACACGCGTTTTGAACCCCAAACCCTAGATCGGAGTATGAGTTATGGAGGTTCGAAGGTGGATGATCACGCTACTGCGCGTATGCTGTTCGATAGTATCGCACGAGAGCCGGAGGAACAAGGGGATGATTCTAGGCTGTGTGGATTGAACAACGACAAGGATGTGGTGCAGCCGTTGATGTCGAACGAGGTTCTCGAAGATTCTGACGGGCCGGTTGTGTCTCCGTCGTGTGTTGAAGCTAATACGCGCTCTGAGGACTCGAGTCCTGTTGATGGTAACGGTGATGATGTTGACGATGAGACGAATAAGTGGATTTTGTGTAATCAAAGTGAATCGGAGGGTTACAAGTTGCTGCCGTCAGTTGCCACAAGTTCTTCGAGTTGGAATGAAGATGTTTACGAGAAGCCCTCTATGGTGGTATGGTTTAATTTTTTGGTTCTGATTTATGATTTTGCATAAGTTTACTGTCAGTTTTGGTAAAATTTATCACTCTGCTACCTTGCCTGTAGCCTGTAGGTGCTGTACTTGACTAAACACTTACTTGAATCAACATGCTTTTCATTATCATATACATTGCTGATTAGTCGATTAGTATTGTTTGCCTATGACTTGAGAATTTTTTGGCTTAGTTTTCACTCTCAAATCGGTTAATTCAGTTTATATATGATTGCGATTGGTTAGTCTGTTGAAGAAGTTAAAATTGTCTGAAAGTTGTGTTAAGGTAACAGTGTGGTTGTTGGTTAATTAATTTTGAATGGGAATAGTATTATTTCATCCCCAGAGATTGCATAGTGTTTGTGGGACTCTAGGGTTACTGAATTGCAGCTTTTTTTTTATTAGGATATATGAGTTCATCTTATCCATATGTTACATTGCAGTCATTACGCTTGTGGTTTTGAAGTTGGTTGAAAACGATTCTACTGAGGTTAAGCCCATGGTTACTTTTTGGTACTGCTACTAGTCAATTGCTTTTACTAGTATGTGTTTTTAGGTGAAATTTGCTGTTTTTGTGGTATGGTGTAGATCAATAAGATGCATTTTTCCACTGTGAATATGGATAGTTGTTTTTTCAATTAATGGTTGCTGCTACAAGTTCTGTGTGTGTTTTGTATGAATTTGCAGCAACCACCTACCAAGTCCATTGCACTGTTTAAAGTTGGCTAATAATTTTTTTTGTATTTACAGGCTGCAGGACTTGAAAACTTGGGCAACACTTGTTTTTCAATGCAGTTATGCAGTGTTTCACTCACTCTGTGGCACTTGTTCTGGGACTCTATTCATACACACATCCAACGCCTTGTGATAGTATGTCTTAAATCTTTATCACATTTTATTTCACTTTATTGTCTCTAGTCACAGTCATGTAGATGATGGGTTTTCTTTTGACATTAACTTTGACTGCTTATGAATATTATATTTCAGTTGGAGCTATGCAAAGTTTGTGATATTAAAATTTGGGTTTGCAGGTAGCAGTGAACTGTTCTGTTTGATCTGTGCTTTGCGGGAACACATTGAAAATTCAGTATCATCAAGTGGAAAAGGAGTTGCCCCTTGGAAATTTGTTGACAATTTGAGTTGTATCCTTTAATTGACTTGCAAATATTGTTGTTTCTTTTCAGTCTTTAACCCTACATTACCTGGTTAATATCTCTCTCTGGAACTTGGCCTTGAATATATTTGTAATCCTTGACCTAGCTTCTATCAGATTTTTCAACATCATTCCTAAGATATCAACAAGAAGATGCTCATGAATTCTTGCAATGCTTTCTAGATAGACTTGAAAGTTGTTTAACCAATTTAAAAACAAAAGATGATGGAAGTTGCAATTTAGTCAAGCAAGTCTTTGGAGGTCGTGTTATTAGCAAAGTAAGAATTCAATCCTCAATAATTCCCTCATGTCTCGTGATATTGACATATTATTATCCTTATTCATTATATTTTCTTGTTAATATATGAATTCAGTTAAGGTGTTGCAACTGCAATCACATATCTGATACATATGAGCCATCAGTGGACCTAAGTTTGGAAATAGAAGATGCATACAGTCTTCTAACTGCTCTTGAGTCATATACAAAGTTGAGCACATTGAAGATGAAGAAATGAAGTTTACATGCGACCATTGTAAACAAAAAGTGTCTGTCGAGAAACAACTTATGCTGGATCAAATTCCTCCTATTTGTGCTTTCCACTTAAAAAGATTCAAACATGATGGTTCTTATGTGGAAAAAATAGATAAGCATGTGGAATATCCTTTGGAGTTGGATTTGCAGCCATACACATCTGGCAGTGCGAGTAATAATGTGAGTTCCTTCTCTTAAAAATTTTTAATTTCTATTTTATATTTGTTCACTTATTATTTACCACCATTTTTTACTGCCAGGTGGATTGCAAATATGAACTATATGCAGTTGTTGTACATGCTGGCTTTACATCTAGCTCTGGTCACTATTATTGTTACATTCGTTATGCACCTGATAAATGGTACAAGTTTGATGACAGAAAGGTAATAATTTGTAATATAATAATTGTAATATATGCCGTAAAATGTGTAATTTGGAGTTTGATTTCAATTTTTTTTTTCACATTGTGATAGGTTACTTGGGTTTCAGAAGCTTGTGTGCTTTCAGAGGAAGCATACATTCTGTTCTATGCAAAAGAAGGCACCCCTTGGTTTTCAAACTTCTTGGAAACATTTAAACCTTCATTTTATACTAACTTATCAAACACCTCACCTAAATCAGTCCTGGAGAATGTGGACCCACCAAATATTCATTCCTATGACATCAACACCACTAAAAATCATCTTCCTCAATCCGATGACGTGGCGTCGCTTACACCTATTAGTAATACAGCAAAAGAAAGTTCTCCATTGACCTTCAAAGAATATGGTTCTAACCACAGAATTGAAGATGAGAAGAAAACAGGTGTAATTCCTGCAAGTGATTCAAAAACCAATTTTGATATTGATCAAGTACTCTCTCCATTGACTCCACCAATATCTCCTGAACTCGAACTTTCCGATGATGATACTCCAGGTGATTTAACTATTGTTTCAATGGTGTAACTTTGGTATTTTCAAAACAACTAACATGATCAATGGTGATGGTGTATACAGATGTCGTTTTTGCTGCGAAGCCTGAGCAATTGAAACGTGTAGAGAAAGCAACATGCAAAAGGCAAAGAAACAATGAAGTCCAGGATTCTGCAAAACGTGAGGCAATGAAAATATGCAAGAGGATGCCAGGTTCAAGGGCGAATTCGTTACTTTCTGCTATGTTTTCATATGGTGAAAATTCAGTGAAGAAAACCAAGAAAACACCATTATCTTCGAGAAAGAATCATACCCGGTGATATGACTGGTTTAGTTTTCTTTTAAAAGTAAGTTGTGAGTGTTTAAATTAGGGTTTTTGAAGTCTTTTTTGTAGTTATAGTCTAATATTTGGATTTAAGTGTTCAGGTGGTTGGTATATTAGAGATGTTAACGGCAGGTTATTTCTGTGAATTAGTAATGAAGTTAATCTTGATGCTAGATATTAGCATCTTAACCCAATCTTTCAGAACCAAGAGACTCAAATCAACATGGATTTACATTGTAATATAGCAGGTTGGTGGAATGAACCCGGACCAAATATGGTCAACCAATGTTGCGGGAAAGCGGAACAAGTGACTTTGGGTACTTTTTGAGGTCTTATCGGGTTAATTTAGGCGAGCTTGAATGGGTCATGATTTAGAAACAAGTCTTGTACAAACAAGTGTCGCAGATCTAGTACTAGTTTAGGTTAGGGGTTTGAGCTTGCTGTTAATAAAATAAATGTGGATCAATTCTTGTATACTTTATGCATTTAAGTATATAAAAACGGGTCCTATTTCTCTTATCAAGATCGACTCCTTTTGCTGTCTCATCTTCTCCCTAGGCATGTGATCATTAATGATTCTGTCGTTACTTCATAATATTTATATTCTTATAGTTCTAATGATAGTCAAAGGTCGTGACTTGTAATAAGGTTTCAAGAACAATGTTTTTATATTTAAAATTAATGATAAACTATCACCAAAGCATAATTTATACTAGATCTTAAAAGATAAATAAATACCAGACAAAATAAATAAATAGATTAGAAGAGTAATTAAAGAGAGAAAGATTTAAATTCAATCTTGTATACACTCTTGGATCACATTAACAATAAGTTTCCAGCAATATAGCAACAAAATGTAAAATAAATTAAATATTTTGTTGGAATGTTGTTGAAGAACTAAAAAATAAAACTAAAACTAGAAATGTAATAAGAAAATGGGCAAAAAAAAGTTAAAATAAAATAGTTGTTAAATGTGATCTGAAAATTAAAACGACTAAAAAGAATATAAGTAATATGGTGGTCGGAAAATAAAATAAGAAAGGGTTTTGTCAGATAATTGTCGGATCTATGTTGAAAAACTGAACCTCATTTTTGTAGGAAAGTTCCCAACCATGTTCTTTTCCGATGGAAATTTGCATGAGGACGTTATTAGTTACAATCAAGTTCAATTATTGTCAACTGAGTTTCGCTTATCATTTAACATAAGGTAATGTTAAGACCAAGATCGTCAGGTTTGATATCATTCTTGGTAGGAGACTCATATTTAGGGCAAGTGTAGTGGCTCTGTGATTGTGTGTGTGTGTTTTTTGTTGTTGGGGGGGGGGGGGGTCATGGGCGTTGCCTCTTTGCTTCTTTCGAAACCATCAAAGTGTGCCACATGGCACTTTACGCATCTCTCCTAGTAAGGTCACACAACTTTACATCAACACCTACCTTTGTCTGGTGCAAGTTTACGTGATGCTGAAATCAGACATGAGGTTTTGATTGGTAAAGATGAGACACTACAGTTACTTAACAAAAGGCAGTTTTACGTTTAGGGCTATCGTAAGAATTTAGGTTTAAAGGTGTTGGTTTATTGTCATGATTAATTATCGGGTATTTTTAACGATCTAGACGTATCATCAGAGCATTCCTAATGATCTTGTCCTACCAACTAATGCAGCCTTGTCACCCTACCTAGATTCCTCCTAAAAACATTGACAGATCGAGACCCCTCTCCTCTTCTTCTCTCACACAATTTGTGTTAGGGCGTTCAAAGGATGGACACCTCTCCTCTACATCGGCTGCATCTTCTTCCTCTCTCATTCGCGTGCAACTTAAGAAACATCACGTTGTTAGGTAAATCATGTCAAGAGACCAACAACATATTGCAGCCAAATGTGAAAAGGGAAGTAGAAAAGTAGGCTTTTTGTGTATAGCAAACATGATCATGTAGGCATGCAGGCAGTGCTCCACTAGCATGAGAAAGGGGATGCATGTTGGAGTTCGATCACATCAACATATATCATATATGGTGAACATGTGAAGTAAAACTTCAAAAAAGATAGATTTTATAGGCTAAGGGAGGTTATGCTTGAAGTCGTGCATACTCATCTTACGGAGTGTGTCTACTTGTTAGATATATATATATGTATACACACACACATACACACACACACACACACATATATATGTGTGTGTGTGTGTGTGTGTTTTAATTTTAAATCTTGTATAGAATCTCGATCATTGTAGCAAGCTTTACATTTCTAAACGTAAGTAGATCGGATTTCATGTACTTTAGTTTAATACATACAAAAGGATTTGGGCATACTTTAATTACCTAATATTAAAAAACCAACTTCGATGTGACATGATGAATAGTAAGGGGCAATTTTGGTATTTCACCTCCCCCTTCTTCGGTATTTCACCTCCCCCTTCTTCTTCAACTTCTCATCTTCATCCTCTCAATCCTCAGGGTTCTTTCCCTCTTCCCCGAGCCCTCTTCCCCAAGCCCTCTTCCCGACCCCTCTTCCCCGACCCCTCTTCCCCGTCCACCGCCGGCACCTGCACCGTCCCCATCTTTCATCGTCGTAACCACCGGAGGAGCCCTCTAACCGTCCACCGCCGCTGCCTGCACCGTCCTCATCTTCTATTGTCGCAACCACCGAAGGAGCGACGGGATTCTTGGTTATGTGACGATGGAGATGGAGATTAGATGGTGGGTGGTCGCCACCATGCAGGCGGTTCACGCGGTTGCTCGCGGTTCTTCGCCTAGGTACAGACAACCAGGCCGTTGGCCTCCCTTCGACTATGGTTCTAGGGTTCCGGTGGTTGATGTGTGTTTTGATATATAACTTTAGCAGCAAATTTTACACAATTAAGCTTTAAAATTATAAAATGATTTTCACCTTATGACTAACTACACACACAATAGGCAAGTGTACCTATCGAATAGTAGTATAGCTTTTGGTAAGAAACAAGTATCAATCCATGGACACGAGAGCTCCTGATACTAAGTCTTTATCATTATCTAGCCGATGAAAGAGGATTTGCGAATATTATCATTAACTAATTTTAACTAACAATTAAACTAATTGAAGAAAGTGGATAAAGATGAAGATAACCAATCAGAGGAAGGTATCACTTAGACTTTGAATCCGCTTAGCAAAACAATGACGACATGTATGAACCTATGGTGAGATCATTTTCTACACATGAAACATGGATATAAACTAGACTCTTGTCAAAGTTATCTAATTATATAACTCTTTGGAAAGCTAAGACGATAAACACACAATAGCCACCTAAAGTTATGCCATGAAGAACTAATGATAATATTATGTCAATGTTAATTATGATTTGGACTCCCGTCAAGGATACCAAACCCACAAATCTTTGGAAAGTTAACACGATGAACACGTGGCAACCACCTCAATTCACGTAATGTAACAATACCTATATATATCCTTCAATTTATGAATATCCTAACATGAATTTATGAACCATAAATTTGCGCATTATCTATGGTTTTACATAACAAAGTTAGGAGGTATTCATAACAAACACAATGGTTTTCATAAACACATGTATAAGGATGCATACTTGTTCAACTTTACTAGATATTCAACCATTCATTCACTATTTCTAGTCAAATGCCATAAACTACATACTAGGTTATGCAATTCATGAATAAATGTTCCAACACACATGGTTTTCCAACATAATGTGGTTGCAACACCCACAAGATTCAATATTTCATCAAGTTAAATAAGAACACACCACCATTAAAGGACATTCATAGCTTTGTAATGAGCATTGACATAAACACCACCAAGGTTTCATACAAAATGTCAAAGTATGCTAAGCTTCATCTAATCTAAGTGATTAAGAGTATTTAGCCCATGAGGCTTACAAAAGTCACAACCAAACTCATAGAAATGGAAGAAAACATGTTAGGTCTAGAGATTTTCAAACCAAAGATGAGTGAGGATGGGTTGTGTGAAGTTGAATCTTTCTTTGAAATGCTTGATCTTTAACCTCTCTTGAACTCTTGAGAAACTTCCTTCAAATCTCCTTCAAAGATGAAGAAAAACTAGGTTTGATCTTCAAAAATCGTCTCCCTCTAATGAAGAAGAAGAAGGGGTTAAAAAGGGGGCCTGATGCGTGTCATGGCCATGACCCAGTTTGTCATGGCTATATTGCGCTCAAAAAGGGGGGTCTGCAGCTTGTTATGGTCTTGACAGCTCCTGTCATGGCCATGACAGCCTCTAAACTTCCAAACTCTTCATGAATTCCTTAGCTTTTTCTTTTGAAATCATCAAACCACCATTCGAAGCTACAAAAATCAAATTAATCACAATTAAGTATCGCTAAAGATTAATTTGAAACAAAAATCACTTAAAATGGGAAAAGATATGTATTCTTAACATGTGTAATTTTTCACATATCAAATATCCCCACACTTAAGGTTTGCTTGCCCTCAAGCAAAATAACAAAAGATTTGACAAGATTCCCATTGGCATTAATAATTTATAGGTAGTTACAAATAAGCTAAAGATTTAAATGCATAAGATTTTTAAGAAATACACATTTAAAAAGGAAACCAACGAGTCAATCAATTTCCAACGTGTGAGAATATCTAAATAGATTTGACAGTTTATGAAAAGAAATTTATGCCTTAACTTGCACTTCTCACAATGATTCGCTCAACACTCGGATGTATATATGGAAGTAGGTATGTAAATCACTCAAAGCATATAATGAAGCAACATTATCATAAGCTTGATTAGGGATCAAATTCTCCACCACATAACATAAGAACGTTGCACAAATCAAGAGGTCTTTAAAGGTTGTGACGGGGCTACGGTTGAAGGCGTGGATTTTGGTGATAAGTGGTTAAAATGTTAAAAATCCGGAATCGCTAGATGCTTTCTACGAACGAATACAAAACATAAGAATACACAAACTAAAATAAACTAATATGAACATACGTATAATGAGTTATCATAATGGTTTCTCATTATAACAGACAAAATTTGTTCATTTTTAATTGATTTCTCCTAAAACAAACAAAGAAAATAATTCACTAATCTTCTTTTTTTCTGCTTTTTTTTTCATATTTTTTTTTTCTGTCTTTTTTTTTTTTTTTTTTTTTTTTTTTTTTTAATACAACATATACTACGCTAATAGAACAATAACACAATTGTTCTAAACATAATTACAACTATATAATATAAGTTAGACAACTAACAAAATCCGGATTTTAACACAAAGATTAAAAGGAAGGAGGCTATTTGGCTAATTAGGTTATTCACGGTGGTAAAACAAAAAACATGAGGTTTAGGCTCAACAAGGGTGACTAAGGGTGATGATCGGGCATGAGAAGAGAAACGAAAATGGAGTAAACAAGGTGAGTTTTCCTAACGCCTCAATCATTTTCATGCAACAACTTAGTTCATGATTTTGAAATGAATCACCTAAGCAAGTTCTAAAATGTTACAACATTCAAGCCACTCCATAATTAACAAAAACGTGAGCATGTGATATATAGTGAATAACCAATGCTCGAAAGGCACAAGAGTTTTTACTCACGGAAACGGGGTGGTAGGAATCGATGCAAACTTTGGCATAAAAATCTTTCAATCAACATGACAATTATTACGATATTTTCAACATTGTTTTTGCATTTTCGTTGGATTCTCTTAGAAATGTGATTTCAAAATTGAGCTTATGCTTAAAAATCTAATGTTTAAGCAAAATGAACACTATAAAAAAAATTATGCCAAAATGAGGAATTTGTTGGAAGCAAAAATATATAAGATCGGTAGTTTTGATGAAATCAAACAAAAATCCTTAGCATCCCCACACTTGAACGATACATTGTCCTCAATGTGTCAAGATAAGTAAAAACAATGCAAGTAGATGCAATTAACATGCAAGTGAGAATGAAAGAGAACAAAAGAACTCCCCTTATCAAAAGATTTCTGGTCGCGCGCGATCAGATTCCAAAAATAAAACAAAGCAGCCGCGCAATTCATGTAACCAAGAGTTCAATAAAATTAGTCCTCCATGAGATCATCTCCAGAAGGCTGGGGCGGGAAAGGATGTGGCTCCCGTCCGGCTGCACGAGCAGCCTGCTGCAACTCCTCAACTATCCACTGAATGGAATCTGACATCTGAGAAACGGATTTGACAAGTATCGCTTGAGTTTGAGCAATTTGATCAATGCGTGTCGCCAAGTCAACATGTGGAGGAGGGGTTGGTGCTTCTTCTCTAATGGTAATCGCGGATGGTTCTTCGCGACGTAGATGAGCAGGCTGCCATGGATTTCCATCTTCATCAATAAACTTCCATCCTTCGTCACCAAAGTGTGCAGCCAAACTCATGTTTTCCAGCATTGATGTGCTAATAACCATTGTAGGAAATAAAGGTGTTAATCCTGAAATAACATCATTAGTCATGAAATCAAAAGACAAAGCCAACTGCGTAATGAAAGAACCACCACAGATGTAACTAGCGGGCTTTGTTCCGATGCATGAGGAGAAGAATTGTGCCATAGCGTAAGCCAGATTACAAGGCACCTGCTTGATTAACAAATACAAGAAGAACAAATCCTTACGAGTCACCACACCCGTGCTGTTTTTCCTACCACAGATCGAATGTGAAATCACACGGTGAAAATAACGATGAAGCGGATCTTTCAGCTGTGTACTCATCGATAGCTTTGGGGAATGATTGCCCGTGCCAATTTCACGCCAGAAAGCAGATAAAGTTCCCTGATCAACCTTCTTTAAACTTTGAAGAAATGGCGATCTTTTCAGCTCAGATTTAGTATAAATACCAAGCGCACCCCCAAGCTGAGCAACAGAAAGCTTGCGTTCCTCACCACCCAATCGGAAAGAAATGGCATTCTTATCATGTAAGTCAGTAACCGGGTGAGCAAACCGATAAGTAGCACAGAATTCCAACACTAGCTCTTTGTACTGAGGCTGACGAATCGAGAAGAAACGTTGCCATGGTTTTGTGAGCATAGCGTCAACACGAGCCTTCTCTCCAAGAGCTTCCAAGGTGGACATGCAAATCGTACGTGATGGCTCAAAGTTCCTTAAGCGAATGGCTTCATATTGCTTAGCCCTCTCGCTGCCTTGCTCAAATTGAAGAAATCGATGAAGATCGTCATTCACCATCACCTGCAAAAATGAAAATGTGAGATAATGATTTAAACAATATATGTGTGTATATGTAGACGCATATATATATATATATATATATATATATATATATACACATACACACACATACATCAATAGTCACACGTCAAAATTTTATAAACCCAAAATTGATGAACGATATCACACAAAATTCAACCAATAACTACAAAACTCGTGAGACACATTATACTAACTTCCAATCATCAAGACATAAAAATGAAGTTGAAAACATGTTCTAAACACTATTCCATGATTTTATCCAAAACGCAGCTGAAATAACAAGTCCAACTAGTCATCCAACAATAGAAATGAACTTGTTATAACCATTGAAACGACACACAAAGAGTGGAACAACATGAAATTGCAATTGTCATGTGAGCTAATTTGATGCATTCAAACAAGAATCATTCAACACACAAGCACCAAATTAAATCAAAACAACACAAGTCTCATCTCAACAATTGCAACAAAAAGATATATATCCATAACCTATTCAACCCCAAAATACATGCGAAAAATCGTGTTATGGTTCAATTTCACCAAGCTAAACCAAGATAACACAATTGTCAACACAACATATCAAGGGAATGCTGTGAATCTAACAAAAATCAGCACCATTCTTGTAATCTAACAAAATTAAAGAACTAACAAAGGTAAAAGAAAAGAAAAGAAGTAAAAATGGCTAGTGATATACCTTTGTAGAAGAAAAATCAAAGAGAAAGAAGGGAAATGAGGTGGAATTGGGGCTGTTGTTGGTTGTGGTTTCGGTTGCTAGTCGCGATGTGGTGGTCTCGAGGGGTGAGGGTGGCGACGGCAGGGAGGTGGTCTCGGTTGGCTGGTCGCGGGATGGTGAGGGGCGTCGCGTGGGGGTTTCGCGCGGGGGTTGTGGGTGTTGGTGAGGTGTGAGGGCTGCTGGATGGTGGCGCGGCTGAGGGTTATGGGGGCGACGGTGGATGGTGATCGCAGGTGGTCGCGATGGTGAAGGGTGGTCGGGTGGAGGTGGTGGTCGAAGGGTGTTGAATGGTGAAGGGTGGTCGGGTGGAGGTGGTGGTCGGAGGGAGGGGTGGCGATTGGCGACGGCAGGGGGTGAGGCTTCGAGATGGCGACGGCAGGGAGGGGTGAGGGTGGCGGCAGGTGATCGCGATGGTGGCTTGCGGCTGCCGACAGTTGCGGTTGTTGGCTGCTGCGGGATGGTGGCTCTTCGAGATGGCTGTTGCTATTGTTGTGGAGGATGGGAGGAAGGGAGAAAGAAATGGTGAATGGGGAAAGATGAGATTAGGAGAATGAAAGAGGAGGATGATCTGAGATTTAGGGTTATTTTCTTTTTCATTTTTTTTTACCTGAAAGTTTGACTAGGATATGGCCATGACGAAAATGGTCATAGTCATGACAGTAGCTTTTGAGCTCCTGACAATGCGAATGTCATGGGCATTACTTTTGTGTCATGGTCATGACAAATACATTTTCAAATTTTTTTTTATTTATCAATAAGAAAATTTATCTTATCATCTAATTTTTTTTTGTTCATTAATTCTATTACAATTACCTAATAAAATAAATATTTGATTTTTTTTTGAATTTTTTTTATATAAATATTTAACGGGTTATACCAAAAGATAATGACTTCAAAATTTAGTTATTGGTTTTTCGAATGATTAGCATAATCACTTAAGAAATACTTACCGAGTGACGCCGGTAATTAAATCTCGAGTTTCATCATGCTATAAGAAAAACAACGATTTTCTTAAAATCAAAATATTTTAGAGCCCGTAAAAAGAGAACATAAAATACCATAATGCGTTCAAACCCTCGGGTTGCCACCCGGAAGCGCTTAGTTTATTAACGAGTCTTTAGCTTGACTCGACCCCGCATTAATTGTTCTTGGGGTGAAGATTCACAATCTCCAATTCCTCATCCACCGGGCCTTCGATGTAATGTTTCAATCGATGACCATTCACTTTGAAAACTCTTCCGTCCGGATGTTCTATTTCAACAGTGCCGTATGGAAATACTTGTTTCACAAGGTAAGGACCTGTCCATCGTGATTTTAACTTTCCTGGAAACAACCGAAGTCTTGAATTGTAAAGCAAGACACGCTCTCCTACTTGAAATTGTTTGTTATCCTTCAAGTGATTGTCGTGTGATTGCTTTGTTCGTTCCTTGTAGATTCGAGAGTTCTCGTAAGCTTGATTTCTCAATTCTTCAAGCTCATGAACCTGCAACCATCTGTTTTCACCTGCACATCTTAAGTCAAGGTTAACTGATTTTAAAGCCCAATATGCTTTGTGCTCAATTTCAAATGGTAGATGACAAGCTTTTCCGTAAACCAACTTAAATGGTGTTGTGCCTATTGGTGTTTTGTAAGCGGTTCGAAAAGCCCATAAAGCATCATCTAGCTTATCTGACCAAATCTTTCGGTTTTGCCCCACTGTTCGCTCCAGAATGCGTTTAAGGCCTCGATTAGTGACTTCCACTTGTCCACTCGTTTGTGGATGATACGCCGTTGAAAATCTATGGTGAACACCATAGTGTGATAAAGCTTTTTCAAGTAAAGAATTACAAAAATGAGTGCCTCGGTCACTAATTAAGGCCTTGGGGGTTCCAAACCGTGTGAACAACTTTCTTATAAACTTTACAACAACCCTAGCATCGTTTGTGGGTAATGCCTGTGCTTCCGCCCATTTTGAGACATAATCAACAGCAACTAGGATGTATTTGTGTCCTCGTGAAGATGGAAATGGTCCCATGAAGTCGATGCCCCAAATATCAAATACCTCACATACCTGAATCCCGTTTTGGGGCATCTCATCACGGGTGAGATGTTACCTGCTCGTTGGCAAGCATCGCAAGCTTTTACCAATGCATGTGCATCCTTAAAAATGGTGGGCCAATAGAATCCAGAGTCGTAAACCTTCTTGGCGGTGTAATTAGCCCCATGATGTCCACCAGTGGGTCCTTCATGACAATGGCGAATAATGCTCATCGCCTCACTACTATGCACACATCTTCTCACCACTTGATCTGCACATACCTTAAACAGATGCGGGTCTTCCCAAAAGTAGTGCTTTAAATCAGTAAAGAATTTCTTTTTCTGTTGGTAGGTCATTCCTTTAACGAGAACCCCACCCGCAAGGTAATTTGCAAAATCTGCGAACCAAGGATGATCATCAATCTCTTGAACCTGCAAAAGGAATTCATGTGGAAAATTGTCATTTATGTTGGATTCCCGAGTTCTTCTAAAGACGGGTTCTCGAGACGAGAAAGATGGTCAGCTGCGACGTTCTCAGCCCCCTTTTTGTCTTGTATCTCTATGTCAAACTCTTGTAAAAGCAAGATCCATCGAATCAATCTCGGTTTTGCATCTTGTTTTCCAAAAAGGTATCTGAGAGCTGCATGATCAGTATAAACAACAGTTTTCGATAAAACAAGGTAAGAACGAAATTTATCAAAAGCAAAACCACAGCAAGCAATTCTTTTTCAGTTGTTGTGTAGTTCTCTTGAGCATCATTAAGGGTTTTGCTTGCGTAGTAGATTGGATGAAAATGTCTTTCCTTTCGTTGCCCTAAAACTGCTCCAACTGCATAGTCACTAGCATCACACATTAGTTCAAATGGGAGATTCCAATCCGGGGCTACCATTATGGGTGCATTTATTAATTTCTCTTTCAACAGATTAAATGCAACCAAGCATTCATCATTAAAAACAAAAGGCACATCTTTTTCAAGAAGTTGGGTCATAGGTCTTGCTATTTTTGAGAAGTCTTTGATAAAACGTCTATAAAAGCCGGCATGACCTAAGAAACTTCTTATTGCTTTGACAGAATTTGGTGGTGGTAGTTTCGAAATGGTTTCCACTTTTGCCCTATCTACCTCTAGCCCCGCATTGGAAATCTTATGACCCAAGACAATGCCTTCCTTCACCATGAAGTGGCATTTCTCCCAATTCAAAACAAGATTTGATTCCTCGCATCTTGCAAGCATCCTTTCCAAGTTACTTAAACAATGATCAAATGAATTTCCAAAGACCGAGAAATCATCCATGAACACCTCCATTGAGTCTTCGATCATGTCATGAAATATGGCAACCATACATCTTTGAAACGTGGCCGGTGCATTACATAACCCAAATGGCATTCTTCTGTATGCGAAAGTGCCATAAGGACATGTAAATGTCGTCTTTTCTTGGTCCTCGGGTGCAATAGGAATTTGAAAATATCCTGAAAAACCATCAAGAAAACAATAAAACATGTTCCCAGATAAACGTTCTAACATTTGATCAATGAAAGGTAAAGGAAAATGATCTTTTCTTGTTGCATCGTTGAGCTTGCGGTAATCGATGCAAACTCTCCGACCCGTGACGGTTCTTGTGGGTATAAGCTCATTCTTTTCATTCGTCACCACCGTCATACCTCCTTTCTTTGGTACCACTTGAACCGGGCTAACCCATGGGGAATCGGAAATCGGATAGATTAAGCCCGCATCAAGTAGCTTGATTACTTCCTTCTTTACAACCTCTTGCATGTTAGGGTTAAGGCGACGTTGATGTTGCACCACCGGCTTGTACTCATCTTCCATTAAGATCTTATGGGTACAAAAGGAAGGATGTATTCCTTTTATATCCATGATCTTCCAAGCCATAGCTTTCTTGTGCGTCTTTAACACCTCTAAGAGCTTCACCTTTTCATCATTTGTCAAATCGGTAGCGATAATGACGGGTAATTTGGAATCCTCATCCAAGTAGGCATACTCCAAATGAGATGGTAGCTCCTTAAGTTCCAATGATGGTGGTTCCTCAACAGATGGTTTGGCCTTATTTGCTTCATCTCTTTCCGATACTTCAAATACTTTTGGACTTAAGGATGGTTCATTGGTTAACGAGCAAGCTAACTCATCAACAACTTGCACGTGACAAATGTCAAAGTTCTCCCCATCAAGCAATTGTGTGTCCAAAGCATTTTGTTCACAGCTTTCCTGCAGATAATGATCCGCATATGAATCAATAGTATCAATAAAATATAATGAATCATCATGATTTTGTGAATGTTGCATGGAATTTTTAATATCAAAGACTACCTCTTCTTCATCTACCCTTAGAGTTAATTTACCATTACATACATCAATTAAGGCTCTAGAGGTAGCTAAGAATGGGCGACCTAAGATAAGTGGTACATTTTTATCTTCATCCATGTCAAGAATTAAATCAACCGGAAACACAAATTTATCAATTTTAACCAACATGTTCTCAACTATGCTTCTAGGGTACTTTACAGATCGATCGGCAAGTTGGATGCTCATTCGGGTCGGTCTAGGCTCACCTAGGTCTAATTTTGCAAATACCGAGTAGGGCATCAAATTGATGCTAGCACCTAAGTCGGCCAATGCATTGCTAACAGATAAACTACCAATTAAACAAGGAATAGTAAAACTCCCTGGATCGGTCATTTTCTTCGGTAGCTTGTTTTGCAAAACCGCCGAGCATTCTTCATTCAACGTCACATGCGAAAGCTCCTCGAGTTTCTTCTTGTTTGTTAGAATGTCTTTAAGAAACTTGGCATACTTTGGCATCTGTGATAAAGCTTCAACAAATGGTAAGTTAATATGCAATTGCTTAAAAAGTTCAAGAAATTTACCATATTGTTCTTCCATCTTTTCCTTTTTCAATCTACCGGGATAAGGAATAGTGGGCTTGTAAACTCTCAATGGTTCTTTGACTTGTGCGGTACTTGATGGGCTTTGCCTAGTATGTTGCACCTTGTCTTGAACCTCAACTTCCTCTTCATCAATTGGCTCGGATGTAGAAGCTAAGTTATCCGAATGAGTGGTCTTGCCACTTCTAGTCGTGACTGCCTTCACATGAGCTTTAGGATTAGGCTCGGTGTTACTCGGAAGACCACCATGTTGCCTTTCGGATAATTGCCTTGAAATTTCTCCCACTTGAGCTTCTATACTTTGCATTGTGGCTCGATGGTTTCTCAATTCTATCTCGTGTTGTTGGTTCGAGCTTCCGAACTTTGATGACGACTTTCAGCTGTAGATAGAAATTGTGCCATCATCTCTTCCAAATTGGGTTTCTTTTCTGGTTGTGAACCACTACTTGATCCTTGATGTTGGAATTGTTGATATTGATTTTGATTTTGGGAGCGGAATTGATTGTGAATTTGTTGTTGATACGGTTGATAGCCTTGTTGTTGATGGTTTTGATATGTTGGTCTTGGTTGAAATCCCGGGGGTTGGTTGCTACCACTTGCCTTCCAACTAAAATTTGGATGATTTTTCCAACCCGCATTATATGTGTTACTATATGGGTTATTTTGAGGACGAACTTGACTTCCCATATAATCAACTTGCTCCGGAGGGTTGAACATTTCCCTTTGTTGACAATCCGAACTCATATGTGGTCCCCCACACATATCACAAACTACTTGGGCCCTGTTTACCTGCATTTGATTCATTCGATTTGTAAGTGCTTCAACTTGTGCAGATAAAGAATGATATGTATCAACTTGATGAACACCCTGTCTAGGTTGCCTTGTTCTTGGAGCTTGCCATGAACAACTGTTGTTAGCCAAATCTTCAATCAATTCATGTGCCTCCTCGGGTGTTTTATCCCAAAATGCACCTCGTGAAGATGCATCAATAATCTGACGACTTTCCGGACATAACCCGTTGTAAAATGTTTGGATTTGAAACCAAGGTTCCAATCCATGGTGTGGACACTTCCTCATTGAATCTTTGTACCTTTCCTATGCTTCATATAGTGATTCTCCTTCATCTTGCATAAATGATGTGATCAAGTTCCTTAATCTAGCGGTTTTCGATGGTGGAAAATACTTCAGAAGAAATTTTTCGGCCATTTGATTCCAAGTAGTGATGGAACCAACAGGAAGTGTGTTCAACCATTGCTTTGCTCTATCACGTAATGAGAAAGAGAATAATCGGAGTCTAATTGCATCATCACTAACTCCATTAATCTTGAAGGTATCACATATCTCAAGAAAGTTTGCAAGGTGAAAGTTTGGGTCATCATCTGGACGCCCATCAAATTGACAATTGTTTTGGATCATTTGAATTGTGCTTGACTTGATCTCAAAGTTGTTTGCTTGCACATTCGGTCGTACAATTCTAGGTTTTGCACCTTCTAAAGATGGTTTGGCAAAATCATAGATTGTTCTTCTATCTTCTTGCCCTGCCATTGTGTCTTCGGTGTGCTCTTCTTCACTTTCTGTTCCGTTTGTATCCTCCTTTTCACTTTCGGTCTCGTTTGAGTACTCTAGCCTCGTCGCTTCACCTTCGATTTCTTGTGCTACTTTGTGGGATCTTGCCCTCAAGTTTCTCCTGATTACTTTTTCGGGTTCAGAATAAGGCTCTACAAGATCATCAACCGGTGAAGATGCGGACATAAGCTTCCTGAAACACAAACACTACCAAACGCGTAAAGAAAGATAAAGGTAACAAACTAATTATTTTAAATTAAAATAGTAAATACAAAGGATTGGCTAAAGTAATGACTCGGATCTTTCTCAGAATTGCCGTGTCCCCGGCAACGGCGCCAAAAACTTGATGTGTGTTTTGATATATAAACTTTAGCAGCAAATTTTACACAATTAAGCTTTAAAATTATAAAATGATTTTCACCTTATGACTAACTACACACACAATAGGCAAGTGTACCTATCGAATAGTAGTATAGCTTTTGGTAAGAAACAAGTATCGATCCATGGACACGAGAGCTCCTGATACTAAGTCTTTATCATTATCTAGCCGATGAAAGAGGATTTGCGAATATTATCATTAACTAATTTTAACTAACAATTAAACTAATTGAAGAAAGTGATAAAGATGAAGATAACCAATCAGAGGAAGGTATCACTTAGACTTTGAATCCGCTTAGCAAAACAATGACGACATGTATGAACCTATGGTGAGATCATTTTCTACACATGAAACATGGATATAAACTAGACTCTTGTCAAAGTTATCTAATTATATAACTCTTTGGAAAGCTAAGACGATAAACACACAATAGCCACCTAAAGTTATGCCATGAAGAACTAATGATAATATTATGTCAATGTTAATTATGATTTGGACTCCCGTCAAGGATACCAAACCCACAAATCTTTGGAAAGTTAACACGATGAACACGTGGCAACCACCTCAATTCACGTAATGTAACAATACCTATATATATCCTTCAATTTATGAATATCCTAACATGAATTTATGAACCATAAATTTGCGCATTATCTATGGTTTTACATAACAAAGTTAGGAGGTATTCATAACAAACACAATGGTTTTCACAAACACATGTATAAGGATGCATACTTGTTCAGCTTTACTAGATATTCAACCATTCATTCACTATTTCTAGTCAAATGCCATAAACTACATACTAGGTTATGCAATTCATGAATAAATGTTCCAACACACATGGTTTTCCAACATAATGTGGTTGCAACACCCACAAGATTCAATATTTCATCAAGTTAAATAAGAACACACCACCATTAAAGGACATTCATAGCTTTGTAATGAGCATTGACATAAACACCACCAAGGTTTCATACAAAATGTCAAAGTATGCTAAGCTTCATCTAATCTAAGTGATTAAGAGTATTTAGCCCATGAGGCTTACAAAAGTCACAACCAAACTCATAGAAATGGAAGAAAACATGTTAGGTCTAGAGATTTTCAAACCAAAGATGAGTGAGGATGGGTTGTGTGAAGTTGAATCTTTCTTTGAAATGCTTGATCTTTAACCTCTCTTGAACTCTTGAGAAACTTCCTTCAAATCTCCTTCAAAGATGAAGAAAAACTAGGGTTTGATCTTCAAAAATCGTCTCCCTCTAAATGAAGAAGAAGAAGGGGTTAAAAAGGGGGCCTGATGCGTGTCATGGCCATGACCCAGTTTGTCATGGCCATATTGCGCTCAAAAAGGGGGGTCTGCAGCTTGTTATGGTCTTGACAGCTCCTGTCATGGCCATGACAGCCTCTAAACTTCCAAACTCTTCATGAATTCCTTAGCTTTTTCTTTTGAAATCATCAAACCACCATTCGAAGCTACAAAAATCAAATTAATCACAATTAAGTATCGCTAAAGATTAATTTGAAACAAAAATCACTTAAAATGGGAAAAGATATGTATTCTTAACATGTGTAATTTTTCACATATCAGTGGTGGTTACCGTTTTGATGGGGGTGATGGTCAACCGACCCCCAATTCGGTAATTTAGTTCTTGAAGTTACAGTCTTTGATGAAATTTGCAGAATAAGGTGTTGATTGATGAAAATCAACTAAGCTGATGTTTGATTCGGTAAGTTGATGTTTGTTCATATGCAATAAGGTGCATATATGTTTCATTGTAAAATGTTTGTATCAACCCAAATTGGGGGTGGTGGATTTGTTGGTGGTGGTGGGCATGCTGTCATTGGATTCTACTTTGCTAAAGAGCTTCTGGGCTCTGGGCATGATGTCACTGTTCTCACTGTTGGTGATGAAGGATCTGATAAGATGAAGAAGCCTCCATTCATAAGATTCTCTGTAAAGACTATGATTTATGAGATTTTGTTGATTTTGATATGATTTGAAGAGGTTTGAATGGATAAAGATTGTGTTTTTTGTGTGATTGTTTATGATTATTTGCAGGAAATTTTGGAAGGAGGTGGGAAGACTGTATGGGGGACGTTGGTGCAATTGGGTCTGTTTTGGAAGGATTGAAGTTTGATGTTGTTTTGGATAACAATGGTAAAGATTTGGATGCTGTGAGGTTAATTTTGGTTAAATATGAACGCAATTATGGCCCTGGTGAAACAGGTGGGTCGGGCCGGGTAACAGGTCAAAGTGGGTTGGGTGAAAATGGGCTCGAAGCAAATTGGGTTCGGTCAAAAGTGTACCTTTTAAAAGGTATCATCACAAAAGAAATATCAAATTACCATGTACATAATCATTACTGTGAGGTTAGTATTAGTTTAACTACAATGGCTAATACAAGCCTGTTGAAATGGTCTGGTCAGGTAATGGGTCAAAGTGGATCCGACCAAAAAATTCTGAGAAAAATTGGTTTAGGTCAAGATTGTTAGTTAAAAAAGTATCGGGTCAAACGGGCTCTGAGCAATATAGGTTCGTGTAAAAAACTGTGTTTTAAAAAGTCTCAGACAAGAAAATATCAAATTAACATGTACATTATCATACAAGAAAATCTCAAAGGCTCCAAAATTTACAACTTCATTATGATCTTTATTTAGGGTCAACTGGTTGAAAATTGTTATATCTTACCTCTATTATATATAAAATTGGATCATAAAATGTTGATTACTTGCAGACCAGTGGCTAATTGGGCAAAGAGTTCTGGTGCAGAACAATTTTTGTTCGTCAGCAGTGCTGGAATTTATAAGCCAACTGATGAGCAACCTCATGTTGAAGGGGTACAAATCTTATTAACCTATAAATAATTGTATTGTGTATACGATTATATGCAAATGCAAAGAAAAAAAACACTCCAAGTTAATACAAACTAGCAAATGAAAGGCCACAGATAGCCGATACAAAGACCAAGTTTCTTTACTGTTCACCTAAAGTCGCACAATATGTTTCAGGCCAGTGGCAGATTGGGCAAAGAGTTTCTGTATTGTTTTGAAAGTTTTCATGAACGGTTAAAACTAAGCGATGATTAAATTTATAACTATTTAGTGACTATTCTTTTTAGATTTCACATGTAATACATGATAAAACTACTCTTTCAAACCGGCTTTGCTGAGAGAGAGCTTCAAAGCTACACGTAAGTCATTCATGCAAATGTCTATTAGACAATAAAAGTACGGAACACTTGAAAGGGTGTGTCTGGATTGTAATTCTTTGAATTTCACATCAGTTTGCAAATTGTGAACTATAACAAAACTGATTTGAAAATTTACCTTTTTTGTGATGTTGAGGATGGCATGGCTATCATCTTAAGTTCAAGTTTTATCATGTTTTAATAGATATTACATGATGGGGCAAAGGAGTTGGCTTTAAGTGAAGCAGGTCCATCCATGTATGACTTATCAGTTGACAATAAGGTAGTGCTCATTGACTGTATTATACTATTTTACATATTAGCAGAGAGAGCTTTTGTGTGAGATAGATTAGTTTTATCATGTTTTATCATGTTTTAATAGATTTTCATATCTCCCTTATTTTCAAGATTCTTTTCAGGAGGTTTCTGCAATTTAAAAGGAACATTCGGGTGATGTTTACATGGATACTTCGACAAGATTTGTTCTACATCTTGGCGATGAAAGCTCAAGGTAAACCACACATCTTAATAGGCTCTTGCATTGAATATATTTCATCAATGTTTTCTATATAAACACATCACCTAATTTGATGACAAGCTGTTGGCAATTAGAGAGGTTTGAGCAAGCCCGTGATGTAATTATTTCTGGTGTTCAGGTCGATCCTTCAAGGTAATAATATTGTAAATTATACTTGTCCACCTTAGGAGGTGGCAATTTCAACACATTTACTTCTAAATGGGTTAATTCTTGTCATGTTTTATCTTTATCATGGTAAATGGGTAAGATTAAAAAATAGTTAGCGTAAGAGGAAAGGAGCCAAATTGGTTGGAAGTCCCTATATGTAATTTTAATATATAAAACCTCCTAAATCATTTTCTTTATGTAACTAGATTACTACTGGAATAGTATTATTTTCCTAAATTGTAATTACATTTGACACTAATTATTATTAATAAATATTAAACATTATGGACCAAATTGTTCTAGATCAATCCATTTCGACTCGTACATGAGTTACATGCTTTAAACTATATTGTAGAATTACCCGTTTTGACCCATTTTTCTGTTTAATAACATACATGGTATGTATTATCTTCAACTTCATCCTTTTTTGTTTCTTTTCACTTTCATGTTTATAATTGTAAATAAGACAACTATTTGCAGTCACATTTTCTCTTAATATGCAATCAAACACATAATAATATGTTTTTTCCTTTTCTGATGTGACACAGTAATGCTCTACGGAATTTAGAGAGGATAACAACCAATTTATTTGGGAGTAGAGTCCATGGAAGACCAGCACGTACTGATGATTTTAATTGCACACTTTGCTTGAAATTACTATATGAACCAGTTATAACTCCATGTGGGCATACCTTTTGTCGCTCTTGCCTCTTCCAATCGATGGATAGAGGTTGGTCTCCTTCCTCCTCTTTTATATAATTTTAGGAAATGGGTCAAACGGTTAGTTTGCAGTCACAACAAACAGGTATTTCCGAGCCTTTTCCCGACTTACCCAGGTATCGGTTCAACCCGCCGCGAAGCGCGGGGAGAAACCAACTAGTTAGTGTTAATATAATAGGACAATAAATTTGGTATAACATTATTTTTTGAAAAAAACTTTTTCGTAAGGTTTAAATATTAACAATCTAGTCATCCGCTTTTAAGATATTTGTATTCTTACTTATTACAGTTATTATATAGCATAGTTTATAAATGTAGTTTAGTTCATATAGCATAGTTTATTACAGTTTATTATATAATATTATAATACGATTTCTCAAGTTATGATAAAAATGAATAACGGGGATTTAATTTATAAAGTTGATAAGTTAAAGATTATTGTTGATAATCTATATAATAAAAATAAGAAATATGCTTGAATATATATTTTCTTTAGGTGTAGAATACCATAATGTATAGTAATATATTTTAGTTGATTTATTGTATGTATCATTTCTTTTAGTACAAAAACTAATACAATACAAAACACTAGATATGGTCTAGCTAACTAGCTAAGTGATATTATTGTCTATACGTGTGTTCTATACTTTTATGTAAGCTATCTAGCTAATTAAGTGATATTATTGTCTTTATTGTGTGTTCTATACTTGTATGTAAGGTTATTTATCCTATTCCAATGCAATTTGATTGAGAACGATTTATACTAAAAGTAAAAATACATACAAACATTTGAATTCAAACACACTTGGATAACATTAGACCACTTGATGATGCAACCTTTAATTAATTGCATCTAATTTCATACAATACCACAAGCCTTTCATATCTTTGTTCCAAACTTATTTATCATTAAGTCACTAGCCTTGGTCCATTTTGAAGACGCTTTATCAAGGCATATAGCCACCATGACCACCACCATGGCCACCACCTTCACCACCACCACTACCACCTCCATATCCACCCGCGCCACCACCACCTCCGCCTCCTGAGCCACCACCTGCTCCTCCTCCTCCCGCATTTCCACCATGTGATCCTCCAGCACCACCACCAGCACCACCTCCACTACCATATCCACTTCCTCCAGCACCAGCTCCACCTCCTCCTCCGCCACCACCACCATGTCCACCACCACCTCCTCCACCTGACCCTCCAGCACCACCATATCCACCACCACTCCCGCTTCCACCTCCTTCTCCACCACCATAACCACCACCATGCGCTCCTCCTCCTCCACCACTACCACCACCTCCTCCACTACCACCACCACCTCCGCCTCCAGAAGCCCCACCACCATACCCCGCACCACCACCTTCACCAGCTCCACCTCCATATCCGGAACCATGTTCTCCCCCGGCCCCATAACCACCACCTCCACCACCACCACTACCCCCACCACCACCACCACCTTTTCCTCCTATACCACCATGAGTATATTGAATGCTCTCTTCAACACTCAAGAGAGCTCTAGTTGCTGCACTAATGCCCAAACCTAATAAAACCAAGAAAACAACACTTGAAAGTTTGTGAACACCCATTGTGAATCAAAGTGGGTTGTAAGTTGTTTGTAATTTGCATGAAATAAGTTGCATATATATAGGCATTGGGTAGGGTCGTTTCTTAGATCACTACTTCAACTTCTAACCATTTGCAGATAACAAAAGTTCCATGGTGCTCCACATCAGAAATACACAACTATAGAAAACGATTTATTGTAATGTGCCCATTTGCTGTTTTGCACGAATTGAAAATTTTATAAACTAATTAAATAATTTTTTTTCGTCAGAGTTGTTACTTGTTAGAGATATCTTGAATTTGAAACTCTAGTCATGTAAGTAGGTTATGCAAGCTACAAACATATGTTTGTGACTTGATCGTTTTATCGATCTACATATAGTTAAACAATAAATCTATGTGGCCGGTAGTATGGTATCGTACGTTAATTAATTTGATTGATGCATTTACAATATGCTGCCAACAGGTATAAGCCACATACATAAGTTTCATTATGTGTGTAGATTATTGTGATTTTAGTGTAGTTTATGTCATTTTAGTATAATTGGGTTTATTTAAGACCACAATAGAAACTGAAATAAAGATTTATTTGACTAAAAATGTGTGAATGCATACAAGATCAAGATTATTCTGATGGGTCTAAATCAAAATAAACATTCATTTTAGTATAAACATTTTTCGGCGGAACCCTTGAACCGTGAGGGTTCCAAGAAGGCATCACGCATCTGCGAAATGTTTAAAGGTAGCACCTATGGAGGGGCCTGAATTTGATCATTATACCCTAATATGAATTACTATATACTTCAAAGAAGAACAATTAAAGATAATTGGAGCACCTCCATCAGATTTTTTTGTCATGCGGCATTTCTTTTTTTCTAGAATTTCGTTTTCACCCTAATATTATACATGATAAACACTTACCCATTAACTTTATTTTGTTTTTCTGTAATAACTTTTGATCGTTAATGACGGTCACTTTTATAACGGAGTAGATGTTGTATGTTTACGATGACGTGACAACTGTTATGACATATTTTTTGTGTCTTTCATGATGTATTAGGGTTTTGCGTTAGAATTTGACGTGTTTTGATATTCACATGCATTTCACTACAAGAAAAAAGCTCTTTTGCGGCGATATATATCGTCGCAAAAAGATTCAGTTTCGTCGCAATACATCTTTTGCGACGAAAAATTGGTCGCAAAACATTCGCCGTAAAAAAGTGGTCGCAAAATGTTTTTTGCGACGAAATTTGCGACGATTTTATTTTGTGGGCTCCACTTATTATAAAACGGGGAAATTCTGAGAGAAATCTTTTGCGACGATTTTTTTTGCGACGAAAATGAATTTTTTGCGGCGATACATCGCCGCAAATATTTTGACCAAAATCTTTTTTGCGGCGAATTATTTCAACATAATTTGGTCTTTTTTGCGAAGATATATCGCCGCAAATATTATGACCAAAATCTTTTTTGCGGCGATATATTTTAACATAATTTGCTCTTTTTTGCGACGATTTATCGCCGCAAAAAAGGACCTTTTTTTAATAGTTTTGCTGCATTTGCAGCAATCCACCCAGAATTATCTTCTTGGCTTCATAGTTTGACGGTGGGATTTTAGCAAGCGGAAATGCAGTTTTCAGAAATTCTAACAATTGGTCAAACGATGTATCGGTCCATTTATTGATGGCCTTCATGTGACTCAGTTTTGCCAAGAAATCCAATGAAGACATCCCGTCACAACCAGGGTATAGTTCGGTGTCGGCAAGTTTCAGTAATTCAGCAAGTTCATCATTTGTATCACTCGGTGTATCTGTTGTGTTCATTGGCTCGTCGTCGTCGTATGTGTTGTCCTCTTGTGGGACATTCTCCTGACGAACATCGTTAATAAAATCATGTATTGGGTCTGTCGTTTGAGGTACGACAGGAACTACCGGTGACGGAACATATGATTCACCATGATGCGTCCACGTTTTGTAAAATCGGCAAAAACCATTATTATGTATATGGCGCTCTATTATTGGAAGAGGAAACCAATAACTGTTATTGCAATTATTACACGGACACCAAGCTTTATTTTGGCCATTCGTATAATTCTTACACCTTTCCATAAATGCTTTAAGACCAATCAGATATTCTTTAGAAAATTTATTTTTTAAAGTAGTCCAACTCTTATCAATCGTCATAACTGTGTTTACAAACAAATATTAAATATCTTAACACGTTTAAAACTAAGGAAATACAATATAAAAGTTAAATATTTAATAAACTTCCTAACCCTAAGTTAACATACTAAATACATACATTCTTTCTTATATACATACATACACACATTCTATTTCATCTTAACTAAGTTAAATCCATCCATTTTTCATAACCATAAAACTTGCTAAACCTACTTTCAAACAATAACTACATATTAATACAATTTAACATACCAAATGCATATATACATTCTTATATTCATACCAAATACATACATACATTCTTATATTAACATACCAAACATCCATGTTTTCATAACCATATAAACTTGGCTAACCCTAATTCCAAACAAGAACCACATATTAACATAAAATTAACATATCAAATACATACATTCTTTATATTCATATATACACACATGTTATTTTAAACAATCTTAACTAAGTTAAACATCTATGTTTTCATAACCATATAAACTTCCTAACCCTAATTTCAAACAATCTCAACTAAGTTAAACATCTAAGTTTTCATAACCATATAAACTTGCTAACCCTAATTCCAAACAATCTTAAAGCTAACTTCTTATACAAACATACATTCTTGCTAACCCTAATTTTAAATACCATATAAACAATCTTAATACAAACATACATTCTTATATATTTTCATAAACTACAAAACCCCCAAACTTAACATTTCATATTTTCATAAACTTTATAAACTATATTCTTATATTCTTACATACACAAATGTTAAAAAACCATATTTTCATAAACAAAATAAACTTCAAAACCCCAAACAACTACAAATTAACATATTTTTATATTCTTACATGACCACATAAACTTTATTACCCTAATTTCAAAATATTAACTAAAAATTAACATAAAATTAGGTAAAATTAAGGATATTACCTAAAATCAGGAGTGGTGGTGGTGGCTAGGGTGTAAAGGAGGCGGCGACGGTGGTCAGGCGGCGACGGTGGTGGACTGGCGGTGGTGGAGCAGCAACTTTGCCGACTAAATGGGGTGCGCAAGGGTGAGGATGCGGCGACGGTGGTGAGGGAGCCGACGGTGGGGTGCGCAAGGGTGAGGGTGGGGTGCGCAGTGGGGGTGAGGGTGGGGTGCGCAGTGGGGCTGTGGTGTGGTGGTTTGTAAAATGGTGAAAATGTGAACTGTCCCGACTAAATGGGGGTTCTTTTTTGCGGCGATATATCGCCGCAATAATGCAATTGCGACGAAACCATTTAATTATTTATATATTATAATATTTAGTCGTTTATTGCGACGACAAAGTCGCCGCAAATGATTACGCGGGATTTTTCCCGCTCTTAAAAAAGGTTTTCGTGATATTAAAAAAAATAATAATAATTAATTTTAACTTTTTGCGACGAAAAATCGCCGTAAAAAAGTTGTTGACTTTTAAAGTCAAAAAAGTTATTTCTTTTTGTCGTTTTGTGACTCTTTTGCGACGAAAAAGTTGTCGCCGCAAAAAATGTGGTCGGAAAAAACCATTTTTCTTGTAGTGTTTTAATATTTGGGATCGTGTCAAAAATCTCCGCACAACGCGTGTCGTAGATGACCTAGCTAGTTGAATTAAAGAAACAGATTAATTTTCACTGTTACTATTTTTTGATGTTGTGCGTGTGTGTGGATATCCTACACAACCCATTTTATCCACTCTAATTGTTTATTTCATTCTTAAGTTACACAACTAAACGCTTAAATTAATTTGTCATTTGAGATTGCTTTTAGCAGTCTTATTAAATCAACGGTGTCCTATTAGTGGCATGAGGATATACCATGGATGGAAAGATTTGGTGAAATCATTCTACATCACTAGAAGAATGACATAATTATAATGCGTTAAGTGTTATTTAATTATGATTCTTTACTTAGAATTGATTATTATTAAAACTGTTCACAGTGGGGTGTGAAAATGGTGAGGTGGTACCATATCACACCAGGCATATCGCTGCCCTTGGTGTGATAGGGGTGTGGAAGGCCATGTCCGACAGTCCGTGAAGCCATTAGTGGGGCGTGATAAAAAAAAGATCGATTTTCAATTTTTTTAAATTTTTTTCTGCCAACCATGACATTTATCATATCTAGTATTCTATTTTAAATAAAATATTACATTTTACATTTATCACTAACCCATTACACATATTTATCATGATTACACCACTATCTATGTTACGTACGTATGACAAAAATTTTTTTTATCACTATCACAAACTTACTACGGTCTAAACCTATACTAGACACCTAGTTATACACAAAAATAAACAATGCTGACTTATATAGCATTAAGATCAGTAGATTAAGAATTTAAAAAAAACATATGTGAGGTATGGATTAAGAAGCCATTTAAAAGCACTTCCGAAATTATATCATTTGCCATACTATTTAAAAGTTGTTTCATAAATATTGTACCTATTAAATATAGTATAATTTTTTATTTTGAACGGCACCAACAAATATTCTTAGGAACGAAAATAATACTGTCACTTTCATGTTACTGAATGGGACCTATAACATCCAATAGATATTCATATAAGTTAGCACATTTCAAACTTCTCCACTCACAAATACAGTATAATGATTATATTAAAACGCGGTTTATCGATAACGAAATCAAAGTGTGAAAAAAGAAAAAAAATGGCATATGACAAATAGAAGTAGCTAGTGACCCACTATTACAAAGCACAAACCTTAAGACATGCACCAACGTGATCATACAACCTACAAGACAATGTAAAACCAAAGACTAGTTTATGTATAATGTTATGTTTGTATTACTAAAATATTGTTCTATTTCAAAAGATTTATTACTTAACGGTGGCATGTTTGTATACTAAAAATGTTGGTGTCAAAGTGGTTTAGTGTTTTAATGTTTTAGTCTCACAATGAATTTAAGAGTAACCAAAGAAAATGTTTGAGCTAATCAGATCTAAATAATATAATTACTGTCTAAAATATTTCTTTTTTGAATAGAATAGAATAACCAAATGTTATATAAATCAATGTCAAAGTGAATTAGTGAATGGAAAGTAGCACCGTATGAGATGATTTTAACACAATGATATTTAGTTCAAGTGGTTGAGATTAGATATCCAAAACAAATAAAATATAAGAGATCTTATGTTCAATTTTCACTGTGTAAAAATACTCAGGGTTGGGTTTAGGGGTTTAAGATTTTTTCAGTTGTAGTTTTTCTTCTAAAAGGGTTGGGGGTGCGAATCTGGTTGGAAGACGAATAGATCGTTTCGATTAAGATAACATCTATATGTCGAAGCATTGTCGTACATTTGCCGTTAGAAAAATAGATGATTTTAACATGACTATTGAATCACCTTTGAGTTAAAAATGTGCATTAACTGGTCAATTACTTTAATTAAATATCGTAATTAAGTTAAATTAAGTCTTCTTATTAACAAATTTAAATGGTGTAAGCTTAGTGGCCATCATCTTTATCTTGTCACTCCTAGTGGGCTATTGGCTCTGTTTTTATTAATATTTTAACATTTCTTTTTTTTCTTCAAAAGTAAAAATAAATTAATAAATTCAAGACCACTATTAATGAACTTAAAATATGATTTGTCTTCCTCAATAATCTTCGATCACAAAACAAATTATAATGGTCTGGTTCATACGGCTTTAATCTTTCTAATTATAATCTGTATATAGAAGGACAGTGATAGATTCATCATTTTTCATCAACAGGCCGAAAATAGATTTAAATTTTACACTAAATGGAGGGAATGAACATCATAAAATAGTTTTAGAAATTCATTCGTAATACTCATAAAGGCTTCTGTCTTTATGGTACCATTTACGAAGATATTCAAAAACTAATTACACATTACTCAAGTCCTAACAATGAACTCATATTCGATATGCTAAACAATACTCAACAATGAGAAGATCTACAATACTCATGTTCGTTAGTTCATATTTGCTGTCTTGCTTCGCTGTTCGAGTGCCCTACATCTAGATAACTAGACTTACAACTTTTTCGCTTGAATGCCAAAAACGGTCCCATGCATGATCTTCATCAAGTCCAGAATCGATATAGAAATCAAGATCAATTGGCTAGCTAACTCCCAATGATTTATTATAACCAAGAAAAACTAACTCAAAAAACTTTGTTACAACTCATTTCAAGACGAGTTTATATACTCTAACTAATAGTTATCTATCTATGACTCATAATATGATTTGAAGTTTATCTAAATTCTAAAATAACAAACCATATTCATCTAATAAAATATATAGAACAAAATAAATTTGAATATCAAACCAACTTGACCGACCTGTCAAGTCCCGAACTTCACCGACTTGTGAAACGGGTTAGAAATTATTTCCAACACTTGATTCTCTCTCACAACTGTTATGTAACTAACATAGCTCCGATTCATATTATTTTGCTTTAGGGGTGTAACAGGGGTAGCCTTTTTCTTGTGAAAGTACATTATACAAGTGAAATTCATGATTTGGTTATATATGCATCAAAGATGCTTATGATTTAAACTTCACAATAGACTTCCTAAATTCCTAAACTTTACTTGTATGTATACATATAACACATACTATCAAATGACCAGTGGTCTAGCGGTATCAAATTCTGTATGAAAGATTCAAGCAAGCACGCATGTGTGAGTTAATCGTTCTAAAAAAAGTAAACCGACACGAATTCAAATCAAACATCCATAGAACAAAACAACCTAATCGCATGCGAAAACTCACATCTTCAGGCCTCAAATCTCTCCTCACGTACTCTTTCGCCAACTCCTCAGTATAAACATCATATCCTTCTTCACCACTCCTCCGCCACATCTCCTCCGCGAAACTGCGGTGAGCGTAATACGCCTCCGCGTCCACCACCACCGGCACATCACCGTTCTCCGATCCCAATTTGATCGGAAGCCTCTCATAATGGCCACGATCAACACCCTCCAGTTTATCGAGTCGCTGGAGACCGCAATCAGAGACCGCGTAGAGCTCGCCTCTGATCCGGTGACGACTCGACCCCGGGAGGTTGAGGAGGAAGGGGATGCCGTAGGGACCTTGAACTAGTGGGAGATGGAGATCGGTGACGTAATTAGAGCCGATGAAAACGGCGTCGTTGTGGGAGATTAAGTCCTCCATTAATGGGTGATTAGGGAAACCTCGTTTGAGAGTGCCGTAGGTAAAGATTAAGGTTTTGTTTGGTTGTGTGACATCGTTGTTGGTTTTGGAGGTTTGATCGGAAATGTTGCATGAGATGAGATGAAACTATGGAACTTGATGTGAAGAATGTATGTTTTGTTGTTGTGGTTGCTTCAACCATTATCTTGATTAAAAGAAAATAAAAACTCCACTGATTTTAATAAAAATATATGTACGTAGAAAATATTTTCATTATTTAACACGTATTGATTACAAAATAAAATTGTAGTTGTATATTAGTAAAATAGATTTTTTTAACGACTATTTGTTAAAGAATTACAATCTTACAAACTTTTCAAGTAAATGATGTGTCATTGTTAGGGTGGACGGTGTTGTGAACGAGAAGATGTGAGGAAGTCCCAACTCCGAGTGGAAACACCAACCACCAGTTCTGGCTTTAATTTTAACTTTTTGACCTGGTGAATATTTACAGAGCATCACCGACTGTTTGTGTATTAGGAGTTGTCCTGTACAACTTTCACAACACCGTAGGAAAATATGAGGAAAATAGGACGACGTCTTGCAAAATGAAAAAAAAATCTAGGAAAATTGAGAAAATATGATGTGACAATCCGAGAAACCCGTACCTACTCCCTCTCCTCTCAAAGTTAAGAAAAAAAACGTGTAAATGAAATTACATTTAAAATATGAAAAACTATAATTTATTATAGATTTCTAGCAATCTAGCCTTCTAAGGTATTATGTTGGCCCAAACTATCTGTATTATTTATTCTAGGTATTATGTTGGCCCAAACATACACAAGAGATGGGCTTTAGCCCACGATGAAAAACAATGAAGGATTTAACATTGATTGGTGATTGCGTATTTCTATTATCACTACACTAGTTTTAGTGAACCCGTGTATTACACGATTTGAATAAATAATATTAAATAGAATAAATTTTATTAATTATAAATAATGTATGATTTAAATTATATATGAGTAAGGAATATAAGTAATAAAACAATAACATCAACTTTTAAAATTTTTGTTTTTAACTTTTTATTTTTCTAAAAAATAAATTAAACATTTCGCTTAAAAACATGTTAAAAATTTAAAATTTAAAATATTTTGTGTTTTAAAAAATAGTATGATGTCTTAGAAAATTTGTTTTGATAAAAATTTGTTTCTCTAGAAATAAACATCAAAAGTATCTATTTCTAAATTTTTCTAAAAAGAATTTTTAATCAAAAAAGAATTCAATAATATAATTAGTAATTAACGAAGTTATTTAATAAGAGAGAGAAGCGGGAAAATTTTGTTAAAAATGAATGTGGTGTTGCCATGTGGCATCCCTAGTTATGTGGTGTTGCCATGTGTCATCCCTATTTACCCTTTTATTAGAATAGGTAGATTCAAAAAAGATATTGAAGGTACGTTTACAAACTATTGAAAGTAAATACTAACATTACTCGGGTTCCTTTAAATATTACTATGTACGTTTTCCATTTTAATAAGGTGAGAATGAACATCGAGTTGTTTACGAATATCAACTATTTTGGTAAGAAAGTATGGTTGTTTCTTAAGCAAAATCAATAAGCAATAAATCTATTAGCTATTGGTTGATATTTGATTGAACCAAATGAAAAAGATTTGCACTGATATTATCATTCAAAACATCTTTAATTCATGCCATGGGGATTGTTATCAAACACCTAAGTTGTAAACCATCTTTGTCTGCAGATGATATGAGACGATAGTTAGTGGAGATGATTCATATATTCAATAGCTATGTATGAAAACAAATCATAATTTCATTTATTGTTCTTGGTCCAGTCCTGATTTCCCTTGGTTGAAGGTGTAGTGTTTTTTAAAATATCATATGACTTGGATAGTTTTCTAAATTGTGATCTCAATGTTATGTTAAAACAGACCAAATGAATCCATTTATATAGGAAATGAACCATTATAATGTTTCAATTGGTGGTTATTGGTTGATCGTATTACCTCGACAATTGTCAGTTATATCTTTGGGTAGAGGTGCACAGCCAAACCGGGTCCCCGACCCGACCCGACGACCCGAACCGGAACCGAAGCGGTTTGGAACCGGTAATAGCCCAAACCGGTTTCAACCCGAAAAAAACCGCCAGTTTGGGACCGGTTTTTATTTTTTTGGGTGAAACCGGTTTGGAACCGGTTTTGGAACCGGTCCAAAAAAAACCGGTTTGAAACTGGTTTGACCCGTTATATTTTTTTTAATCGGTCATATAGCCGTTAGGGGGGTTTTTGACCGTTTTTTCAATTTTTTGACCATTTTGCCCTTATATGATAATATAAATAGGTAGTGTGTGTAACGGTTTAGTCGTAACACTCAAACACTAAAAAACCTGCTTAAAAACGCAAAAACGCTCCATCACTTTCTACTTTCTATTCTCTCAATCTCTTGAATTTTATATAATGGCTTCTGAATCATCCGTTCCAACCGGTGGATCCTCAAGTGTCGCTACCGTTGTAAGAATTCTTCCAACAACGAGAAACCAAGAGATTTGGTGCAATTTCGACTTATGCGAAATGTCGAATGGTCAAAATAAAGCTCGATGCAAGGCTTGTGGTTCGTTTTTCAAGTCGGATTCAAACTCGACTTTGAGAAACCATATCCCCAGATGGTGCAAGTCTTTGAAAAGTACACAAAGTCAAGACCAAACATCAATCGGAAACGATGGTGGTTTATAGAACCTCAGCATAGATATGGTTCGAGATAGAATGACAAAGTTTGTAATTCAAGAAGGATTACCGTTCGATCACTTCGACAACCCTCGGTTAACAAGATTGATTCAAGAAACTCTTCAACCACGCTACACTCACGTAAGTCGCACCACTCTTAGACGTGATTGTTTAAATCTTTGGAAACAAGCAAAAATGATCTAAATGTTTTATTTGAAAATTTACAAACCGGTGTGAACTTAACTACCGACCTTTGGCCCGCCCAACACGGTTTACCGGAATCGTACCTTTGCGTCACCGCCCATTGAATAGATCCAAGTTCGTGGCAAATGATGAAACGTACGATTGCGTTTGAATTATTTGGATATCCGCATACCGGTGATAATTTAATTCAAATTTTAGACCTTGTAATCAAAACATATAAATTAGAAAACAAAATTTTTTCAATATCATTTGATAACGCCTCGAACAACACATCCGCCGTTGATAAATTAAAAATAAAATATAAACCGGTTTGTGACGGCATATTTTTTCATTCAAGATGTGTTGCACATATTATTAATTTAGTTGTGCAAGATGGTCTTGACGTCCTGAAGTTGAAGATTTTAAAACGTCTTTCAAAAATATGTTACGTGACATTTTTAAAACTAGTAGAAAAAGATATGTTAATTATAGAAAAATATGTCACGATACGAATTCCATTTGTTTAGGACCAAATTGGGATGTCCCGACTAGATGGAATTCTACTTGAAAAATGTTTAATAGTGCTTTGCGATAAAAACAAACACTTTATGTTTTTCATGATGGTCTTACGATGCGGGGTCGGGTTGTTTCGTTTCCGTTAGAGGGTTGGGAATATATTCAAGAAATAACTCAATTTTTAGAGCTTTTTAAAAACGCAACTACAAAATTGTCGGAGGTTTATTATCCAACAAGTTGTCTAACACTTCATCAAAAGTATTTAATGACACATAAATTAAGTGAATATGAAAAAAGAAACGAAATGTTTTCAGCAATGGTGGCGCCGATGAAAGAAAATTTTAAAAAATATTTCATCAAACTACCCCCCGTTTTTACGTGTTCCGCCGTACTAGACTCGTGCTTAAATGTTTCGGGGTAGAAACTTTAATTGATGAGATAACTTATGATTTAGATTTACATGAAAAAGATCCATTTTTAATGTTAATGCAAAACAACAATTTAATGATATTTTTAAGAAATTGTTTAATGTTTATGTTGAAAAATATGGTATAACATCAAACATCCACCAGTAATCGAACGTGGAATCGAGTTCGTCGAGCTCAAGTAGAGACCCGATAATTAGTTTATATAATATTTTGAGGAATGAAAACAGTAAACGTCGGAGGGGTAACACCCCAAGTAGCGAACTCAGTAGGTATATGGGAACCGATTTTTTATCTACTATGACTCCCGGAGATTTTTTGTCGTTTGATATTCTGACATGGTGGAAAGTAAATGAATCATAATTTCTAGTCCTAGACGCTATGGCCTGTGATTTACTAACCGTCCAAGCTTCTACGGTAACTTCGGAGTCTGCATTTTCTGTTAAAGGCAGGGTTTTATCGATAAGAAGAACAACGCTAACTCCAACATCGCTATCGCTAGAGATGTGTATTTGTTTAAAAGATCACTTAGATGTGACCGAACGAAGACAAGATAAATCAAACCTTGAAGAAGAAATACCAATTACAGAAGAAATACACGAATAAGAAGTACAAACCGGACGATCGTCACCGCTCTCCGACGAAGAACTCGCTTATGATTTGTCTCAACGAATTTGCACACAAACCGACGAAGACGATTAAATTAAAAAAACTTGTATTTGTAATATGGATCTTTTGTTTTCTTTAGTTTAATTTTAATGTAATTTTTAATGTTTATTTTTCGTAATGATTTAAGTGTTTAGTTTTAAGTTTATTTTTAATGTAATTTTAAAAAAAACACCACTCAATAAAAATATAATTGTAGTTGTTTTAATTAATCTACTTTACTGTTATTTTAATTAATCTACTCTACTATTTTTGATTAATCAACTTTACTAATTTTTAATTAAATTGTATATAATTTAAATAGTATTAAAATATATTTGTAGTTGTTTTAATTAATCTACTTTACTATTGTTTTAATTAATCTACACTACTATTTTTTAATTAATCAACTTTACTAATTTTTAATTAAATTGTATATAATTTAAATAGTATTAAAATTAAAAAAATAACCGGTTTTTTTCAAACCGATTCTGGAACCCGACCCGGTTTGGTTCCAACCCGGACCGGTTCCAACCGTGTTGGGTTTTCCACGCTAAAAACCGGTTCCAACCCGAACGGTTCATGATAAAAAACCGGTCTCAAAATCGTTGACCTGGAACCGGTCCAGTTCGGACCCGAGCCGGTTAAAAAAAAACCCGGTTTGTGCACCTCTATCTTTGGGAAATCTTTGGTTGTAACTTCGTTGCTACTGATGTCATGCTTTTTAGTAGCAATTTAGTTGTTACTAGCGCTTTAGTGGTTATTCAAGGTTAAGTTTTTATTAATAATCACAATGACGATAAGTTGGTTACTATTAATTTCAAAAATTTAGTTTTATTCAACCTTTCACCATTCAGCGAAACCTCCTCTCCTCTGCCTTGTGCCCTACCCTTTTTAAGGTACATGTTCAGCAACTTGTCAAAGAAATAAGTTCTAATAATTATAAAATATTTTTACCAACAACACATATTATTCTATCCGTCCAGTTACAAATGAAGACCAAAAAAGAAAAAAAGAAAAAAGGAAAAAAGAAAAATCCTCCACGACCTAAAGTATAATGCTTATTTTCACAACAACTAATTTATGTCTAAACATATGGCGTTTATGGAATTTCTAAACAAATAATATAAAAAATTTGCTAAAAGCAAAGAAAAAGCTTAAATGATTTTCAAGTTAACTGGTTTTTTCTCCCCGTCATATAGAGCTAATTACTGTCAATAAATTTCGGATTTCTCAAAAACGATGCTTCTGGATAAGTTCTCCAGACTATAATATTTTGTTTACTTAACAATAAATTTGCTATATTCTTGCATTACTCCAAGCTAGTTTATGTTTTGTGTGGTTTGAACTTAAAATCTCTTCCATCATTTTTTTTATGTTTTGAACGGTAAATGTGCGATCCTGATTTGTGTATGTATAAAAAGTTTGCAGCTCGAAGTTCGCTAGAGAAAAGCTCGAAAAAAACTTGGCTCGAGAAAAGCTCGTATCTAAGAGAGTCGGATCGGCTTGTCTCAAATTTTAAACGAGCCAAACCCGAGCCAGGGTCAGCTCGGTTCGAGCTCGGCTTGTGCCTCGGCTCGTGACTCGGTGTATATATATATAGTATAATAATAATAATAATAATAATAATAATAATAATAATAATAATAATAATAATAATAATAATAGTAATAGTAATAGTAATAATAATAATAATAATTTTATTATTATTATTATATTGAAATTTTAAAAAGGTTCTTTTAAAATAAAAATGGATTTTTTTTTAAAAAACATTAAACATTTGGTTTAAAAAATATATGACCTGTTAGTAAATTATTTATATTCAAAATGATGTCGTCGTTTCCCCAAGTACGTTTTACTCAACAAAAAACAAAGGCCCTAACATTTTTTTGTGCTTTCATATATATTAAAATGTTAAATAACTAGTTTTTTTTAAAATAGAGTTGGCTCGAGCTTTTCACGAGCCAAACTCGAGTCAGTGTTTTCAGCTCATTAAAATTTTTCGAGCCAACGTCGAGCCGAGCCGACTCGATAAGCTTCTAGCTCGAACCCATCCTGACCTGATTTGACTCGACTCGTTTATAACCCTACCCTGATTTGAATGATTGGTGTTATCTTAATTCACGTCAATAGTGCAAAGCTAAACTAAACATTCTCTACTATGAATTTTGCAAAGTGATGAACAGTAAAAAGGTCCATCTGGGCCGTTCCTTTTATCCTCTCGATCTGAGCCGTTCTTTTTTTGGCTATTAATACCCACCGGTGGAGATGTAGATGGCGGTGACCGGTTGGGTTCGTCGGTGGGTGTTCGCCTGTTGTTGTCAGCGGGGGTGATGGCGCGGCCGTTGGTGGCTGCATGTCACCTCAGTTGGCGTTGTGTCGGTGGTCGGCATGTTTACTGACGTTTCTGTGCTCCGATATCGGCGGTGGTTATGGAGGCTGTTGCCGCTTTGTCTCCCCTTTGTGGTTGAGATGGGACAGGTAGCGGTGTTCTGCTCATTGACAGTGTTCACAGTGGACGTGCGAGCACCTTTGTTGCTCCCATCTCTTTATATCTTTCCGATGCCCTTTTAGGGTTTTCGGATTGTGAATGTGTTGGTGACGGTTACGGTGACTATGTTGCTTCTCCGCCTTGGGTTGGGGTGGGGCGGTCGCTGTTGGCTATACCGAGATCCCATCACGCTTTCTGTCTCTCTGTCGCCCTGCAGGTGGCGATGGTTGCGTGTGGCGATTGTTTCGGGTTTTGATTTGGGGCTTTTGTCTATAGTGACGGCTGTTCGCGAATCTTTGGTTGGTTTCATCGTCACTGTGTCCGATGGTGCACTGGTGAGGCCCTAAAAGCTTAGCCATGGCAGCAGTGCTTTTGCACTCCGGTAATGTGTTTTCTTCCTCATACACAACATGCAACAACTCTTTTGCTTCTGATGTTTAAAAAAATCAAAGATTATCAGGATTTGATTTGGTTGTTTGTTTGATGCGATTTGTGGGCAGTGATGAGTTTAGCAGTCTGAATAAACATTGGCTGAGGACATTTGTTAGTCATCGAAGGGTTGAAGGACGGCAGGCTGTTACCTGCAACCCGCCTTTCATCCGTAGACACTCTGAGCCCGACATTAGAATGGAAGCCACATCTGTTCGAGTCTTTGTATTGTTGGTTTTGTTTCTGTATTATACATTTATAGCATTGCCAGGTTCGTCTTTGTTTGTGAAAATTCACACAAATTGGCGTGTTGATTGGTACTTTGGGGTTGTTCTTCAAGTTTAGTTTGATTTTGGCTTTTAATAGATTTGGGGGTGAAGGAGATGTCTTCTGATGACAACGGTAGAACTGCAAATTAAACTTTTGCAGGAAAATGGTTTTCTTTTGTTTGGACAACTGTTTGGAATAACCTGTTTGTTTTGAACCGATTGATAAGCGATGATGATGAAATAAAACATGACCATTGTTATGGCGTGGCAGATGCATTATTTGCAGCCACAATGCGTAATTGTTTCTGAGCCTTAAATTATAGTCTTTTGATCACCTAACCGTCATGTTTGAGCTTCGCCGCGAAACGCAGGCCGAAAAACAACCTAACGTCTCAGTTTTGAAAATTCGCGTAACGCATTAGCCGGTCAAAAAAATTTAAACAAAGTTTATCACACCCGCAACGCACGTGTTGGATCTTAACTAGTTGGATTGGATGAAGGGGTAAACGACGTGTTCACGTGTGTGCGGTCCATTGCATATGGGCACGTGATGCCCCTACACGAGGGCCGGCGTACATGTTCTCGGGGGCCCAACCACCCTATTCATTTTGTTTTCTACTTGCATCGATTTTCGTGTTCTTTTCCGTATGAAACAAACTTACGAAACTATGTAGCGTCTCTTTCAATGTCAAAACACAACTAATATCTTATTAATTCTTTCTCAATTACAATATCTTTAATCTTTAATATTATATAGTCAAGTGAACTATAACTTAAACTTGGTTGATCATCGACATAGTTAAATTAAATTCATAAGCATTTTTGGTATATCGATTCTCTCTAATTTGTGATGATATTCTTGTTAAGTTATTTAATCCATACAATCCCTAATAGAATGTTCTACCTTCATCAGGGATGCTCTATCTCTCGATAAGGGTTGTGATGTCAATGTAGAGTAGAGAGACACCAAGATGTGTGAGAGACTTTATTTTTAAGGAGAGGTCATACCTTTGAGCATCTATGGCGTCCGTATAGGCAACTTTGACATGATTTTATCTGTGAAAAGCCACATTACAATGTAAAAATATTGATTTTCTTAAGCTTCTATTTCATAGCTTGTAATTTCTAAGGTTCATAATCTAATTTTGTTTTACTTCTGGAACTTTTGAGTTCCTGTTTGGATTTAAAGCTTAAGACCTTCGAGTTTAAAAGAAGCTTTTTTCACGGCAAGTCGCTTGCAAAACTTGCCATAAAGCGAAATGAGGCTTAAATTAGTTTATGCCATTAGCGATCAAAGTTGTTATTGGGTCTATTTCGCACACCCCGAGTAACTTTATACTCTATGTAAAGATAGAATGAAGAACCTCAAACGATACAACACCTAACATCCTAACAATATTTGTCCACTCACTTGCAACTCACATATACCTATGATCGAGTTTATTTAAATATGGGGAATGGGTTTGATCTTCAGGGCTTAACTCAAAAAAATTCATTCTAATTGAGTATAAATCTTATTGGATCCCGCTCTTAAAAGAGTTTATCCACTCATATAATCGAGGTATCATTCGGTTTATTTTAATAATTGGTTATCGTGTTATTATTATTATAAACATTACGTGATGCTATTAGCCTTTTTGGTTGCTTTATATTGTGTTATATAGCATATCGAAAGTCGATCAAAAACAATAGAGTAGATTAAATTTTGTGGTGAACTTACAACCAACACACCAGAATGTTGGTGCAAGTATTTGTTTTAACACTATTTTGTGTAATACTATTTCACTCCACAAATCTTTTTTTTTTCGTAACAAATCTATATGGCAAGAATGACTTGTTGACTGATTATAATTTATCTTAATTTAACTTAGTTTTGTTAACAAAGTTAATTCCTCTAACATAAAAAAATCTCAGTTTACCTTGATGATGGAATGAATGATGTGCGTTTACTTTGAAATTTTTTTAGTTGATCAATAAATTTTAAATTTTATTAACATGAACTCTATCATGTTATGTGATAATAATTCTTACTAATAACCAAAGGAATAACACTTACAACTTTTAAGCTTTTGTTTAGTATGGTTTAGTTGCTGAAAATAATTGCAAAAATTTTGTAAAATGATTTAGTTACTTTTCTTATGTAAAACCTTGTTAAGGGAGTTGTCCTGTATTCACCAGCTTCGCAAGGACTTCCTATTTTCATCAAGTTCCTCATGCCGGGAAAGAGGGAGGGGGGGGGGGGGAGGTGTTCCAGTTTTCATGGAATCAGTTTTTACTAGTTTGCTTAAATTTTTTCGTTTTGCCTTCCCTGAAATGCTGATAATTCATCGCTTTCAACCATCTAATATCACTGATCCTACGTCACCTCCACCATCATCAGGGGCGGAGACAAGACAAAGGGTATGAGGTCAAGTGACCCATCAGTTTTTCATTTGTATATGCCTTTTATATAACAGAAACTCTAATGACCCATGTGTTTTCTTGTAGTAACCCCCTATTTTAAACAAAATAAGGACTTGGTCTGCCTGTAATTATTGTTCCTTTCACGAAATGTATATGAGTTCGAGTCTTTATGGCTTGTTTTTTCAGTAATCCCATGTCTACCTTTTTAACCCACCTTTTTTATAATACCCATAAAAACTAAAACAAAATTTTGATTTCCAATTGCTAACTAATACAAACCACAGGGACCATTTCTGTAATTTCACAAACACCCAACCCCACCCCCCATCTTTCCCTCGTTGTTTTCCCGTGTGGTCGGCCAAGAACCCACGACCAAATCGCACCAAACCTCGGAGATAATCATAATTAATACCGCACTAACGAATTATTAGTCGTTATAACCTGTCTTCGAGATCAATTTCATCAAAAATCATCCAAAAACACAATCATTTGACCCTCGAAGTCGCGGACCTGCTACACTGTCGAATCCCATTTTCTGAGCTCTAATTCACGAAATTAGCATAGGGCTTTGCTTCCAGATCATAATACGAAGCTAACCTCGAGTTTAATTTGATTATCATCGTGATTTGGGCATCGAACCGAGTCCTCCTCAACCGCAACCTGTTCTTCGTGGGTTCATCATCGAATCGACTTCATTCTGGTAAATTAAAACTATACACATACTCGATTTTAGTCTAGGAATGAAAGCCCCAACCTTGATTGGCTATTAACATCGATTTGATGTTCAATTGAATCAAAATTGTTTCTAGGGTTTATACGTTTTGAAATTTGGGGATTTTGGATTTGGGATTGGTTAACAGGTAATTGAACACACCTATTAGCTCGATTTTAGATGGGGATTAAAAGCCCTATGAATTTAGGCATTAACATCATCGAATTCGTGGTCAATTGGATTGATTTCGAAACTAGGGTTTATGTTAAATTGGGGGATTTGTTTAAGACGGGTTTTAAGATTTAAAAGCCGAGTTATAACGCGGCTGAGGCCTTTGATCTACTGGTTTGTATGTGGGAGTTTGGGTTTGAGGTCACGGGTTCGAACCCGAGCCTCTGCATATTTTTTTTAAGCCCTGTTTAGCCTTTAAAAAAATTTGTAAAATTCCTAAAAATTATAAAAACAACTTTTATAAACTCTGTTTATTTTTAAAGCATCAACCTTAATTTTCTGTAATTTTCTTTAAGTTTAAACCTTTATAAAATTATATAACAAAGACATTTAGTTAACTATTTTTATGGATTTCTTTTAAATAAATGGTAAAAATCTGATTAAATATAAAACTCCTTATATGAAAGTACCCAATTAATTTCTTGTAAATTAGTTGGTTAAAAACCTTAACAATTTATATTTATATTATTAACAAACGTTATAAATAGTTTATTTTGTTGAATTAAGCTCGTATTTTACAGCGAACTTACAGAGGCAATAACTACTTTATAACAGATTCAAATCAGTTAAACCTTGTGTCCATGACGAATTTCGTCGAAAGACGAATCTGTTGATATATAAAACATCGAAAAACTCATTCGTTTAGACCTCTAAACAGTTGTTTTCGTAACAGCTAGCAGTTCTGCGCAGCTGTAAAGATCCATGTTTTTCTCATATTTCGGTAATCCAAATCAGAAACTTTTCTAAATGAAAGTTGTTTCAAAATCACTAATCTAGTAAACTGGAGATTTTCAGAATTTTTAAACGTCGTTTAGTATTTTTAACGAGTGCGAAAAGACAGGGGCAGAACTGGAATTTTTCCAATCTAAAATAGGAAAATCCAAACTATAATTTGCGTTACGTTATCGTAGGTTCTCACGGCGTTAACCGAGCCTAGACCTTGTTTCTGATTATTGTCATTCGTGGATAAGGTACGGATTCTGTTTCCTTGTTATCATAATATTCACTTTTGTTCTGTTACTTATAGTACGGATTCTGTTTCTTTGTTATCATAAGTATTCACTTTTGTTTCCGTTACTTCATAGTACGGATTCTGTTTCTTTGTTATCATAAGTATTTACTTTTGTTTCCGTTACTTGGTAGTTCGGATTCCTGATTCCCGTCTCGTATTTGATTTCCGTTTTTGATTCCTGACATACATAGATAATTTGCTTTTCATTCTGTTATAAGTAGTTTGACTACTTTATATTTCTGAATTTGTTACCTGAGCTCTCCCTATCTTGGGGGTGACCAAGACGCGTTATTGCGGCATCAATAACGTGGCACCAACCGTGGCGGTGAGCTGAGATCACGGCGTCTCTAAAGAAGACTCTGAAAGTATGTCTTGTTATATTATTATTTCCTCAGAGGCGTATGGATCGATCCTAGGCTAGTCCTGTTATTTCCTGATGGATGGTTACACACCATTCCATTCAGGACTCTGGTGAATGGTTTGTATGTCTGCCAATACCTCATTTCACATTGGTTCATGGGCTCGCTACCTGTGTTCCCTCTGTTCAGTTATTATATGATATGATTATTAGCTCGGGGTATGTTCTATCTGATATATGTCTTATGACGTATGTTCTATTTGATATATATATCTTATGATCTTTGATTCCCAGTTATCACCATGTCTGTTTATTTTTGATATCTGCCAATTCTTTGATTATTACCATGTCTGTTTATTTTTTATATCTGCCAATTCTTTGATTATCATCATGTCTGTTTATTTTTGATATCTGCCAATTCTTTGATTATCACCATGTCTGTTTATTTTTGGTATCTGCTGATTCTTTGATTATCACCATGTCTGTTTATTTTTGTTATCCGCTATTCCGTTCACTGAGCGTTATGCTCAGGCGTGCTTTTGTTTTCATGCACGTCAGGTCAGCAGGGTAATCCGGGAAACCAGTGAAGAGTGAATTGAAGACCAAGATTATCTGTTACTTTAATTGATGTATTGAACATCTTAATTAGGTTCTTTCAGATTATTTAGTGTGTTTGAAGTTATTTCGTCAGACCGTTTCTGTAATACCATGGATTGGTTTTTGATTTGATATCCGTATTAGTGACACGTCAGCCTTGTCGGGTTGGGGTGTTACAGTTGCGGTATCAGAGCAAAGGCTTTTTCTGTAGAAAACTTAAACATTAATAATAAACTTGTGAGGTAATGGGTAGACGTTGGGTTAGGATCTAATTTCTGTTCCCAATCTAAATTCCAGTGTTCACACATGTATTTTCATTTCAGATGGCTCCTAAGAGACGTGTGAACAACCGCAATAACTCGAATGACCCTTCATCTGATACTCCTCTCGAAACCCTCGTTGCTAATGCCGTAAACGCTGCTATTTCTGGAATACTTCCTAATCTGATGACTCAGACTGCCCAAACAGTCATCCAGCAGATACAACAGGCGAATTTGTGTGGAAATAACATCGGATCAGCATTGAAAGGAAATAACAATGGACCACCATCTGGTGGAAACAACACAGGACCTCCACCCGGTGGAAATAACTCAGAGCCACCTTCTGGCGGGAACAACACAGGACCACCTTCCGGTGGAAATGCAACACCACTTGTGGCTGAGATTCATGTCTGGCTTGAGCGCTTTATGAAGCAAAGACCAAGATCTTTTAGTGATGCTGCTACACCGATGGATGCTCGGAACTGGATAGCCCATGTGGAAAAGATTTTCGAGGTGCTAGGAGTCGGTGACCTATTTAAAACTAGACTGGCTTCTTACAAACTGGAGGATGATGCTCGAGTTTGGTGGGAAGGGGTCAAACTTGCACATGGTGGAGAGGGTTATGCTGCTAACCTTCCTTGGGCTGACTTCCGCATTATATTCTTCCGAAAGTATTTCTCTGAAGTGGAACGAAGTGAGTATGCACGGGAATATGCATCTATTGAGCAACGAGATGGTGAACCTTGGCAAGAATTCATGGCAAGATTCTGTAGGCAGGCTAGTTTTCTTGGGGAAGCTGCAGGTAGCCCAGAGGTCCAAGCAGAAAAGTTGAAATGGGCTGTTCATGAGAGAACTCGGAGGTGGATAGTGACTCAAAGGTTTAATAATATCAATGAAGTAGCTGATGCTGTGAAAACACTTGACATGGAAAACAAGAAGAGGTTAGCTAAAGCTGAGGAGAGTCGAAAGAGAAATCGTGAAGGAAACCATACCGCACCGTCTGGGCAATCTTCGAACGACAAGTACTATACAGGTGATCGGAAAGCCCAATTCAACAAAAATAATAACCGTCAAGGTAATCAATGGAAACAAAAACAGCAGAATCCTAAACCTGCCGAAAACCAAGGTCAAGAGCAAGCTCCGGTATGCACTACATGTGGAAAACGTCATTTTGGTGTTTGTCGTCGAGCTTCAGGAGCCTGTTTCAGATGTGGAACGACTGGCCATGTACTGAAAGACTGTCCATATCCTGATAACAAAGGAAAGGCTGGAAATAATGCTAAACAACCTACTAATGGAGGACGAGTGTTTGCTTTGAATGCAAAGGATGCAGCAAAAACACCAGGTATGACTCTTGATATTCCTCACATATGTGAACCTGTCGTATCTGAATAATCTAGGAACCTTACAATTCAAATTATGCTTGTCATCTATATACTAAGTGTATCATGATAACCTGAATTCTTTAGGTACTGTTTCTGGTATTCTCATGTTAGGAACTCGTGAAGTTCAAGTCTTATTTGATACTGGAGCAACACACTCCATAGTTTCTCAATCTTTTCTTAAACATCTAACGATGAGCCCAACATTACTAGAAAATACTTTGAATATTATGACTCCTATGGGAAACTTTGTTACAATCTCTCATGTGTATGAGGATTGTCCGATCCAGTTATCGCTTTCTTACAGCGGATCTGTTGCCCATTGGAAGATTTTGATATCATCTTATCACTGGAACTGGGCATCATGTTACAATTGAGTGTCAGACTTGTCGCATTTTGTTTGGAGATCCCCATCATCCTGAACTCATTTATCAGGGAACTAAACCTCGAAAAACTCTTCAAATAATTTCAGCACTTAAGGCTTGTAAATCCCTACTGCACGGCGCTGCAGGATTCCTTGCTTCAGTTAAAATTTTATCTTCTGAAGAGCCTAGTATTTCTGATTATCCGGTTGTTTGCGATTTTCCCGATGTGTTTCCCAAGGAGTTACCTAGACTTCCACCAGACCGCGAGGTGGAATTCACTATTGATCTTATTCCTGGTGCTGAACCGATTTCCAAGGCACCTTACCGTATGGCACCACTTGAACTCAAGGAACTGAAGGAGCAATTACAGGAGTTATTAGATCTTGGATTTATTAGACCAAGTGTGTCACACCCCAACCTTGACGGCGGAATCGTAACTCTCACGCCTCGACGATTCCGCCGTCAAGGTAATTATTATTTTAAGTTTCTTATGTTAAGTTATATAATACTAAGCAAACGTTTTAAATACTAATAATATATATATATTTTTTTATTATTCATTAAGTTAATTTGTTAAGCACCAAATTATCAAGCATAACAAGTCCTCAAAATGACATAAAGGCCCTTTTAAAATTTAACAAAGTTAACTATTTTTTTTAATTAATAAAAATACGAGATGTTACAGTCTCCCCTACTTTAAGAAATTTCGTCCCGAAATTTAATTATGATAAATAAATTTTAAGGTTATGAGGAGACTTAGATGTCATTTCGTGTTCACGAGTGCACTCTTGGGAATGTTTAAATTCAATAAGTTTGACTATGATTCTTAAGTTTGTTAAGTTTCACCGTTCATAATCTTATATGTTTCTTGACAAAGTGTGCAAGTCATTCCTTTAAAATTGTTAATTGATAAACGTTGGTATTCCAAACGGTTCAATATGGTTAAAAAATTTTGTCGTGTGTGAAACACCATACATTAGATCGATACGAGACTCGGCTTAACGAACATAAGAAATAAGTTCCGGATGCTTTTGGATGGAATTCATAAGAGCTTCTTAAGCAAGTAACTTTAATGGGTTTCAAGGTGATCGATTCTTGTTTACTCATGTCAATGAGGGTTCAAAGTGTTATTAGTGTAACGTTGATACAAGTATCGTGTTTGTTAAGATTAAGGATTAACTTTGGTATGAAAAAAATCATTATAGTGAGTTTTCAGAATAAGTGTGGTTTTGAGGGAAAAACATTCAGAAGATTACTAGAGGTTGTTATGAGGAGTTCACAGATGGTCCAAGAAATGACAATAATAAGAATTGCATTGATCAACGAAGATAGCGTTCACGATTGGATTAAAATTTAAATAATTCAGGATATTGCTGATAAAGGCAAACACAAGTAGCTTTCCAAGTAGGGCTTGCAAACGCGGTTCATCAAACCCATAAACACAGCTGAGAACATTCGTGTGGCTAGGAAGCCATGAACACAAATTGGTAAAGTCTTTATTTGGCAGGAAGATTGTTTAGGAAGCTATCATTATGCAATCAGGTTTTAATGATAACTCAAAATGAGAGTTGATAAGTAGGAAATAAATGGTTCGATGTAGCTAGACTGAGTCAAAACATAAAGATAAAGGGAAAGAAATCGATTTAAGAATTTACATGCTCCAAGCTTGGAATCAAAATTAGCATAAAATGATCGGGCCTTCTTTCAAGTTCAGAGATCATGCTTTGGCTTGCTAGGTCGAAATAGTAATCATTGTTTCACCCTTTAAGTTACTACACGCTTCTCGTCACTCGATTATAACCATGGTAAATTGAAGATCAAGAAATGAGAATAGTCATCAAGGTATGGTTTTCACTCCTAACTTGATGGTGTATTCCCAAGGTATGACCACTAACTTACCAATCAAAAAGTTCGATCCCAACTCATTGCTGAGGATCCACATAAATAAGACGAGGTAACACACCATTAAGGTAAGGGAAATCACTCCTATTTTAACGGTGAAGTTTTACAAAAACAAAATATAACAAGATGAACTTCTTCATCAAAATCCAGAATTCACTCCTACTTTGATGAGGACGTTCCATTTGAGAAATTACCATCCATGAAATTATCATCAAGGTATGGGATTCACGCCTATCTTGATGATTGAATTTCATAATAACAAGAAAGCAATCGAAGATTGACATTTGTCATCAAAGTACGGGTTTTCAATCCTATTTTGGTGAGATCATGTCACTTGTGAAATGCCATTCCAAGAAAATACTTGAAGTCAATCCTCAAGATAAGGTAATCACCCTAATCCAGAGGATGAAATTTCATAAAACACACAATTGGAAACCATTTATCGGAACGAATAGAGATTCATCAAAGTAAGGGAATCACCCCTGTTTTGATGAGTTAGAATTGTTTAGGAGGTACGAGCGTTCTTAGTCATGGATTGACTTACAAACTCTTGCATCTCCCACGATGCAGACGGTTCAAGGTTCGACTTAACAACGAAAGGAAAAGAATATCACTTAGAAATTTAGAAATTTTCAAATTACATCAATGTAACCAAAAGGAAAAATCATACTTACAAAATTCTAGGTCACAGTTCGAGGTAACAGGATTTGTTATGATGGTATTCAAATCTTGGATGGTTTAAGTCGGGAAGACGAAGTCAAGGACAAAAATGATTCGACATCACAATGAGATGTGAACATTCGATTCACAATTGAAAGGAATACATGGACTTCTTAATATATGAGGTCAGTCATAACCTTATTGAAGACACGCGTAGTTATAGGTGGTAATAAAGTTATAATTAGTTTATTCGATCATTGAGATGAGTGACCACTTTAAATTTAACAAAGTTAATATTCAATTAGCAAAGTATCCCGAGATGTAGGAATTTCATCTACAGCATTGCATGTTCTTAGTTATGGGACACATCCTTAAGAAGATTTGAGAACCATAAGTAGCGGTTTAAAGTTTCGAAGACTATACGGGTTAGATTCCTAATATTCTTTGGGTATATTAAAAGTCATGTTCACGTTGGCCGAGGTATAGGAATAGTTTCATGTAACGCTGAGTTCAATATCGTTACACGTTACATGTTGAGCGTTTAAATGTAAGAGTTGAAACGTAAGATGAGTACAATATTAACAGGAACATTATGTAGGTTAAGAATGAGAAGATATTTAAACTTTGGTGATAAACTAGTTCAAAGATTCAAGAATTTTCAAGATGCAAAGAGGATGGTTCCATTTGGTAACGCATTACTATTTGGAATCGTTGACACGTCAAGGTAAATTGACCCATTTGCCTTAGATATTTGTGTATATTAACCATAGTTTATCACTCATCCCAGAAATCCCCAGGTAAGCATAACTGGTCTCGCAATGAGATTTATACGATATGCTTGCCTTAGCCCGAAGGCCTTTTGCCAGGAAATCCAGAATACAGGTGTCTATGTGTCACACAAATTTCTTTGGTTCATAGAATCAAAACCTTGATGAGATTTTCATAGATTAGACATAAAGTCTAAGGAATTGAACTCACGATGATAAGTGTAGATTCCACATGTCGTTGAGAATAAGTTTAGAAAGTTCATTTATCGGGGAGAGTCAAAGAGTCGAAGTTAAGTTTAGGGAGTCTAAGTTTTAAGCATACATAAGGCAATCCTTTGCTAAGGCATCAAATTGCACAAAAGGCATAGCATTATGTAGCATTCAAACAATATGTGAGCACAAAAGTATAAAGATCTTTCTATGAGGTTCATGCAACTATAGTCTAGGTCACCATTTCTAATAACCTAAATCCCTATAGTTATGGGCTCTGATACCAATCTGTCACACCCCAACCTTGACGGCGGAAACGTCAAGACGTGAGGAATACGATTGTTCACAGCCACATAACGCTATGTTTAAATGTAAATATTCAAATTAATAGTTTTAAAAGTGATTACAAACATAAGCCTCAAATACGCAATAAGTTCAAACATAAATCAAACATAACATAACATTTTATTTATTTAACTAGGTCCATGTCCTAGTTTTATTGCAAGCTTTAAAAGATCACTCTAAACTCGGGGGTTACCTGAACATGATAAAAATAAAAGGTCAACTAAAAATAGTTGGTGAGTTTTCCTTGCCCCTTTTACTTTATTTCACACCATTTTGGGGTGAAACATGATACTTATACATTACACACTTATAAACGTTTGAGACTTGTAAAGCACTTGCAATTCATCTTTATATCTTGTCATGGTTATTTGTATGTTGTAAGTGATTATATGAGATACATAGTTTGTACAATCATTAACTATTGCTAGCCTGGCGACGTCTTAGATCTTTGGGCCTGACAAGCCTATTTGGTGCTAAAGTCGATGAACTGCCGACTCCTAGGAGCCGTATGCTTGTGCACTAGGGAACCCAATACACTTAGCCAATCTTATATACTTGTAATCAAGTCGAGGTTTGATCGTAAAGATATGTGTTCTATAACCTTACTAGCTTATAACCTATGACACGAATTGCAACTTATAATCATTTCATATTATGTATGAAAACTTGGGAAACTCACCAACTATTTTTAGTTGACCTTTTATTTTTATCATGTTTCAGGTAACCCCCGAGTTTAGAGTGATCTTTTGAAGCTTGCAATAAAACTAGGACATGGACCTAGTTAAATAAATAAAATGCTATGTTATGTTTGATTTATGTTTGAACTTATTGCGTATTTGAGGCTTATGTTTGTAATCACTTTTGAAACTATTAAGTTGAATATTTACATTTAAACATAGCGTTATGTGGCTGTGAACAATCGTATTCCTCACGTCTCGACGTTTCCGCCGTCAAGGTTGGGGTGTGACAGATATTATTTTAAGTTTCTTATGTTAAGTTATATAATACTAAGCAAACGTTTTAAATACTAATAATATATATATATATTTTATTATTCATTAAGTTAATTTGTTAAGCACCAAATTATCAAGCATAACAAGTCCTCAAAATGACATAAAGGCCCTTTTAAAATTTAACAAAGTTAACTATTTTTTTTAATTAATAACAATACAAGATGTTACAAAGTGTCTCACCTTGGGGTGCACCGGTCCTATTCGTGAAGAAGAAGAAAGATGGTTCTTTGAGACTCTGCATTGACTATAGAGAACTCAACAAGATCACTATCCGTAATCGTTACCCTCTGCCTCGTATTGATGATTCATTTGATCAGCTTCAGGGTGCAAAGTGTTTCTCTAAAATCGATCTGAGGTCTGGTTACCATCAGTTGAAGATTAAAGATTCTGATGTTCCGAAATCAGCTTTCCGTACGCGATATGGTCACTATGAATTCTTGGTTATGCCGTTCGGGTTAACGAATGCCCCAGCTGTTTTCATGGACCTAATGAACCGAGTTTTCCATGACTATCTGGATAAGTTTGTCATCGTGTTTATAGATGACATTCTTATCTATTCTAAGAGTAAGGAGGAACATGAAGACCATCTTCGTATCGTGCTTGAAACTTTACGTAAAAAGAAGCTTTATGCTAAGTTTTCAAAATGTGAATTTTGGTTGAGTCAAGTAGCCTTTCTGGGTCATGTGGTCTCTGCAGATGGTATTATGGTGGATCCAGCAAAGATAGAGGCAATCACTAAATGGCCAAGACCAACTTCAGCCACAGAAGTCCGGAGTTTTCTTGGTCTTGCTGGTTACTATCGTAGGTTTGTCGAAGGGTTCTCTGTTATTGCTTTACCCCTTATGCAACTTCTAAGGAAAGGGGTTAAGTACTCTTGGAATGATGAGCGGGAGAAAAGCTTCGAAGAGCTTAAGAAGAGATTGGTGTCTGCCCCGATTCTTACACTTCCATCGGGTACGGGTGGATACCAGATTTATAGTGATGCATCAAAGAAAGGACTTGGATATGTGTTGATGCAACACGGAAAGGTCATTGCTTATGCTTCGCGGCAGTTGAAACCTTATGAGGTCAATTATCCTACGCATGACCTTGAGCTTGCTGCTGTCATTTTCACGTTAAAGATCTGGCGCCACTATCTTTATGGAGAGACTTGTGATATCTTTACCGATCATAAGAGTTTGAAGTATATCTTCACTCAAAAGGAATTAAATATGAGACAAAGGAGATGGTTAGAGCTGTTGAAAGATTATGACGCTAATATTCAGTATCATCCAGGAAAGGCTAATGTGGTAGCTGATGCTCTTAGCCGTAAGAGTTCGGGAATGGTAGCCTCACTCCAGCTACAGCCTCAGATTATTACTCATCTTGATAAACTTGGTATTTGTCTACAGATTGGTAAGAATGATGGATACCTCGCCAGACTTCAGATTGAGCCAGACCTGGTATCTCGAATTAAGGATGCACAGAAAGATGATGGTGAACTCTGGGCAATCTTACAGAATGTGGAGATTGGTAAACAATCAGAATTCAGAGTAGATGAGCATGGAGTAATCTGGTGTGGTAAACGTTTATGTGTGCCTAATGATTCTTCTCTTCGAGAATCGTTATTAGCTGAGGCACATAGCTCTCCATTCTCTATCCATCCAGGATCTACTAAGATGTATCGTGATCTTCGTCAGAATTTCTGGTGGAATGGTATGAAAGAAGACGTGGCTAGATTTGTAAGCAGATGTCTTACTTGTCAACTGGTCAAGATTGAGCATCAAAGAGCTAGTGGACTGCTTCAGCCACTACCTATTCCTGTATGGAAATGGGATGATATTTCCATGGATTTTGTGACAGGGTTGCCAAGAACATTCAAGAAAAATGATGCGATATGGGTTGTGGTTGACAGATTGTCAAAGTCGGCTCACTTTCTACCTATTCAGCAGGGATTCTCAGTTAGCAAACTATCTGAAGTGTTTACACAAGAGATTGTTAGACTTCATGGCACTCCGGTGTCTATCGTGTCTGATCGAGACCCGAGGTTCACTTCTCACTTTTGGAAGGGTTTGCAAGCTGCATGGGGTACCAAGTTGAGGTTTAGTACGGCGTTTCACCCTCAGACTGACGGTCAGTCGGAGCGTACTATTCAGACACTTGAGGACATGCTTCAAGCTTGTGCCTTAGAGTGGACTGGGAACTGGGATGAGTATTTGTGTTTGGTTGAGTTTGCTTACAACAATAGTTGGCAAGCTAGCATTGGCATGGCACCTTTCGAATTGTTGTATGGTCGTAAATGTAGGGCACCTATTTGTTGGGAAGAGGTCGGTGAAAGAGTCATTGAAGGACCCGAGTTAGTTCAAATCACGAATGAGAAAGTTGCTATTGCTAGAGAAAAGTTAAATGAAGCTCAAAGTAGACAGAAAAGTTATGCAGACCGACACCGTCGACTTTTGGAGTTTAAGGTCGGTGACAAAGTATTCCTGAAGGTTTTGCCTTGCAAAGGCGTACGACGTTTTGGTCTTAAAGGGAAACTTAGTCCACGGTTTATCGGACCCTTTGAAATTCTAGAAAGAGTTGGTGAGGTTTCGTATCGTTTGGCTTTACCACCTCAACTGTCACATGTGCATAACGTCTTTCATGTATCTCTTTTAAGGGGGTACAATTATCATCCTCTTCACGTTATGAATTATCCGCTTCATTTGATTCGTGAAGACTTATCGTTTGAGGAGGAACCCGAGGCCATACTTGACAGACAAGAACGCATTATGCGTAAGAAAACTATTCCTTTCGTTAAGGTATTATGGAAAAATCATTCCGAAAGTGAAGCTACATGGGAGATAGAAGATGAAATCCGTTCTCAATATCCGTATCTATTTACCTCTTAGTTATTATCTTCTATATGTTTCTGTTATCAGTTATGAAGTTATCAATTATCTGTTTCTTGAACATCATATTAGTCGTCTCTTATACGATTTCGTCTATCGAATCGATTCCGTTTCAGCAATTGGATAACTATCAGTGATTTCGTTTCACTGATTGATTTTTATTACTCCGCGTACGTTATGTCATATCTTTGTTCGATCTGTACCTAGCAATTTCGTGGACGAAATTGTTTTAAGGGGGTTAGAATTATAATACCCATAAAAAATAAAACAAAATTTTGATTTCCAATTGCTAACTAATACAAACCACAGGGACCATTTCTGTAATTTCACTAACACCCAACCCCACCCCCCATCTTTCCCTCACTGTTTTCCCGTGTGGTCGGCCAAGAACCCACGACCAAATCGCACCAAACCTCGGAGATAATCATAATTAATACCGCACTAACGAATTATTAGTCGTTATAACCTGTCTTCGCACCAAATCGCACTAACTACTAGTTTTTACAACAACGTAATTTATATCTAAACATATGGCGTTTATGGAATTTCTAAACAAATAATATAAAAAATTTGCTAAAAGCAAAGAAAAATATTAAATGATTTTCAAGTTAACTGGTTTTTTCTCCCCGTCATATAGAGCTAATTACTGTCAATAAATTTCGGATTTCTCAAAAACGATGCTTCTGGATAAGTTCTCCAGACTATAATATTTTGTTTACTTAACAATAAATTTGCTATATTCTTGCATTACTCCAAGCTAGTTTATGTTTTGTGTGGTTTGAACTTAAAATCTCTTCCATCATCTTTTTTTATGTTTTGAACGGTAAATGTGCGATCCTGATTTGTGTCTGTATAAAAAGTTTGCAGCTCGAAGTTCGCTAGAGAAAAGCTCGAAAAAAACTTGGCTCGAGAAAAGCTCGTATCTAAGAGAGTCGGATCGGCTTGTCTCAAATTTTAAACGAGCCAAACCCGAGCCAGGGTCAGCTCGGTTCGAGCTCGGCTTGTGCCTCGGCTCGTGACTCGGTGTATATATATAGTATAATAATAATAATAATAATAATAGTAATAGTAATAGTAATAGTAATAGTAATAGTAATAGTAATAGTAATAGTAATAGTAATAGTAATAGTAATAGTAATAGTAATAATAATAATAATAATAACTTTATTATTATTATTATTATATTGAAATTTTAAAAAGGTTCTTTTAAAATAAAAATGGATTTTTTTTAAAAAACATTAAACATTTGGTTTAAAAAATATAAGACCTGTTAGTAAATTATTTATATTCAAAATGATGTCGTCGTTTCCCCAAGTACGTTTTACTCAACAAAAAACAAAGGCCCTAACATTTTTTTGTGCTTTCATATATATTAAAATGTTAAATAACTAGTTTTTTTTTAAAATAGAGTTGGCTCGAGCTTTTCACGAGCCAAACTTGAGTCAGTGTTTTCAGCTCATTAAAATTTTTCGAGCCAACGTCGAGCCGAGCCGACTCGATAAGCTTCTAGCTCGAACCCATCCTGACCTGATTTGACTCGACTCGTTTATAACCCTACCCTGATTTGAATGATTGGTGTTATCTTAATTCACGTCAATAGTGCAAAGCTAAACTAAACATTCTCTACTATGAATTTTGCAAAGTGATGAACAGTAAAAAGGTCCATCTGGGCCGTTCCTTTTATCCTCTCGATCTGAGCCGTTCTTTTTTTTGCTATTAATACCCACCGGTGGAGATGTAGATGGCGGTGGCCGGTTGGGTTCGTCGGTGGGTGTCCGCCTGTTGTTGTCAGCGGGGGTGATGGCGCGGCCGTTGGTGGCTGCATGTCACCTCAGTTGGCGTTGTGTCGATGGTCGGCATGTTTACTGACGTTTCTGTGCTCCGATATCGGCGGTGGTTATGGAGGCTGTTGCCGCTCTGTCTCCCCTTTGTGGTTGAGATGGGACAGGTAGCGGTGTTCTGCTCATTGACAGTGTTCACAGTGGACGTGCGAGCACCTTTGTTGCTCCCATCTCTTTATATCTTTCCGATGCCCTTTTAGGGTTTTCGGATTGTGAATGTGTTGGTGACGGTTACGGTGACTATGTTGCTTCTCCGCCTTGGGTTGGGGTGGGGCGGTCGCTGTTGGCTATACCGAGATCCCATCACGCTTTCTGTCTCTCTGTCGCCCTGCAGGTGGCGATGGTTGCGTGTGGCGATTGTTTCGGGTTTTGATTTGGGGCTTTTGCCTATAGTGACGGTTGTTCGCGAATCTTTGGTTGGTTTCATCGTCACTGTGTCCGATGGTGCACTGGTGAGGCCCTAAAAGCTTAGCCATGGCAGCAGTGCTTTTGCACTCCGGTAATGTGTTTTCTTCCTCATACACAACATGCAACAACTCTTTTGCTTCTGATGTTTAAAAAAATCAAAGATTATCAGGATTTGATTTGGTTGTTTGTTTGATGCGATTTGTGGGCAGTGATGAGTTTAGCAGTCTGAATAAACATTGGCTGAGGACATTTGTTAGTCATCGAAGGGTTGAAGGACGGCAGGCTGTTACCTGCAACCCGCCTTTCATCCGTAGACACTCTGAGCCCGACATTAGAATGGAAGCCACATCTGTTCGAGTCTTTGTATTGTTGGTTTTGTTTCTGTATTATACATTTATAGCATTGCCAGGTTCGTCTTTGTTTGTGAAAATTCATACAAATTGGCGTGTTGATTGGTACTTTGTGGTTGTTCTTCAAGTTTAGTTTGATTTTGGCTTTTAATAGATTTGGGGGTGAAGGAGATGTCTTCTGATGACAATGGTAGAACTGCAAATTAAACTTTTGCAGGAAAATGGTTTTCTTTTGTTTGGACAACTGTTTGGAATAACCTGTTTGTTTTGAACCGATTGATAAGCGATGATGATGAAATAAAACATGACCATTGTTATGGCGTGGCAGATGCATTATTTGCAGCCACAATGCGTAATTGTTTCTGAGCCTTAAATTATAGTCTTTTGATCACCTAACCGTCATGTTTGAGCTTCGCCGCGAAACGCAGGCCGAAAAACAACCTAACGCCTCAGTTTTGAAAATTCGCGTAACGCATTAGCCGGTCAAAAAAATTTAAACAAAGTTTATCACACGCGCAACGCACGTGTTGGATCTTAACTAGTTGGATTGGATGAAGGGGTAAACGACGTGTTCACGTGTGTGCGGTCCATTGCATATGGGCACGTGATGCCCCTACACGAGGGCCGGCGTACATGTTCTCGGGGGCCCAACCACCCTATTCATTTTGTTTTCTACTTGCATCGATTTTCGTGTTCTTTTCCGTATGAAACAAACTTACGAAACTATGTAGCGTCTCTTTCAATGTCAAAACACAACTAATATCTTATTAATTCTTTCTCAATTACAATATCTTTAATCTTTAATATTATATAGTCAAGTGAACTATAACTTAAACTTGGTTGATCATCGACATAGTTAAATTAAATTCATAAGCATTTTTCGTATATCGTTCTCTCTAATTTGTGATGATATTCTTGTTAAGTTATTTAATCCATACAATCCCTGATAGAATGTTTTATCTTCATCAGGGATGCTCTATCTCTCGATAAGGGTTGTGATGTCAATGTAGAGTAGAGAGACACCAAGATGTGTGAGAGACTTTATTTTTAAGGAGAGGTCATACCTTTGAGCATCTATGGCGTCCGTATAGGCAACTTTGACATTCTTTTATCTGTGAGAAGCCACATTACAATGTAAAAGTAATGATTTTCTTAAGCTTCTATTTCATAGCTTGTAATTTCTAAGGTTCATAATCTAATTTTGTTTTACTTCTGGAACTTCTAAGTTCCTGTTTGGATTTAAAGCTTAAGACCTTCGAGTTTAAAAGAAGCTTTTTTTCACGGCAAGTCGCTTGCAAAACTTGCCATAAAGCGAAATGAGGCTTAAATTAGTTTATGCCATTAGCGATCAAAGTTGTTATTGGGTCTATTTCGCACACCCCGAGTAACTTTATACTCTATGTAAAGATAGAATGAAGAACCTCAAACGATACAACACCTAACATCCTAACAATATTTGTCCACTCACTTGCAACTCACATATACCTATGATCGAGTTTATTTAAATATGGGGAATGGGTTTGATCTTCAGGGCTTAACTCAAAAAAAATCATTCTAATTGAGTATAAATCTTATTGGATCCCGCTCTTAAAAGAGTTTATCCACTCATATAATCGAGGTATCATTCGGTTTATTTTAATAATTGGTTATCGTGTTATTATTATTATAAACATTACCTGATGCTATTTGCCTTTTTGGTTGCTTTATATTGTGTTATATAGCATATCGAAAGTCGATCAAAAACAATAGAGTAGATTAATTTTTGTGGTGAACTTTCTCCAACCAACACACCAGAATGTTGGCGCAAGTATTTGTTTTAACACTATTTTGTGTAATACTATTTCACTCCACAAATCTTTTTTTTTTCGTAACAAATCTATATGGCAAGAATGACTTGTTGACTGATTATAATTTATCTTAATTTAACTTAGTTTTGTTAACAAAGTTAGTTCCTCTAACATAAAAAAATCTAAGTTTACCTTGATGATGGAATGAATGATGTGCGTTTACTTGGAATTTTTTTAGTTGATCAATAAATTAATTTTTATTAACATGAACTCTATCATGTTATGTGATAATAATTCTTACTAATAACCAAAGGAATAACACTTACAACTTTTAAGCTTTTGTTTAGTATGTTTTAGTTGCTGAAAATAATTGCAAAAATTTTGTAAAATGATTTAGTTACTTTTCTTATGTAAAACCTTGTTAAGGGAGTTGTCCTGTATTCACCAGCTTCGCAAGGACTTCCTATTTTCATCAAGTTCCTCATGCCGGGAAAGAGGGGGGGGGGGGGGGGGGGAGGTGTTCCAGTTTTCATGGAATCAGTTTTTACTAGTTTGCTTAAATTTTTTCGTTTTGCCTTCCCTGAAATGCTGATAATTCATCGCTTTCAACCATCTAATATCACTGATCCTACGTCACCTCCACCATCATCAGGGGCGGAGACAAGACAAAGGGTATGAGGTCAAGTGACCCATCAGTTTTTCATTTGTATATGCCTTTTATATAACAGAAACTCTAATGACCCATGTGTTTTCTTGTAGTAACCCCCTATTTTAAACAAAATAAGGACTTGGTCTGCCTGTAATTATTGTTCCTTTCACGAAATGTATATGAGTTCGAGTCTTTATGGCTTGTTTTTTCAGTAATCCCATGTCTACCTTTTTAACCCACCTTTTTTATAATACCCATAAAAACTAAAACAAAATTTTGATTTCCAATTGCTAACTAATACAAACCACAGGGACCATTTCTGTAATTTCACAAACACCCAACCCCACCCCCCATCTTTCCCTCGTTGTTTTCCCGTGTGGTCGGCCAAGAACCCACGACCAAATCGCACCAAACCTCGGAGATAATCATAATTAATACCGCACTAACGAATTATTAGTCGTTATAACCTGTCTTCGAGATCAATTTCATCAAAAATCATCCAAAAACACAATCATTTGACCCTCGAAGTCGCGGACCTGCTACACTGTCGAATCCTATTTTCTGAGATCTAATTCACGAAATTAGCATAGGGCTTTGCTTCCAGATCATAATACGAAGCTAACCTCGAGTTTAATTTGATTATCATCGTGATTTGGGCATCGAACCGAGTCCTCCTCAACCGCAACCTGTTCTTCGTGGGTTCATCATCGAATCGACTTCATTCTGGTAAATTAAAACTATACACATACTCGATTTTAGTCTAGGAATGAAAGCCCCAACCTTGATTTGGCTATTAACATCGATTTGATGTTCAATTGAATCAAAATTGTTTCTAGGGTTTATACGTTTTGAAATTTGGGGATTTTGGATTTGGGATTGGTTAACAGGTAATTGAACACACCTATTAGCTCGATTTTAGATGGGGATTAAAAGCCCTATGAATTTAGGCATTAACATCATCGAATTCGTGGTCAATTGGATTGATTTCGAAACTAGGGTTTATGTTAAATTGGGGGATTTGTTTAAGACGGGTTTTAAGATTTAAAAGCCGAGTTATAACGCGGCTGAGGCCTTTGATCTACTGGTTTGTATGTGGGAGTTTGGGTTTGAGGTCACGGGTTCGAACCCGAGCCTCTGCATATTTTTTTTAAGCCCTGTTTAGCCTTTAAAAAAATTTGTAAAATTCCTAAAAATTATAAAAACAACTTTTATAAACTCTGTTTATTTTTAAAGCATCAACCTTAATTTTCTGTAATTTTCTTTAAGTTTAAACCTTTATAAAATTATATAACAAAGACATTTAGTTAACTATTTTTATGGATTTCTTTTAAATAAATGGTAAAAATCTGATTAAACATAAAACTCCTTATATGTAAGTACCCAATTAATTTCTTGTAAATTAGTTGGTTAAAAACCTTAACAATTTATATTTATATTATTAACAAACGTTATAAATAGTTTATTTTGTTGAATTAAGCTCGTATTTTACAGCCAACTTACAGAGGCCATAACTTCTTTATAACAGATTCAAATCAGTAAAACCTTGTGTCCATGACAAATTTCGTGGAAAGACGAATCTGTTGATATATAAAACATCGAAAAACTCATTCGTTTAGACCTCTAAACAGTCGTTTTCGTAACAGCTAGCAGTTCTGCGCAGCTGTAAAGATCCATGTTTTTCTCATATTTCGGTAATCCAAATCAGAAACTTTTCTAAATGAAAGTTGTTTAGAAATCACTAATCTAGTAAACTGGAGATTTTCAGAATTTTTAAATGTCGTTTAGTATTTTTAACGAGTGCGAAAAGACAGGGGCAGAACTGGAATTTTTCCAATCTAAAATAGGAAAATCCAAACTATAATTTGCGTTACGTTATCGTAGGTTCTCGCGGCGTTAACCGAGCCTAGACCTTGTTTTTGATTATTGTTATTCGTGGATAAGGTACGGATTCTGTTTCCTTGTTATCATAATATTCACTTTTGTTCTGTTACTTATAGTACGGATTCTGTTTCTTTGTTATCATAAGTATTCACTTTTGTTTCCGTTACTTCGTAGTACGGATTCTGTTTCTTTGTTATCATAAGTATTTACTTTTGTTTCCATTACTTGGTAGTTCGGATTCCTGATTCCCGTCTCGTATTGATTTCCGTTTTTGATTCCTGTCATACATAGATAATTTGCTTTTCATTCTGTTATAAGTAGCTTGACTACTTTATATTTCTGAATTTGTTACCCGAGCTCTCCTTATCTTGGGGGTGACCAAGACGCGTTATTGCGGCATCAATAACGTGGCACCAACCGTGGCGGTGAGCTGAGATCGCGGCGTCTCTAAAGAGGACTCTGAAAGTATGTATTGTTATATTATTATTTCCTCAGAGGCGTATGGATCGATCCTAGGCTAGTCCTGTTATTTCCTGATGGATGGTTACACACCATTCCATTCAGGACTCTGGTGAATGGTTTGTATGTCTGCCCATACCTCATTTCACATTGGTTCACGGGCTCGCTACCTGTGTTCCCTCTGTTCAGTTATTATATGATATGATTATTAGCTCGGGGTATGTTCTATCTGATATATGTCTTATGACGTATGTTCTATTTGATATATATATCTTATGATCTTTGATTCTCCGTTATCACCATGTCTGTTTATTTTTTATATCTGCCAATTCTTTGATTATTACCATGTCTGTTTATTTTTGATATCTGCCAATTCTTTGATTATCACCATGTCTGTTTATTTTTGATATCTGCCAATTCTTTGATTATCACCATGTCTATTTATTTTTGGTATCTGCCGATTCTTTGATTATCACCATGTCTGTTTATTTTTGTTATCCGCTATTCCGTTCACTGAGCGTTATGCTCAGGCGTGCTTTTGTTTTCATGCACGTCAGGTCAGCAGGGTAATCCGGGAAACCAGTGAAGAGTGAATTGAAGACAAAGATTATCTGTTACTTTAATTGATGTATTGAACATCTTAATTAGGTTCTTTCGGATTATTTAGTATGTTTGAAGTTATTTCGTCAGACCGTTTCTGTAATATCATGGATTGGTTTTTGATTTGATATCCGTATTAGTGACACGTCAGCCTTGTCGGGTTGGGGTGTTACATTTTTCATCATGATAAATTATCTGGGTTTGTTGATATCACAGAGGAAAGCAAACCATCCTCTTTGATTATTGTTAACGAAATTGGTAATATCACTACATTTCTTTCCTTATAATTTAGACTAGTGGTGAGCCCGCGCGATGCCGCGGAGTGGACATTTTACAAGTATTAAGTATTGCTTAACACGTAGTTAAAAATAACAAGAGGAATATTGTATACTTGGTAAATATAGTTTATGTAACATAACATAACATACCCAGTAATTCCCACTCAAGAGCAGGGTCTGGGAGGGGTAGGTGGCGGCGAGTCTTTCCTCTATCTAGTGAGATAGAGAGACTGCTTCCGAAGAGATAGTTTATGTATAGTTGGTAAACATAGTAGAGAAAGATACTGGGATCCAGTGAGCTTGAGAAGGTTATTGTACTTGCTAAATCCATAAACTACCACTCAACATGTACTTCTGAATAAAACAACATGAAACCAACCAAGACAAGTTATCGATTATAGTCACCTTACACCATCTTACATATGAATACTAAATTGCCTATTACAGAAAAATTCTAAACACCTACTTAATACAAATTAGTAAACATCTTGTTGATCTGGGTACAAATAACGTAGGTCAAGTCTTTAAAATGACACAAGTAGTGATATATGATTTGTTAAAAAATAGGGGAGAATTTACTTAATACAAAAGAGTCAACTAAAGCGTCATTTAATTGACCAAATATACATACTCTTTTAACATAAAACTCTTTTGTAGGTGTCGGTACCTACAAATATACATACTCTTTTAATTGACCTATTACATAAAACTTAGCTAGAGTCGCATGATATTACATTTAGTTTAGTAATTAATCTTCTTATAGGTTGTTAGCTGAACCTCTAAATCCCACAATAACAAGTTTCAATACCTCATCGAAGACCACTGATACCTTCTTCAAAAATAAGCAAGGCTAAATAAGATAATAAAAGTAATGAAATATTAAAACTAACATACTGCAATACTTAACCCCCAAACATCATAATCTCCATGCAAATATTGTTCTTGCTTGTTTTAATAATCCTTGATAATATAAAAAAGAGCTTGGTACCCTTAGTATGAGACTAAGAAACTGAATTCAATGAACAATGAATGAACAATACTAATTACTAAACCAGATCATCTTTCAAGTTCAGTCATTTATCTTTCATTGATTCTTTATTACTGTTAATTGCTAAAAAAGATTAGATTTCTTTTGTAAATACTTATGCGGATTACTATCAAAACACAGAAAACCTAAATGCAAGTATTATTAACTACCAACCTACCTTTGCTTCATTTAGCGCCGCGCATTATAAACTGATACCCATTGCGAAGCAGGACTACCTACACGCACTTTCTTCTTCGATTGTTCGTCTTCTTCTAAATTTATAAGCAATCTACCCCGTTTCTGTCCAACCTAATAAAACAATTTCATGGTAGGAAATAAGTATGTTATTATATAAGAACAACGTAATTGATACACACAAAAAGAGAAGAAAAAAAAAACCTTGAGAGCTCCATAAAATCCAAAATTTAACTTCTTTCTTTTTGCACTTCTTGCAAGTATGATGCTTTTGTTTACCGTAAATGGTTCAAGTTCTTAACAAAATAGTACACATGACTGTTTTTACTCATTTAAGAACACAGATACTGAAATACACACCATAAATCCATGCTAACAGTGAGCAATCATCAAACAAGAACAATAATAACAATTATAATAATCTACACTTTACAGTGGTGTTTACACACTGATTTGCACACTTACGCCATGGTGGTGGACTGGTGATGCAATAAGAGACATTTGAAAGCTGATCTTTAGCAGGGTGTGGTTGCGGATCATCTTGTTTAGGTGGTGCTGCTGCTCCCCCTCCTGCCATACCTTCTTTTTTCTTCAACCCCAACAAAAACCCTTAAATCTTTGACACAAAAACTTTGATTTCACCAATTTTGACACAAAATCTTGAAACAAATGTTCAATAAACCCCAGAAATCTTGATCACCATAACCTGCAGAGCAATTCTTTACCAAATGTAGTATCAAAACTCAAATGTGAAATGTCTGTGCTAAAATTGCAATTTTGATTGGAAACATAAAAGGGGTTGAATGAACACTTTAATTTGACATATAAAAAGAAAAAGGGGTGTGAAACAGATTCAAGAAAGAAGGAGAGAGTTGAGTAACGAATCAAGAAAATTAAATTCCATAAATCTTGATGAGAGGAATATTTTATGGAGAAAATTGGTTTAGGTTTACAGAGTTTCACTTTTTTGTAAATGAAAAGTTTAAAGTGAAAGCATCTCTCTCTACCTTCTTCCCCACTGTCAACTTTTGCTCATCACTGCACTTTGTACAGTCATGCACAAGGAAGCCATTAATATGGCCCTGCCTTAATGATTTGTATTGATTAATCACATAATAAATTTTACAAGAGCCATTAAATGAATCCCTTTAAAATTTCACATAAAAAATCAATTATCACAAGCCATTGAGTTTTAAAATCATGTCTTATAAAAGTACAGAGGATTCAAGTTCTTATAAAGAACAAATCATATATATTTATGAGTAAATTAAGCTTGTCTTTTTCAAATGAAAATTGAATTTTACTAAAACTGATAATTTTAACGGATGTGCAACAAGTAAAAATACTAATTGCTCCTTTTCGGTACCACAAGGAACCTGATACATATTCCCAGAAAGAAAAATAACATTAAAATATAGAATGAACATCAATAACTCACTATGTAAATAATGTCACTGCAAAATCAACACATAATTGACTTTATGTAAAACATAACTGGTATTCCATAACATATAACATTGCTCTTGAAGGAAAATCTTTGAATTTAAAAAAGTTATCATAACAGTAAGCTTATGTTATCTCAAAAGAGCATACCATCCATATCGATTATAGTCTCACCTCAAAGTGTGTCTCACCACAGAAACATGAAATAGTCACCATTACCGGACATGGAGCACAAGCACCTCTACAATAATGAAACTCGGTCACTAAAAATATAAGATCTTACATGTATAAAAATCATAAATTTAAGAAATATTGTCATGTAAGAAGTAGTAACAACGTATTTCAAGATGGTTTGTTTTGTTTCCCTTTTTCTTATAACCGTGAGAAGCCTGTCACCAGCGGTTACACCACAGGCAGGGGGGCTTCAAATTGTTATGAAAAGTTGCGGCGATTTAAATACTCATTAGCAAAACACATACATCCGTAATGCTATTAGCCATTAAACTATTTAATTAATTAATTAATATACATGCTGTGACAGAATGCAAACAACAGCATTATAACTGCATACCTGTGGCATGAAACTGAGTCCAAGACTCATTGAGATAATCCAGAAGATCACCAACTATTGAACCACTTTGTCCACAGGTAGAAGAATTCTGCACCAAAAAAACTCATATAACAGAATAAACAACCTAATAAACTTCATATTTTTTACCAACTAACATCAGAAGACCAGAATTATCAAACTGTATCACACCTAGACACATTATAACATGCTGAATAGAGTTTATCTTCAACTATCAAGAGCATTAACTTCTAATACTCATTTAAATTGACATAAATTTGTACTACAAATCAAAGAAATTCACTCTGATTCAAATATAGAGGCTATTATATGTAAACGTAACATTGTGATTGTAGATATGAGGTAACCTCGGGGTTCACTTAGAACATAGGTAAGCTAATGATAAACATAATATACAAATCAAAAGAATGATAAATATACAAAAAACTAAAACGAACTTTAATAAAACAGAATTAAATTACCTTAAGATCCCAAGAACCCTAGGAACGTTTTCGTTAATGAATTTCAGCTTCTTCTTCAAACGTCTGTCTCTGTTGTTCATTAGCACACACTACTTATTTTGTACACATACACTTCACAGTTCAGTAGCAAGCCGAAAACATGTGAATTATGTGAAGCAAGTATATAAAAGCTACTAAACTTTCTAATCAAATCGTTAAAATCTTTCACACAACCTTTAGCAAAAACAAAAACATATGTACCAACTCTTAATGCCGGATGCTTTTACTTTGTTGAATGGGATATAATCATCTCAAATTATATAACTCGATACATATAAGAGAATAAAGAAATCAAAATCTTACACTAACAATTAATGGGTAATTCAAAATACGACCTCAAAAGATTTTTCACAAGAACATACCTAGTAATTTTGGGATTTCCTAGCAAGGAAGATGATAATCAAAGTCAATGATCTAAAACTCCAATTACTAAATATCTCGCTAGTTAACAAAACATTTATATTATGCAATAGAATTCAATGTATCAAGCGTGCTTTTATGAAAAGAATAATGAATAAACATGAGTTAACTTTGTTGTTAAATAGAATGCATGAATGTTATTTTTTACTAAATGTGTCTGTAGTTTAAATAATACAAAGGTAAAAATATGCCCTACAGACCATTTCAATGTATTTTGATTCATCCCCTATGAGTGCCTCTATATCATTGTTCTTAGAGTTCTGCACGTAAAAGTGAATGATTTGATAAAAATGTCTATATACAGATGTTGAACAACGAACCAAAAAATTATATATACTATTTCTTTCTACAATTTCTTATCTGATTCTGCCATGATTCCTAAAAAGTTCATCATTTTGCCAATAACTGACACAATTAAAAAAATCAACATCTCATCTTCTCTAAAGTAGGAGATGATGAACTTAAACTATCCACTAAATCTCCTTTAGAATGTGACTTAATAAATTGATTTGCTAAATCTTGTGTGCTTGTTCACTGAAACAAAGTAGCTTGTTACACACCTCTGTGAAGATGTTAATCAATATATTCATCTTTGTATAACATAAATGCTCTAATCAAGCATTAATTTTCATCAAAACATCAGCAATTCATCAAATTAGAAAGAAAAAACCCCCCTAAAAACAGGTTTAGATTGCACATTTCGTAGAGACATCAAGAAACAACATAGAAATTAGGGAATCAAGCATTGAACAAATGGAAAAGGAAAGGAAAATGTTAAATTCGTACCTGTAAAACCACAGAGAAGAAGCAAACGTATACGACTGTTGTTGCGAGTGAAATCAGGGTTACAAACGACGATGATGAAATTAGGCGCAGGTGGAGCATCGGCTCTTTTGCAGGTGAAAGCTACGGCGACCACACCTCACACACAGTGTCTGTGTCTTGTTCCTCCTCTTTCCGAAACTTCCGGTACCCTTACCCTGCAATTAGCGCAAAGATTCCACAAACTCCGCATCTTCAACTCCCCCGGAGTCTCCGTCGCTACTAATGGACGATTGAGGGGCAGCAATAAATGATGCAGTCATTGCCTTCTCCATTGAATGTATAACGCACACAATTGATGCTTATCCTCGGAACCGACAGAGGGGAAGGGGAGCGGTTGAATGGCGAGGGGGAGGGAAGACATGAAAAGGCGCGTCTTACAGAATATGTTAAATTACACTTCTACCCATGATTCGTGCATTATAATGTAAAACTCTTCAATATCGTTATTTTAACAATGATATAGAGGCACTCATAGGGGATTAAAGCGTGTTTCTGTACGTAGGAGTGTTCTTGTACCCAGTTTTATCATGATACCTTCTTCAATGTATTTTAATACAAAAGTTTTAGTAAACATCAGTCGCATAGGTGTCCTCAAGTAGGTCAAGTCTTTAAAATGACATCGTTATTTTAACATAACAAATATACATACCCTTTTAATTATGATATATAGGACTTTCTCTCCTATTGTGCCTAGCATGCGTTACGTATAAATGCTTATGTAGTTTTTTAATTTTCAGTTTAAATCTGGGTACAAGAACACATGACCGAAAGATGATTGATTTTGAGTAAAACGAAAATTGCATTTCACGACGAATATGTCTAGAGTTCAAATGCTAAAGACTTCAAGAACACATAGGGTTTAGAGAGTTTTAATCCATGTTTTCATTTGATTAGGATGGATCAATATATGGCATTACAGAGTGCAGCTTGGATGGGCAATATCTTTATCTATGTTCTTAGTTTCTAACTTTGTAATTGTTTTCACCAAGATGCATGTAGGTGAGCCTCTAATAGGTTCTGATATGGGTATACTTCTGCAGGTTCCTGTGGCAAGTGGGGGTGGATCATACCCTTTTTTCTATTGACGTCCCAAGAAATACATGGTTCTTGTTTTCCAATAGATCACAAACCTAAACTTTGATGTTGTGGTTTCTACAATTTGTTTTAACAGAAATGTTGTTTTGGCCATGTGATATACCTCATAGGGGTCATATGAATCTCCAAGTCGTGGATCGATTAGATCATGCAATGCAAGGCTCTCAACTAATGGTTCCGCCTGTATTACAAGGTAGAAACTTTTATATATACATATAAAAAAAGTACCCACATATGGGAAAAGAGATCTGAATGGCACATTTAAGTTACAACATGAGGTGCTTTTCCAAAAAAAAACAGTGACATAGAGATGAAGCATGACCCATATAAATAAGAACCCGTTTGACCCGTTTCCCATCTTGCCACCTCTATTGTTCTATCTCAATAGTATATGAAGTTATTATAGTCTGATATGAAAATGATGCATAAGACCAAAGGACATACCCATTGTCTCAGGGATTGACAGTGATCTTCAATATTTGAATTAACAACTTTTCGTCCTGATATTAATTGTATAAGAGTAATACCATAAGCGTAAACATCTGTTCTGACCGAAACCATACCGTTCTCTGCATATTCTGGCGCAAGATAACTGCATAATATAAAAACATCAATTCTTCAGCCTTCATAGAAACAACAGTTCAAATTCTATATGGAACTCAGATCAAGGCTCACAAGTATTACTCCATACACGTTTGTAACCTTATTATTTGTTGATTGAATCTCATGCGTGAAGAAGTGAGAGCTTCCCAGGAGGTCCCCCTCCCTAATACTAATCCAATCAAGGTCTCCTATATTGGAGTTCTCTGTTGAGAATTAATGCTTCACACAACAAAATCCATTCTGTTTCACATAATATCAATTTCAAACACCTAATATAAGTTTACAGCTTGCAGAAGTGTGAATGCTATGAAAGTTTGATGATTTAAGAAAAATCATTAAACTGAAAACTATAACAACCTTTAATACTAATCCAATCCAGGTCTCCCACATAATATCAATTTCAAACACCTAATATAAGTTTACAGCTTGCAGAAGTGTGAATGCTATAAAAGTTTGATGATTTAAGAAAAAGAATCATTAAACTGAAAACTATAACAATCTTTAAATCAAAAATCGTAAAACTAAGCAAATATGGCCACCTAAACTTTGATGTTGTGGTTTCTACAATTTGTTTTAACAGAAATGCTTGAAACTTGCACCTTGCCGACATATAATACAAAATACATCAAACGTTGGTAGAAAAAAAGCATGGAATAGCTTATTGACCATATAGTTGGACTTATACCAAGCCAACAACACCATAAAAATAAGTTTACTGTAAAAGTAATTTCTTCTTTAACCATGATATTAAATTAAGAACAACAAAATTCAACATTTTAAATACCTCAATGAATGGTTTTACATGTGTTGCATCATGTGTGTCGGTTTTCTAAAAGAGGCTCCGTAATATTCCTTGCAAACGTTCCATCTTCTCCGCTTTATGCTCCTCTTTATCATTGCCTTCTTTTTTTAATCATCCTGCATGACAACAAAATCAAAATTACTACTTTATAAATCTAATAAATGCAGCTAATAGACTCCATGTTATTAGTTAAAATAACATTAGAACTCAATAATTTCCTCTTGGTTATCACAACAAAAGATATACTATCACATACAATAATATGTATAACATGTATCTAATCTGTTACGACGTGCTAACAGCCAAATACCCAATAGGTAATGCTTACCAAAGCTGGAGTTAGACATCCGTATTATGTCAAACTTGCTCCAAAACATGAAATCCAAAGCTCCATGTTCTAATGTTTGGATTTTTGCAGGTGTTTCTGTTTCTGGAGAATTAGATGAACATTGGAAGACAGTTAATTCAAATTTAAATAAATTGTTAGTGTGTAAAAGCATTTTATATCAAGATAAAAGTTTATGAGGTCATATACGGTACTTCTATCCCTACACTCAAAGCTGGTAATTTGATGCAAATATTTTTTATGATTTGGTTTTGAAAACCTACTTAAACAATATCATACTTCCCAAGAGAAGTGTAAGTAATGTTATGCATTAATCTTTTCTGGTAATAGGAATAAAGTTCATGCCTGATTTAGTTTGTCATGATTGTGCACTTTTTAATAGTAACATTTATAAAAGAGTAGTTTACAAATATGAATCTAGTTCTACCATATCATGAATACACCACCTTAACACAAATTTTTAAAGATGTAGGTAAAAAGCTGTGAAGAGGGAAAAATCCATATCTACGATCATAACATAATAAAATATTTAAAATCTAATTTGAAATGTGTGCCTGTTCATTTTTAAACTTGAACTTTGTCACTATTTAAAGTATAGCTTCTGTTAGTGCACCCTTTATTCAGGTAGTTATTAAATAAACTAATCCACCAGAATTCCACTATAAAGTATGTGCTTTGCACTCAACAAAAGCCTCGTAAAGCATCATTCATTCAGTCTATTGATGGCAACCTCTACCTTCACTTAATTTTCACTACTATCCCTATTTTTCCTTGTAACTAAAGTAAGCAACAACTAAAATTATGAGCAGGACATTTAATTTTTGTTTTAGCATATAGGCAGAAAAGTTTCTTATTTGACACTTGAAAACGAATCAATTATGTTTGATGCGACACACAATCTGATCATCCAAAGTCATATAAAAAACTTACATCCAATATAACCACTCCATGTTAGGTTAATTAGATCCATACATCAAACCAAAAAATGCAATGAAATGGTTAAAAAGTTGAAAGTAGTCATAGCAATCTATACTATATACAAAACTCAAATCAGTTGTGGAATTAAGATTTGAGGCAACCCATCTGACTAACAGTAGTTATTGCAAATCAAATCAGATGAGATATCACTTGGCAGCAACAAAAACTTAATGTTATAGAGACAAACAACAATATCATAAAAAGTAAGACAACCTACCAACAGGTGCTTTAGGTTCAACAATAGCAATGTTAAACAAATCATTCAATTCCTTCTATCTGGCTTTCTCTTCTACCTTTTGTTTCTGTCAATTAAAAAACCCATAATCAATTCTCACAATAACTGAAATCAATCAATCAACATACTGAAAGAACCCTAACAAAATCCAATACCTTCGCACTCGTGATGATGAAATTGCCAAAAAAACTAAAACCCTATAAAATTTAAGATATTGTCAAGCTGGCAATCGAATTTCAACACGACTGAAGCAAGTTAACCCACCAATTCTGTAAGAAAAGCACACCTTCTTGGTTCTGTCGATCTGGATGTTGAAATCGCCTGATTGATTGCAGCATTTACTTGAGTTTATGAGGTCGAGTGCGGTGACATGGATAGGGATTTGAATCGGGGAAGGTGCTTCAATCGGGGCTTCAATAGCCATTCAACTACTGAAACGAACCGAAGCGAGGGAATCATTGTATGTAGGGGAGAAGGGAGTGTAACGGGGCTGTAATCAGAAAACATAGATTGACGACTTACAACGAATAATTTACTGAAGATTTGATGAAATTGATGGAAACAGAGGCTTAGGGTTTTACATCGGAGAACAAAAAGTCTCCGGTTAGAAGATATCTTTTCTGCAACGTTGCCGATCGTTTCAATTGAAGCGGAGGGTCCCTGCTGAAACCGTCGGCGAAGGAAGGGGAAACGGGGAAGAAGAGCATCAATCGAAAGGGAAGGGGGCCGGTGAGTTTGGAATCAGGGAAAATGAACTTCTTGAGCAAGAGTTAATGCCAAAATCGATTCAGATTTTGAAAGGGGAGTTTAGTGATGGTAACCGGCGATCGGTGAAGGAGAAGCAAACATAAAGGCGCGTCTTACAGGCATAAGTAAATTACCAGTCTGTACGTAGGAGTGTTCTTGTACCCAGTTTATCCCTACACTCATAGACTTGACCTACGTACAGGCATAAGTAAATTACCAGTCTATCCCTACACTCATAGACTTGACCTACTTGAGGACACCTATGCGACTGATGTTTACTAAAACTTTTGTATTAAAATACATTGAAGAAGGTATCATGATACACACAAATAGGTCAATTAAACTTCATCCCCTATGTTAAAAGAGTTTTATGTTAAAAGAGTATGTATATATGTTTATAACTAAATGTAATGATCAACAAGCAGTAAATTCTCCCCTATTTTTTCCTTGGTCAATTAAATGACGCTTTAAAGCAAAAACAAATAAGGTCGAGTTGTCCTCAAGTTGTACCGACACCTATGTTTAACTTCATCATATCAGTTACTACACAATTTAGTTATAACGTTCGTTAATAACTTATGATTGACCCAAGGTTTTTTTTTTCTTTTGGTATACTTAATCATTATTTGTTTTATAATAAATAATAATTTTGACGAATAACGGTCTTGGATTCAGACTGTGCACAGATGGAATCTGCTTATTACCAGCTAAGTCTTTTCCAAAACTCTTCTTATTTATGTCTTTCTTTTTAATTTCCACATTGAGGACAATGTTTAAATTAAGTGTGGGGATAGGAATACATGTGTCTTAGGTTTAATTTCATTGAGTCATTCTTTTAATTTTTGCGTGTGTTTAGTTAATTTTATTTTAGTGTGTCTTTAAAAATCAAAAAAAAAAAAAAAAAAAAAACAAAAATTAGAAAATTTCCCTGATTTTGATGTTTGCATATATTAAAAATGGAAAATGATAGGTACAGTCAGGTGTCTGGTTTTCAACTACTATATGTATGAGATAATAAATAATTGAAAGCGTGTCTGATTTGGGATGCACGGGTAGGCCCAGCCGATTTTGAAGGGTTTTCATAGATGTATTCTAATCCATCTAATTAAATATTTAATTTACTATATGTGTTCTCGCTAGATGGAAGTCGAAACTGTTGGAAGGTTGAAAAAGCACCGCTGTAGGTTGATACCCGTTTGTATTTAAGATTAGCATAGTTGGCACACGTTATGTGGCGCCTTAGGATTCCATCTTAGTATTGTGTGAGTTTGAAAATGACAATTAGGTGCGAGAGGGCATTCAAAAACCTCTAGGCCAGTGCTTAATGATTGTGGCCTGAAGCTTATGTGCTTGACAGCTGGGATGGCGACTTGGCTGGCAACACCTCTGAGTTAGGGTCGTGATCCTGTTGTTTTTAAATCTTGCACAAAATAAAAAAAAAAAAAAAAAAAAAAAAAAAGACAAAGCCTATGGTGTTGCTCAAGGGGATGGTGACTCAGTGGGCAACAGCCCTCTAGGTGGAGTCTTATAAAAAAATATATGTATATATATATATATATATATATGAAAAGTTGCAAAAGAAGAATAAGTGCTGAAAAGAAAAATATTTATAGTGCAGCTTAGTTTCCATCAAAATAAGCTAGTTTTAAATACATGTGGGTATTGGGTTACAGTGGTAGAAAAATCATGGATTTTTGATTTAGTCTATGCTTCGGAGATTTGATAACAGGAATAGATACCGACTTGTGAGAATTCATGATTAATAAAATAGAATACTTGAACCTAAATGCTATACTCTTGGGGACTTGGATGATCGGTGGTTGGGTTTAAATGGACAAATATACCTTGTGATCGCGGTTAACACGTTAGTAAACTTTAATAAGTAATTAGACTTAAATGTTGAAAATCAGATTTAAACTTGACTATGATTCCATTTGCATAAGTCTTTTTCAGGGACGAAAAAGAGTTAAGTGTGGGGATGTTTGATGTGTTGCAAAACACATATGTTTTTCATGCGATTTCTGTATATATTTTTAGTCTTTATTTTCCGTTTTTATTAGTTTTCGGTTTCTATTTACGTATTTGTGTATTTGCAGGTATTTGTGATTCAAGAAGCGTAAATGGTTGATTTTTGAAGAATAAACAAGCATGCGAGCTAAGGAACGGAAGAAGCTTGGTCAAATGGGAGATTTCTGAAAATCCTTATCTTGGCGCGTCGCCAAGATGATGACAGGATCTGAGAGACGCGCCAAGATTCCCGCGTCAGAAATCGACTATTTTGTTTTTAGCGCGTAGCGAAGATTTTGGTGGTTATTTTGGCGACGCGCTAAGATTGCTAAACCGAGAAATTTTGCCCTAGATCATTATTTAAGGTTTTATAAAAAACCTAATGAGGGCAGACGGCAGGAGGCGACTTCCAGACGAAAAAGGAGACGATTTTGGAGATCCCAAGCAAAGAACAAGCAATTGGAAGCATCAAGGAGCAAGGATTGAGCAAGAGGATTGAAGATTCAAGGGTGTTATTCATCGGTTTCATCTTCTTCTTGTTTACTCTTGCTTTTGAATCATGTTTACTGAGTTGTTTATGAACTTTAGCTACTGTTTTGATATGGTTCTTGGGTAAACTTCTGTAGCTACCTAGGTTTTGATGAATATGCATGTTTGATTATGAATTTTATCGGTTTTTTGGAACAATGATTGTGTTTAATTGCTAATGAGAAGATATTGGTTTGAATGATCAGTTGTGGACGTGTGTTTAGATCAGTTTTGAGTAGTGATTTATCATTCCACGTGTTCCTTGGTGATTGTCTGTCATAGAATAGGTACATGCTAGATCATTTACTATATGTTTGCGATTTTGGATGATTTGCTAGACGTAGTGAGTCATTGGAATGATTTGTCTTGAAATTGACTAACTAAATATGCAACTAATCTTAATACTGTGAAGTTGATTAGGTTATCAGTTTGTCTAGTGTGTTGCGATTGCTAGGTTAGAATCTCTGTGAGGAGTTCTGTCTAGTTTACCCTTCACATCTTGTTTACCGAATCTGATCAGTCACCCGATATCTATCCCCTTGCCTTAGGACCGCTCGCGCTGTGAAGTAGAGTGTCTGTCTTAGGGTATTGAGTCACTTGCGCCGTGAGGTAGAGTGTCTTTCGGGTGCCTTGTTAGCATAGTTGGAGAACCTGTGAGGGGAATCCATTAACGGTGTTTTATCGGCTTATTAGGTCAATCTAGTTGCTTCCCTTGAAAGTGTCGAGGTTTCTCTAGGTCCCTTTTAAGTTAGTATCTTCAGATCCCGGTTACACAAGTATTTCCAAAACCGTTAGAAGAAAAGCCAAAACATGTATAGGATTCTTGCCTAGGTAGTGTTTTCTTCTCCTGATTTAAATCTAGTCAATTCCTTGTTTTCTGTCCAGTCTTAGTTCTTTTAAAGTAATTTAAAACAAACCCCCCATTTACTTTCATTTAGTATTTTTAGTCGAGTCTTAGGTAAGTTTACTTTACGTTTTCCATACAGAAATCTTTGGGTTCGATAACTCGGACTTTAAAGCTATTCTGCAATTGACCGGTACACTGCCAGTTGTGTTGCTTAGGATCGAGTCTTAGTTTTATAAATTTAAAGCTTTTTAGTGTCTAGTTAGAGTTTTATTTGTTAGTCTAATTTAGTATAGTCTAGCACACATCAAAGTTTTTGGCGCCGTTGCCGGGGATTTCTTGGCGATTGCGTTAATTAGACTTACTTGATTTAATTGCTATTTGTGCTAAGTGTTTTTTTTTTTTAATTAGTTTGTTTTCAATTCTATTTGTTTTATTTTATTTGTTTGAGTCAGTCTTACGGTTTTTAATTTTGTGTTTTACAGGTTTATGCCCCGCTTGAGATCACAAGGACCACCTCCGGATCAAGATTTGCAGCTTGCGTTGCCCAAATTTAAGGGTGGTACTTCTTCTCTTTCTGTTTTTGATTCTACATCTTTTCCTACAGCACCTTCTTTTATTTCTTCTGCAAATTCTAGCCCACCTAGTTCACCACACACACATATGGCTGAAAATCAAACTGTTCATCAGCAAGCCACCAATGGCTTCACAGGAGTTAGCAATCCAATCATACTTCCTACCATTGCTAATGATAACTCCTGGCAGATCCCATCCTACGTCATGACAGCTATCACTAATAACTGTCAGTTCCACGGACGAGAGGATGAGGACGCCCCTGCACACATAGGTCGCTTAGAGCGAATAGGTAGAACTTTTAAGTTGCAGGGTGCGTCTGATGATGCCATCTTTTTACAGCTGTTTCCCTTTTCACTTGCTGATCGAGCCGCCACTTGGCTCGAATCTCATGCAGCTGGTACTTTCACCACCTGGCCGGCTCTTCGTGAGCGTTTTCTTCATAAATACTTTCCGCCGGCCAAGGCATCTAGGCTTAGAGATGAGATACATTCGTTTAGGATGGAGCCCGATGAACCTTACTATCGTGCTTGGGAGAGGTTTCAAAACCTCCTTAGTCGTTGCTCCCAGCATGGTTTGTCTGAATGGGCTTTGGTAGAAAAGTTTTACAATGGGTTGAATTATGAGACGAGAGCTAGGTTTGACACGTCTGCGGGTGGGCATCTCATAGGTAAGAAAAATGTGAATGAGTGTAATGAGATGTTTGAGAGTTTTGCCCAAGCAGAACATGAGCAGCGGTCTGGAAACAGGAATTCCAGTCCTGCCACTGGTACCTCATCTCGAGGAGTTCACCATGTCACCATGGATACTAGTGTGGCTGCTGCTCTTGATAGCCTAGTTCGTGAGGTTAGAGAGCTGAAAAAGAAGGTTGATAGGTGTGAGCTATGTAGAGGTGACCATGCCACTAGTGAGTGCCCTTTGATAGGTCAAGAGCAAGCCAGTTATGTAGGTAACAATTCTTATAACTCCGGTTGGAGAAATCAGATCAACTGGCGTTCTTCAGGTGCTCCCCCAGGTTTCTCACAGAATTCTAATCAAAACCAGGGGCAGGGTAGTGGTTCAGGTGGTCAGTCAGGGCAGAATAGTGGAGATTTAAGTAGAATAGAGAATCTGTTGACTCAGTTAGTGGTCAAAGATGCAAAAACACAACAGATTCTAGCTGAGCATGATAATCTTCTGAAAAACCAACAGTCAGCTTTCCTAGATCTCCAGAGGACCATAGGGGACATAGCTAGAAGGTTAGATGAGAGGCCCCCAGGTCAGTTGCCCGGTAATACTCAACAGAACCCGAATGCACATGTTAAGGCCATTACAACTAGGTCGGGTAGGCAGTTAGATGAGGTGAGAGGCCCTATAGTTGAGGAGGTCATGTTTGAAAAGGATGAGAGTGAGAAGGTAGTAGAGAATCCCTCTGGGGATAGTGGTGTTAGGAAGCCTAGCGTGTTTGAGCGTTCTCCGGTGATTGATCATTCCCGTCTCCCGTTTCCCGATAGGCTTAAGAATCAAAAGTATGAAAAGGATTACGGGCACTTTTTGGATTTGTTTAAACAATTGAAGGTCAATCTCCCGTTCATAGAGGTAATTAAGTGGATGCCTAGGTATGCTAAATTTTTGAAAGACCTTTTGAAGGATAAAAGCAAACTAGGTGAAATTTCGAGTGTTTCCTTGTCGGGTGAGTGTTCTGCGGTGGTCATGAACCAACTACCGGAGAAATTGGCAGATCCCGGGGTCTTCACAATCCCGTGTCTGTTTGGTAGTGAAGTTCAATGCCACGCGTTGGCAGATTTAGGAGCTAGTATCAATCTTATGCCCTATTCCTTGTATGAGAAGCTAGGTTTAGGTGAGTTGAGCCCAACGCGCATGACACTTTCCCTTGCTGATAAATCTGTTAAGCATCCGCGGGGAATTGTAGAGAATTTATTGGTTAAGGTTGGTAAGTTTGTGTTCCCCGTGGACTTTGTAGTGTTAGACATGGAGGCTGATGAACGAGTTCCTATCATTCTAGGTAGACCCTTCTTGTGTACTGCTAAAGCTAACACTAATGTGTTTAAGGGTGAGATCACACTTCACGTGGGAGAGGAGAGTGTAGTGTTTGAGGTTGCCAAATCGATTAGGGGTCCTAGTATTCCAAAAGAGTCGGTGTCCTTGATCAATTTGTGTGAGGTGGATGATAGGATGATGGAGAATGAGAGAGTGTATTCAGTTGAGGAGGAGGATGAGTTAGATCGAGTGGTGAATGAGTTTATGCGAGTTTGTGAAAGTGATGATGAGTTAGTTGATTGTGAATTTGAGAAGTTTGTGGTTGAGGATAGCAAATCCCCAAGTGTGGGGATGTTAGAGTTTGATAGAGAACCGCCACCATTAGCAAAACCCAAGTGTGGGGATTGTTGTGATTTGATTGATTCTGAATTTGGTGGTTTCTTGTTTAGTAGTGAGTTTGGATGTGAGGTTGTTAGTTTCGGGGGTGAGCTGGGTCTTCATGATCCCCCATAAGTTGATCTGAGTGATGGTTTTTGGGTAGTGACCCGTTTGTAGAGTTTGTAGAGTCAGATTGTTTATTTTATTTGTATTCCCCTTTTTTGTTGAGTCAGATTGTTTATTTTTATTTAGTCTGTTTGATGCTGTGTTTGCCTGGTAGAGTGTTTGTTTTGCAGGTTTGGAATAATTCACCCGTACTCAATCTCCATTCGGGTGAATATATCCAACACTTTTTAAGGAGGCAAACAGTGATTCCTGATCGCGAATGAAATGCTATACGATCAGAGGTTTTGGATTCAGACTGTGCACAGATGGAATCTGCTTATTACCAGCTAAGTCTTTTCCAAAACTCTTCTTATTTATGTCTTTCTTTTTAATTTCCACATTGAGGACAATGTTTAAATTAAGTGTGGGGATAGGAATACATGTGTCTTAGGTTTAATTTCATTGAGTCATTCTTTTAATTTTTGCGTGTGTTTAGTTAATTTTATTTTAGTGTGTCTTTAAAAATCAAAAAAAAAAAAAAAAAAAAAAAACAAAAATTAGAAAATTTCCCTGATTTTGATGTTTGCATATATTAAAAATGGAAAATGATAGGTACAGTCAGGTGTCTGGTTTTCAACTACTATATGTATGAGATAATAAATAATTGAAAGCGTGTCTGATTTGGGATGCACGGGTAGGCCCAGCCGATTTTGAAGGGTTTTCATAGATGTATTCTAATCCATCTAATTAAATATTTAATTTACTATATGTGTTCTCGCTAGATGGAAGTCGAAACTGTTGGAAGGTTGAAAAAGCACCACTGTAGGTTGATACCCGTTTGTATTTAAGATTAGCATAGTTGGCACACGTTATGTGGCGCCTTAGGATTCCATCTTAGTATTGTGTGAGTTTGAAAATGACAATTAGGTGCGAGAGGGCATTCAAAAACCTCTAGGCCAGTGCTTAATGATTGTGGCCTGAAGCTTATGTGCTTGACAGCTGGGATGGCGACTTGGCTGGCAACACCTCTGAGTTAGGGTCGTGATCCTGTTGTTTTTAAATCTTGCACAAAATAAACAAAAAAAAAAAAAAAAAAAAAGACAAAGCCTATGGTGTTGCTCAAGGGGATGGTGACTCAGTGGGCAACAGCCCTCTAGGTGGAGTCTTATAAAAAAATATATATGTATATATATATATATATATATATATATATATATATATATGAAAAGTTGCAAAAGAAGAATAAGTGCTGAAAAGAAAAATATTTATAGTGCAGCTTAGTTTCCATCAAAATAAGCTAGTTTTAAATACATGTGGGTATTGGGTTACAGTGGTAGAAAAATCATGGATTTTTGATTTAGTCTATGCTTCGGAGATTTGATAACAGGAATAGATACCGACTTGTGAGAATTCATGATTAATAAAATAGAATACTTGAACCTAAATGCTATACTCTTGGGGACTTGGATGATCGGTGGTTGGGTTTAAATGGACAAATATACCTTGTGATCGCGGTTAACACGTTAGTAAACTTTAATAAGTAATTAGACTTAAATGTTGAAAATCAGATTTAAACTTGACTATGATTCCATTTGCATAAGTCTTTTTCAGGGACGAAAAAGAGTTAAGTGTGGGGATGTTTGATGTGTTGCAAAACACATATGTTTTTCATGCGATTTCTGTATATATTTTTAGTCTTTATTTTCCGTTTTTATTAGTTTTCGGTTTCTATTTACGTATTTGTGTATTTGCAGGTATTTGTGATTCAAGAAGCGTAAATGGTTGATTTTTGAAGAATAAACAAGCATGCGAGCTAAGGAACGGAAGAAGCTTGGTCAAATGGGAGATTTCTGAAAATCCTTATCTTGGCGCGTCGCCAAGATGATGACAGGATCTGAGAGACGCGCCAAGATTCCCGCGTCAGAAATCGACTATTTTGTTTTTAGCGCGTAGCGAAGATTTTGGTGGTTATTTTGGCGACGCGCTAAGATTGCTAAACCGAGAAATTTTGCCCTAGATCATTATTTAAGGTTTTATAAAAAACCTAATGAGGGCAGATGGCAGGAGGCGACTTCCAGACGAAAAAGGAGACGATTTTGGAGATCCCAAGCAAAGAACAAGCAATTGGAAGCATCAAGGAGCAAGGATTGAGCAAGAGGATTGAAGATTCAAGGGTGTTATTCATCGGTTTCATCTTCTTCTTGTTTACTCTTGCTTTTGAATCATGTTTACTGAGTTGTTTATGAACTTTAGCTACTGTTTTGATATGGTTCTTGGGTAAACTTCTGTAGCTACCTAGGTTTTGATGAATATGCATGTTTGATTATGAATTTTATCGGTTTTTGGAACAATGATTGTGTTTAATTGCTAATGAGAAGATATTGGTTTGAATGATCAGTTGTGGACGTGTGTTTAGATCAGTTTTGAGTAGTGATTTATCATTCCACGTGTTCCTTGGTGATTGTCTGTCATAGAATAGGTACATGCTAGATCATTTACTATATGTTTGCGATTTTGGATGATTTGCTAGACGTAGTGAGTCATTGGAATGATTTGTCTTGAAATTGACTAACTAAATATGCAACTAATCTTAATACTGTGAAGTTGATTAGGTTATCAGTTTGTCTAGTGTGTTGCGATTGCTAGGTTAGAATCTCTGTGAGGAGTTCTGTCTAGTTTACCCTTCACATCTTGTTTACCGAATCTGATCAGTCACCCGATATCTATCCCCTTGCCTTAGGACCGCTCGCGCTGTGAAGTAGAGTGTCTGTCTTAGGGTATTGAGTCACTTGCGCCGTGAGGTAGAGTGTCTTTCGGGTGCCTTGTTAGCATAGTTGGAGAACCTGTGAGGGGAATCCATTAACGGTGTTTTATCGGCTTATTAGGTCAATCTAGTTGCTTCCCTTGAAAGTGTCGAGGTTTCTCTAGGTCCCTTTTAAGTTAGTATCTTCAGATCCCGGTTACACAAGTATTTCCAAAACCGTTAGAAGAAAAGCCAAAACATGTATAGGATTCTTGCCTAGGTAGTGTTTTCTTCTCCTGATTTAAATCTAGTCAATTCCTTGTTTTCTGTCCAGTCTTAGTTCTTTTAAAGTAATTTAAAACAAACCCCCATTTACTTTCATTTAGTATTTTTAGTCGAGTCTTAGGTAAGTTTACTTTACGTTTCCATACAGAAATCTTTGGGTTCGATAACTCGGACTTTAAAGCTATTCTGCAATTGACCGGTACACTGCCGGTTGTGTTGCTTAGGATCGAGTCTTAGTTTTATAAATTTAAAGCTTTTAGTGTCTAGTTAGAGTTTTATTTGTTAGTCTAATTTAGTATAGTCTAGCACACATCAATCACATCTCTACTTGGTCAATAAACAAACAAACAAACAAACATACCCAGTGTCTCCCGCTGAAGAGCAGGGTCTGGGAGGGGTATATTTGTTATGCTTTGTTATATGCTTTGCTATAAGCATCCATTTTTATATTAGTTTGTGAAGCTCTTTGCTATAAGCATCCATTTTTATATTAGTTTATACATAATTGTGTGTGCATTAACATCTAGAAGATAAGTTTTCTATTTTCTTTACTGCATGTGACTGCAGTATCCTTAACATCCTTGCTATTCTTGTGTGTATGCATATATATATACACACACACACACACGCACACACACACACACACACACATATATATATATATACTAGTGTGACACTCGCGCGTTGCTGCAGGATAACGCAAATAGTTAGCACAAATATAATGTAATATTACATAAAACTTAGCTAGAGTCGCATGATATTACATTTAGTTTAGTAATTAATCTTCTTATAGGTTGTTAGCTGAACCTCTAAATCCCACAATAACAAGTTTCAATACCTCATCGAAGACCACTGATACCTTCTTCAAAAATAAAGCAAGGCTAAATAAGATAATAAAAGTAATGAAATATTAAAACTAACATACTGCAATACTTAACCCCCAAACATCATAATCTCCATGCAAATATTGTTCTTGCTTGTTTTAATAATCCTTGATAATATAAAAAAGAGCTTGGTACCCTTAGTATGAGACTAAGAAACTGAATTCAATGAACAATGAATGAACAATACTAATTACTAAACCAGATCATCTTTCAAGTTCAGTCATTTATCTTTCATTGATTCTTTATTACTGTTAATTGCTAAAAAAGATTAGATTTCTTTTGTAAATACTTATGCGGATTACTATCAAAACACAGAAAACCTAAATGCAAGTATTATTAACTACCAACCTACCTTTGCTTCATTTAGCGCCGCGCATTATAAACTGATACCCATTGCGAAGCAGGACTACCTACACGTACTTTCTTCTTCGATTGTTCGTCTTCTTCTAAATTTATAAGCAATCTACCCCGTTCTGTCCAACCTAATAAAACAATTTCATGGTAGGAAATAAGTATGTTATTATATAAGAACAACGTAATTGATACACACAAAAAGAGAAGAAAAAAAAACCTTGAGAGCTCCATAAATCCAAAATTTAACTTCTTTCTTTTTGCACTTCTTGCAAGTATGATGCTTTTGTTTACCGTAAATGGTTCAAGTTCTTAACAAAATAGCACACATGACTGTTTTTACTCATTTAAGAACACAGATACTGAAATACACACCATAAATCCATGCTAACAGTGAGCAATCATCAAACAAGAACAATAATAACAATTATAATAATCTACACTTTACAGTGGTGTTTACACACTGATTTGCACACTTACGCCATGGTGGTGGACTGGTGATGCAATAAGAGACATTTGGAAGCTGATCTTTAGCAGGGTGTGGTTGCGGATCATCTTGTTTAGGTGGTGCTGCTGCTCCCCCTCCTGCCATACCCTTCTTTTTTCTTCAACCCCAACAAAAACCCTTAAATCTTTGACACAAAAACTTTGATTTCACCAATTTTGACACAAAATCTTGAAACAAATGTTCAATAAACCCCAGAAATCTTGATCACCATAACCTGCAGAGCAATTCTTTACCAAATGTAGTATCAAAACTCAAATGTGAAATGTCTGTGCTAAAATTGCAATTTTGATTGGAAACATAAAAGGGGTTGAATGAACACTTTAATTTGACATATAAAAAGAAAAAGGGGTGTGAAACAGATTCAAGAAAGAAGGAGAGAGTTGAGTAACGAATCAAGAAAATTAAATTCCATAAATCTTGATGAGAGGAATATTTTATGGAGAAAATTGGTTTAGGTTTACAGAGTTTCACTTTTTTGTAAATGAAAAGTTTAAAGTGAAAGCATCTCTCTCTACCTTCTTCCCCACTGTCAACTTTGCTCATCACTGCACTTTGTACAGTCATGCACAAGGAAGCCATTAATATGGCCCTGCCTTAATGATTTGTATTGATTAATCACATAATAAATTTTACAAGAGCCATTAAATGAATCCCTTTAAAATTTCACATAAAAAATCAATTATCACAAGCCATTGAGTTTTAAAATCATGTCTTATAAAAGTACAGAGGATTCAAGTTCTTATAAAGAACAAATCATATATATTTATGAGTAAATTAAGCTTGTCTTTTTCAAATGAAAATTGAATTTTACTAAAACTGATAATTTTAACGGATGTGCAACAAGTAAAAATACTAATTGCTCCTTTTCGGTACCACAAGGAACCTGATACATATTCCCAGAAAGAAAAATAACATTAAAATATAGAATGAACATCAATAACTCACTATGTAAATAATGTCACTGCAAAATCAACACATAATTGACTTTATGTAAAACATAACTGGTATTCCATAACATATAACATTGCTCTTGAAGGAAAATCTTTGAATTTAAAAAAGTTATCATAACAGTAAGCTTATGTTATCTCAAAAGAGCATACCATCCATATCGATTATAGTCTCACCTCAAAGTGTGTCTCACCACAGAAACATGAAATAGTCACCATTACCGGACATGGAGCACAAGCACCTCTACAATAATGAAACTCGGTCACTAAAAATATAAGATCTTACATGTATAAAAATCATAAATTTAAGAAATATTGTCATGTAAGAAGTAGTAACAACGTATTTCAAGATGGTTTGTTTTGTTTCCCTTTTTCTTATAACCGTGAGAAGCCTGTCACCAGCGGTTACACCACAGGCAGGGGGGCTTCAAATTGTTATGAAAAGTTGCGGCGATTTAAATACTCATTAGCAAAACACATACATCCGTAATGCTATTAGCCATTAAACTATTTAATTAATTAATTAATATACATGCTGTGACAGAATGCAAACAACAGCATTATAACTGCATACCTGTGGCATGAAACTGAGTCCAAGACTCATTGAGATAATCCAGAAGATCACCAACTATTGAACCACTTTGTCCACAGGTAGAAGAATTCTGCACCAAAAAAACTCATATAACAGAATAAACAACCTAATAAACTTCATATTTTTACCAACTAACATCAGAAGACCAGAATTATCAAACTGTATCACACCTAGACACATTATAACATGCTGAATAGAGTTTATCTTCAACTATCAAGAGCATTAACTTCTAATACTCATTTAAATTGACATAAATTTGTACTACAAATCAAAGAAATTCACTCTGATTCAAATATAGAGGCTATTATATGTAAACGTAACATTGTGATTGTAGATATGAGGTAACCTCGGGGTTCACTTAGAACATAGGTAAGCTAATGATAAACATAATATACAAATCAAAAGAATGATAAATATACAAAAAACTAAAACGAACTTTAATAAAACAGAATTAAATTACCTTAAGATCCCAAGAACCCTAGGAACGTTTTCGTTAATGAATTTCAGCTTCTTCTTCAAACGTCTGTCTCTGTTGTTCATTAGCACACACTACTTATTTTGTACACATACACTTCACAGTTCAGTAGCAAGCCGAAAACATGTGAATTATGTGAAGCAAGTATATAAAAGCTACTAAACTTTCTAATCAAATCGTTAAAATCTTTCACACAACCTTTAGCAAAAACAAAAACATATGTACCAACTCTTAATGCCGGATGCTTTTACTTTGTTGAATGGGATATAATCATCTCAAATTATATAACTCGATACATATAAGAGAATAAAGAAATCAAAATCTTACACTAACAATTAATGGGTAATTCAAAATACGACCTCAAAAGATTTTTCACAAGAACATACCTAGTAATTTTGGGATTTCCTAGCAAGGAAGATGATAATCAAAGTCAATGATCTAAAACTCCAATTACTAAATATCTCGCTAGTTAACAAAACATTTATATTATGCAATAGAATTCAATGTATCAAGCGTGCTTTTATGAAAAGAATAATGAATAAACATGAGTTAACTTTGTTGTTAAATAGAATGCATGAATGTTATTTTTTACTAAATGTGTCTGTAGTTTAAATAATACAAAGGTAAAAATATGCCCTACAGACCATTTCAATGTATTTTGATTCATCCCCTATGAGTGCCTCTATATCATTGTTCTTAGAGTTTAACATAAAACTCTTTTAAAATACAAAAGAGTTCATTAAGTAGGTCAAGTCTACTTGTGGATGGAGTTATAAACATATATACATACTCTTTTAACATAAAACTCTTTTGTAATATCATGAGACTTGACCTATTTGTGTGTAGTAACTGATATGATGAAGTTAAACATAGGTGTCGGTACAACTTGAGGACAACTCGACCTTATTTGTTTTTGCTTTAAAGCGTCATTTAATTGACCAAGGAAAAAATAGGGGAGAATTTACTTAAAATAACACATTACGACAAGTACCGTCATTTACTTAATACAAAAGAGTTGTGGTATCATAACTCTATTCAAAATAGGGGAGAATTACATCATCGTATTATTTCAAATAACACAAGTAGTGATATATGATTTGTTAAAAAATAATAATAAACTTACTATGAATATAAAGCAATTATCCAAAGATGGCTCATTGACTGGTTCATATCTATCATAAACATCAAAAAAAATTTCATCAACTGGACCCAAAATATCAAGCCATGGCTTTTAATTCAACTTCAGTTTGATTACTTTCTAACTCTATAGATACAAAATGCAATAAGTTTCCTTTTTGGAGCAACATTATGGGAGTATGAACAACAAAAGAGATACTTGCAGAATGTAAGCTATTATGGTAATATTGACTTATTGCATTTGTTGCCCACAGCATACAACGACCCAAATTCTTACTTTATTGTGAGTAATATTGTTACGGATACATGGTAGACAACTCAGGCAGATGCTAACAAAATTAAAGCCTACTTAAAATGATAATTGACCAAGGAAAAAATAGATCATAATTGTTTAATAATAGACAAAAGCCAGAAGAATGTACCTTGTTAGGCAAGGATCACAAACAACTTTCTTGCACTTGGTTGTTTAAAGGTAGACTTGGCATCTTTTTTGGAGGTCCTCAATGTGTCTCTTTAGCATATCATGTCTAAAACCTCTTACAACAATAAAAGATAAAAAAATAAGTAAATTCATGAACTAAAAAAAATAAAGAATTGACATTTGAAAAGAAAACCTACTGCCGCTTTTGCCATGAGTTTGCTTTAGCCTCACACGTCTTTACCCAAGGCTTCACAACCAACCTTTGTTCTTATTGCTAAAATGTTAATTACATTCGGCGCCGGAACACACCAATCAGAAATTGAGTTTTCAAGTATCACAATGTCGCAGAGAACATACAAAAGTTTACATGAGCGAAGCACCATATCAAAGCAAAATGAAATTGTGTTCAAAATATAGACCAAAATGCTATCAAGTATATAACTAATTCACATAACATAGTTTAACATATTCTCATTGCATCAATGTGATAACCCACAAACGCAAGTGAAGTTGAATTAAATACTCAGTCTCAATAACTTAATGCTTGTTCTCTTTGAGGCATTTTATCAAACAGTTTGTATGCAGCTTAACACATTCAAATTCAACAAATAAATTAAATGATGGTCATGCCCGAACGCAAACATACATCAGGAGATCATTTAAAAGACACAAACATAATCAATACTATATGTAACAATAACATAATCTGAGCAGACAACAAAACTAAATATGAAACATGCTCACCATCATAAAATTCATAAGCTTCATAAAATGTTGCAATTTGCAGCCACTTTTGAAATTTGTTGTCTGGTCACACCACAATTTTTTGATTTACATGTTTTCTAGAATACAAGACCATTATGAAACATGCTTACCATCACAAAATTCATAAGCTTCATAGAACGCAACATACTGCAATTTGGAGTTCATACATAAAGAACAAAAGGAGTGCAAATATGAATAACATTGGAATGATCAAAAGCAAAGAAAATTAAATGCCACGAAAAGTAATAACAAGAACACAGTAACATACATGGGTGTGTTTGCTATTTAGCCATACACCTATCAGTACAGAAAAAGAATAAAACAGGAACGTATATGATACTGGTAACAGGAAAATCACATGAGAGAGGGATCTATGTTTTACAAAAAGTTCAAAAACCCATAGATGAAAATTTGGCAAACTAAAAACGTACCTTGACAGTTGACACGAAACATCACAAGTTACATAATAGAACTACACAGTTTATATATTACATTTATCACCAAGTATGAAATAGATAAACAAATAGATAAATTCAAGATCATACTTGATACCAAAGACCACTAACTGCTTTTTCCCCTGAAAACCTTTCAGTTGGCCATGAACTCAAACATACATTCCTTCCCTAAATTTCAACAATAGAAAAAGTGAAAGACAAACATTGTTAAAATTCCAATCGGACGACATTGCTCCAACTCGAATTTTGAATTTCCATCCACAATCAACAAAGAAATGGGAACATACAAAATTGCTTCCATCTCCTTCGTGTCAACTGGATCATGTACCCTAAAACATCACAACGCACCATCATGTTATGGTTTACAAAACCACAGAAAATATAAGAAACATAAACACAAGATAACTAACATACCATCTGTTACAGTCAATGCGACCAGTACCATCATCAAGCACAAATGAAATATCAGTAACCCTTCAATATACTCAACACACGAATCAAAATTCTCATATTCCGTAAACTCCTGCAAATCATCAACAAACACGAATCTCAAACCCTAGCCGTTATAAATTAGGGGCTAAATCGAACACATAACATTCAAAATGGCGAATCGAACCTTGTTGAACTCCTAATAGGGCGAATCGAAGATCCCTTCGACTTCCGATTTGCCGTTGCAAGGGAACGGAGCATCGCGGAAGAGTTGGTAAATATATATAGAGAGAGATTACTTGAAGAAGAAGACGACAAAGAAGACGACCTGGCAGTGGAGATACGATCTGAAGATGAAAGATCGATCACCGGAAGCTCTAGAGACCCAAATTGAAAGGGAAGGGTCGGCCAGTGAGTGTCGGTCGAAGTCGAAGATGAAACCGACGGGGAAGGAGCAGTTGAGAAGGCGCGTCTTATGGAAATTGTAAAATGACTGATTTAGCCATCCTTTATGTATTATAAGGTAATATAGATGACTAACTAACTCAATCTTATGGTTGTATAAATATGGCAATATTGGTTAAGTTGGTTCAATATAACTTGAATGGTTCAGCTTTAACCGCATTAACCCGACCCGACCAGCAAATCTGGCTTTGGGTAATTTAAAATTTGAGCATCAAAGAAATGTGACCCCATAAGAAAATTTTCTTTGTTCCGCCACTGACCCTCATCCTCATCTCCATAATATAATCATGTTTCCTTCAAAATTAAAACAACACTGTTTGACCTTATCTACCACTAATTTTGTTCACAAAACACATAAGCAAACACACGTAAACAAATGCTAATGACACATATAAACATATATTGATTCAAAAATAAACATTAACATTCTTAATCTCATACATTAGGTATGTTCACCTGAAAAAAATAAAAAGTTAAGCAATTGAAATAATATCTTAAATATAAAAGGATATATCAATGCTTGACTTATATTGTCCTTCACAATCTGATGTATAAAATCTTTACCCTATAGTTTTATGCATAGGACTGTTTCACGCTTCCTGAACCTATGAATTAAAGGTTACATAACCCCAAAATTATCAGTTGTTTTAATGTCCACCCTTATAATAATCATAAAGATACTAATATGAAAACATATACACAAGTTAGACATAATGGTTATAAACTTAGTTACTATACATATTTTGTCAAAGATATAAGTTTTAATTGGCTAATTTTAACATGTGTGTCGTCGCTCTGCTACGTTTGGCCCGTCCTCTAGGCGCCTTTGGAAGGCAGGGAGTGTCAAAACATACACGCTTCCCTTTACTCCATACCATAGGGCTCAAAACATCAATCTTGCTTTTTGAAAACTTAAAAGATCAATCTTTATTTTCACGTTGGTCATAACTAGAATTTTTTTAGTTTAAATGTTATGTTAATAAACTAAACATTAAAATTTAAAAAATATAAAAAGATAACTTTGTTGAGCAAACATAAATAAAATTAATGTAATAGAACTAACATATTATCAAACATTTAGAAATATAATTAAACAAGTAAATTCTTTATCCATGTCCGTTAATTTAGTTAATTGAACTATAAGAAACGTAAACAAACTTTCCGTCAAAAGGTCCGGAAAGGTTTGTGTTGCGTTAGGTATTTAAAGTCCTAATTTTATGTTATACCTTTATCATATTTAATACTAAGTTAATAATCATTATATGATTATTGTTAAAAATATCTGACGGGTATTATTTACAAACTATGTATTTTTAATGTGGAAAACTATATCTTATATCTAATAATTATTTTAGAAAAGATCAATTAAACAAAATTTACTTATTTACTTATATCTTTTGTATAAGAAGATTTATACATATAGAATACTAGCCTAACGTCCCGTATGTTACACGGATTGAAAAAACTAAAATAACGAATATTTACAATTAGAAATTAAGAACTAATCTTAATAATCTTCTAATATATAAGAATAATATATAAGAATGATATATAAGGATGCTAAATTTAAAGGATGCAAAATTTTCACTAAAACAACTTTTCGCTATATGAATGACACGTGCCAATAACTTCTTGAGAGTGTGTCATGTGACAGCATATAACTTAAAAGCTAATAATTTATTAAAATATAAAATTGATAAAATGTTATAACAAACTTAGCTGCAAATGTGAAGAAACATGCCAACTTAAGTTGTATTGTGATTGTATATAAAATTAAATTATGAAAAACTAATCTCTTAACATTATGTTTGAAAATTTAGATTCTGTTTACCATAATTTTGGTTTAAAATTATTGTACATATATTACAAAATGGCTTTTTATTTCTCAAAATAAATTATGAGGAATACAAATAATGGTTTCCATTTTAACATTTATTTAAATATAAAATAAAAATGATATTAATTCAAACTTTAGAAACTTTTTATTTTAGGGAAACAAATTAAGAGAAATTTTTGGAGTTTAATAAGTGTTTAATATGATGACAAGTGGCAACATTTGTTTACGAATTTAACATGTATCAAAGGGTGTTTAATATGATGATAAATGGCAAAACCCTTTTCTTTTATTATATATAAAGATTGCAGTTAAATTTGTTATAAATAAAACTAATAATATATTCTCTATACTAGTATAATATCCCGTGTAATACATTAAATAATATATGAAATAATTTTTAATAAAAATTTGAAAATTATAAATGATATTTATAAATAAGATATGATTGAGTTAGAAATAAATAAGTAGTTTAAGTAAAATCAATAACAATATCATTTTAAAATTTTATTTAATAAGATTGTGTTTTTTTAATTATTTTCTTAAACATTCTAGTCTATTTTTTAAATTTATTTTGAAAGAATAATTATGTTATGAAACTTAGAAAAAATGGTATTAAAATACCTTGTATTTAAAAAAAATTGTGTCATATATCTTAAAGTGTATTTTTCATTATAATATCAAGTTTTTAAAATTTTACAATATCTATTTTTTAATTTTTATTTAAAAATATTTTAAATAATATAATTACTATATATACTTTTATCATTTATTAAAAAAGAACAACGGAAAATAAAATAATAATACTTAATATGTTAACATATAACATCTTAAAAACGTTTTTTTATTATAGATAATATATAAGCATTCTCTATTAAAAAAAACTTTAACGAAACCTAAATACATTGACTATTTGAGATCACAAGTCAAAGTAGGAGTTGGTTATAGCCTTTTAGCGTTAGCCACCTCTCTAGATCATTCATATCTCATCTCATATCTCATACTTTTAATACTACTTCCCTACCAACAAACCTTCTCCCTTATATTCCACAATTAATACTAATCATGGTCAAAATAAGCTTTTATATTTTATTCATAAATACTCAATGTTTGATTTTTTAAAACGGCGATCTCAAATAACCAATATCTACTCTTAAGATCCGCACAAGTCCAAAACGAGGTATACTGATCGATCATCTTAGAATAACTACTGTCTACATTACATGTATTTTGATTTTAGACCTTAACGATTGCGCATATTAATACATATAGTATTTATTAGAGAAAAGCTACCAGTGTATATATCTTTATCAACAAATAATTAATGTTATAAATGCTCACATATAACTTGAGTAATTCTTTAGAAAATACATCAACAAATAAACAACAATTATAACTTGATTTTGTTGTAAATCAAATCACTTTTCCGATAAATAAACAATCCATTATTCCAAGATGTGCAAAGATTCGATCCAAGATAACAAACAATAAGTAACAACCACGTTACACAATCGTACTACTTTTTAAAGAAGTAACACCATCTACTCTAATAAAAGAGAAAATGAGGGTGCCATGTGTCAGCATCATAATCATTGTCATCATTTTTTCCCGCCTCTCTCTTCTATTAAATAAATACTTTAATTACTAATAAAATTATTTGAGTACATTCTAATATATAATAAATTAATAAAAAATCTATTTACTAAGGTTATTTCTATATAAATTGATATTTTTAATAAGTCAATTTTTTAGAACAAAAAATAATCAAATTTCAGAGTTGTAATAAGAAATTTTTTTAAAATGTCATTTTTATACGGTTTATTTTAAAATAAAATGTTTATTTAAAAAAAATTAAAATGATGATATCACTTTTTATTATTTATAGTCATTTTTATACGTAATTTCAGTCGTATCATATCTTAAATATCATTTTATAATAGATATATTTATTATATCAATATTTTACTTATTTAACCCGTGTAATACACGGGTTTACTAAAGCTAGTTTATTTATATATGAGCAATCAAACAAAAAACGATCATTATTATTAAATATTAAATCCCATCCATAAATTCATTAAAATTCTACTAACATATACAATATGCTCTAAAATTATGGAATCAAAAGCTCATCAATGATTTTATTTTCATATAACCTAATTAAAGGTAAAAATAAACGTTAATCTGAAGTAATTGCCTGGTGGTTGAACCAGAAGTTCGCCGGAAAATTACCCTCTATGCATCGGCGATCGTTCATGCAGATGTAGTTTAGACGTCTTTGATTGCCGGAAAACCTTCATCGGACTCGGAAAATACCATCCCCGACGCTTAATGCTCGCCGGAGCAAATCCACCGGCACCAACCGCCACTGATCTAGATCTCATCATCGTTGAATAACCACCGGTAGCTCCAGAAACATCGCTCTTACTCGATTCATCATCGTGCAAATCGCACTTTTTCGTTCTACTCACCTTAAACACCGACCAGAAGTTGATTTTACTCCGGCTAACACGCGGCAGAGGCTTCTTCTCCACCTCCACAAACTCCCGATCACATCCACCACCGACCTGCTTCGATCTCGACCGGAGAAACGGAATCGCGAGCGATCTCGATCTCCGGAACGCCGGCTCGCTCTCGATCAAACTCGACACACGGCCTACGTCCCCTGCGACTGCCGACGCCGGAAAACCGTCACCGCGAGAAAACTGAAGCACAGAGAACGAAGAAAACGAAGAAGACGATGATGATGACGTTGACGTCAAATCCGCCGGTGCCGGAGAACATGAACACGGTCGCGTGTTGGCGCATTCAGGACAGAGTGTAATGAGTCGTTCACGGAGGCATATAGGGCAGATTCCGGTCCTCCGGCGTTTGAATGGATGCTTAGGGCACTTCCATACGTCTTCTTCATCGACGTAAAACGCCATGATGATGTTGTTCGAGAGTTTACTGTGTGATTCTGTTGAATCTGTTTGTAGGTTGTTGGTTGTAACGGATTTCGAGTTTTTCTCTCTCTAGAAGTTTCTCTCTCTAGGAATTAGTTCGTTTGGCGTTTGTTTGTGGGTGGGTGGTTAAAACTTAAAAAGGAAGATGGGGGATTTAACTGTGGTTGGGTTAAGGGAACTGTGGTTGGATGGTATGGGTCTGAGTTTTCACATACTGGTCGGTGGGCCAAGGTAGAAGGTTTGGGTTTAAGCTAGTGACAGAAATGGTCCTTGGGTTATTGGGTGTTTACTATAATTCGCCTGAAACTTGGCTTTTTATATTTTCACTTTTCTTAAATCTGTCATTCTAGGTGTGTTGCTAACACATAATGTTAAAAGTTTTTGTAGGATGTTCCGGAGTTGTCTTTTTTTTGGGTCCTAATAAATAGAAACCCATTTAGATAAATCGATACACGCCTATACGCCGCGTATGGTACCATACGCAGCGCTTAGGGGTTAAAAACACCGTAAACGAGAAAAATTCAGGGGGGCTGTCAGATTGTTATACGTCACATATAGCCCTATACGACCCCCTATACGACATATATAGGGCTATACGACAAGTATAGCAGAGGACTGTCAGATTGCTATACGACACATATAACCCTATATGACTCCCCCTCTATACGACGCGTATGGGATTATACGACACGTATAGAAATTTTGGGGATGATTTAAAATCTTGGGGTGTCTATTTAACCGGACCCTTTTTTTCCTATTAAATTAAATAGTCTCTAACCATAAACCTCTATTATTTTGAATAAGTTGGGTCATCCTACATCTTGTACAATTCGTTGTTAAGCAAGAGTGTTTTAAAAATACACCATTATTAACCTTGATTGTTAATTGTTAATGAAAGATAGAGAAGTATGAATGTAAACGAGTCAATGAATATGAAAATGGTTTGTTTGGTTTGTTTATTAAGAAAAACTAGGTTGTTTGGTCTATGACATTAGTTTATAACGATAGGAGAGTATAATCGAATTAACATGAAACATATATTCAAGCTATGAGTTGTTAAAAATTCTAGTTTTAATTTTAAAGTATAACTATTTTAAAAAACATTTCATATAGATAGAAGATATCTAAACAAAATGAACATGCCAACTTATTTAATTTAACATACATATAGACTTCTCAGCAAACAATTGAATAAACGTTCAATTCGTTTACAACCGTATATACGTGGGCGGAAAAGGAAGGTTGAAGGATCATCGGAGGGCCATCTTGTAATTCACTTAATCTTGTTACTAGTCAAATATGGAGTGATTGTAAAACATGAGGGGCGTTGGGGGTTGAGAAGGAATAAAAGAATATATGGGATTAATAAAAAGGTTTGTATTTCCAACTTTGTACCATTATAATTAAAAATTACCAACATATTTAATAATTGACTTTTATATTAAATGAAAAACGTTAAAAGATCCTAGAAGTATGGTGAATCAATAATTATACAAAGATCGACTGTTTCTCATTTGGGGTTTTTCTCTAAAAAGCTAAAGAACAGGAAAAGAACGGATTATTGTAATGCAAAAGTGAATAATATATTCGTTAGATATTGTATTGATCATTTGATTTTTAATTTATGGTGACAAAAGTTTATTCTGCCTTACATGTTCTGTTCTATGAATGGGCATAGACGATGCAATGTGAAATAGCATGAACGAGGTTTTGGGATATGAACACACTTGCGTTAGTAATAAAGCATGCTTGGAGTAAGAGACGCCACTAAAGCTATATGTTGTAGGCGTGAGTAGAGGTGGCAAAATGGGTGGGTTGGATTGGATTGGTTGCCGGGTCTGAATAGGTTTAGGTTAAGATGGGTTTAAAGTCAGGATGGGATGATTAGAAAAAAGGTCAGAATGGATTTGGGTCAAATTAGGTTCAGGTCAGGACGGGTACGAGTCATGGTTTAAAATTTTAATATAATTCAACATTAAAAATGGATAGAAACTTTACTATAATCTTACTGTCATATAATTAATGATCAATTTAATTCACAATAAATTTAACAATCTATAAACTAAATAAGTATAAAGCATCGAGATTTAACAAAAGTAAATTGATAGATAAATATTAATAATTTGCAAACAGAAAGTAATAAGAAGAAAAAACAAATGGTACCTCATGTTTGAATTTTGGATTATCCACTTATCCCAAAAACAAATTGTAAAAATCAATATTTTATAAATTGTTGGGACTTCAAAGAAGGTTAATATTCACAATAAATTTAACAATCTATAAACTAAATAAGTATAAAGCATCGAGATTTAACAAAAGTAAATTGATAGATAAATATTAATAACTAGATTTTCATCTCCGCGCATTGCGGCGGGATCCCGTCATGACTCGAAATATCAGAATGCACATATAAAAATGTGTCGTGACAGCTATCACACCCACGTAAAACCTTAAAGCATCCCCTATCGTAAAAACTACTGTCACTTAATAGAAAAGACCCTAATACATATAAACAGATGCTCAAAGTTTTTCTTTTCTTTTTTTAAACGAAGATTGAAGAATAAATAAAAATAAATTAAACTTTGTAAAATAACTAATTTTAAAAAAAAAACAAAAATATACAAACGAAACAGAAAAAAAGCAAAGTAATAATAGTTATTAATGATGTGGATTTGTTTATGGAAAAAAGATATTCTGAAAGCTGTATCAAATCATCGAAGATTTGATTTGATTTTCTCACCACCGTCCTTTTATATATCACCTTCACACCCTAAATCCTCATCCCCCCTAACAATACCAACCTCCGGCGACCTCCCCACCGGAGCAACAACTCCTCCGGCGTCACCACCGTCACCACCGGCCGTTGAACCACCGTTAAATCAACAAAGTTTGACTCTCGTTCCTTCATACCCTTCGTAAACCCTAAACCCTCACCCCCTCACAACAACAATCTCCGGCGACCTCCCCACCGGAGCAACAACCCTCACCCCCTCACAACAACAATTTCCGGCAACCCTCCCACCGGAGCAACAACTCCTCCCGCGCCACCGTCAGCAACGGCCGTTGAACCACCGTTAGGTTTGACTCTCGTCCCTTCACATTCCGGCCAAACGTAAACCCTAAACCTCACTCCACTTACCTTAACACGCATTTCTCCGGCCATTTCTCCACCTTTAGCAACGGCGGCACCGTCACCAACGGCCGTTGAACCACCGTTTAATCACCAAAGTTCGACTCTCGTCCCTTAATTTATACCCTTCGTAATCGTCTCAGACAAATATGCCGGTCAGATCTGCACCACTATTGTCGGTGATGTCGTCTTTGAGAACCGCTATGCTAACAAACACCGGCGAACATAGGGCCAGCGGTGCTCACATCGGCCTAAAATCGCACATCCCGTTGAGGTGGTTTCTTTTTTTAAAGATTAATGTTGTTGTGTAGAGTTATTTGCTCTTTGTTGTTGTAATTTTGAGTGTTTTTTTGTTTGTTTGATTTGATTAAAAGAAGAGGTTTTCTCTGGTTCGTCGGAATCCACTTTAAAGTGGAATGTTTCTCGACGACGCCGTTTGGTCCAGCGAATGAAGACTCTTGGGGTCTGATTTACGCCGCCGCCAGACACGTCGCCAGGATGAAGATGAACACATCACGCAGGAAGATGGTGGTGACGTTGGTGGTGGCGGTGGCAGCGCCGGTGACGGTCACTCGGTGGTGGCTCCGACGGTGGCGTTTGCGGTGGCTATGGCGGTGGCAGATTAAAAAATTGAAGGGCTGTGCAGTAGGAGTTGTACCTTGTGGATGAGAGGAGGTACTGCCAGCTACAGTACCTCCCCCTCACACACCGTCATTGGTTTTTAATATTAATAGAATTTGCAAACAGAAAGTAATAAGAAGAAAAAACAAATGGTACCTCATGTTTGAATTTTGGATTATCCACTTATCCCAAAAACAAATTGTAAAAATCAATATTTTTATAAATTGTTGGGACTTCAAAGAAGGTTAATATTAAATTATATTATGGGACCATTAATGTTTATAGATGGTTGAAATCAAACTACGAGTCGTGGATACGTTATTTACCAAGTAGCGGTGTTAATAATTCAGTTTGAAACCTTGTAACCGTCTAAATCAATCATCGATTTGGTTTTACAACCGGTTCCTTAATATTTGGTCGGTTTTTTAAACCGTTACGAATGGTTTGGTTTACGGTTTATGTAGAAACCGACCGTTTGAAACCGGACCGGACCGTGACATGTCGTTATTTATCAAATAATATGTATGTGCGCGTTAATGTGTCGTCTATCAACATATATATTAAACGTATTTTAAACCACATTTGCGTTTACTATAAACGAGGTTTTTCAAACCCATTGTTAGGTGTGTTTACTGGCCCTGTGTTGATTTGCAAATCTCGCATTTTACAACAAAACTAAAAAAATTATGTTGGTATTGAACTTTATCTTTGTAATTTATAATCATCATGAATCGGTGATAATTATTCTTATTTTTGAATATTAAATATTTTAAATATTTAACATACAATTTGATAAAGAGAAGCAAATTACCCACCAAAACTTATCCATAAGTTATATCTCTTGATTGCAGATTTTTACTCAAATGAACCCATTCTGATCTATTAAGCCATATGTCAACCCATTCTGACCCACTCTTTAGTCTCGGGACTTTGTGAATATCCAACTTGACCCTTTTTTTTAGTTTAGACATTATCCAACGCAACCAAAAGATATATAAAGGGTGCTAATAAAGGGACACCCAAAATCTTAAATCGACACCTCCCTATACGCGCGTATGGGTCCATACGCGGCCCATGCCCGGCGTATAGGGTACGACCATTAATGCGACATTAATGACTGACAACCGACGTCACATAAGTTTACCTATACGGGGCGTATAGGCCCATACGCCACGTATAGGCCCATACGCCACGTATAGGTCGGTGTCGATTTAAAAAAGAATATAAGCTATACGCCGCGTATGGACCCATACGCGGCGTATAGATCCTCGGTACGCTATATCTTTCAAATTTTCTCATTTTTTACACACACTTCAAAAAAAAAACACTCTCGTATAGCACTATACTACACGTATTGATCTTCGATTTTTCAACATCCAGGTACGTATTATTGTTCATACATCAATATTATGTTAATCGTTCATTGATTTAAACGTTAAAATAGTGTTTTATGCCCCATAATGCGTGATTTAAAAACTGGTATAAAGAACTATACGCTGGTACAGCCCCGCGTATAGGCTATACGCAGCGTATAGTTCTTTGGTTGGGGACGAAGACACATAGGTGTGTACCCTATACGCGGTGTATAGATATATACGCGGCGTATAGGGTGTGCAATACGCGACTTGTGGACCATACGTGGGTCCCCTATACGCCGCGTATAGTCCTATACGCGGCGTATAGGGTCGGATTCGACCTATACGTTGCCCTGTGACCCATACGCTGCTACCCTATACGCGGCGTATAGCCCTATACGCGGCGTATAGGGTAAATATATATATACAAATACATATATATGTATATACGCATATACATATACATATACATATACATATACATATACATTACATATACATATACATATACATATACATATACATATACATAAACATATACATATACATATACATATATATGTATATACACATATACATATACATATATGTATATGTACATATAGGGCTGCAAACGAACTGAACGTTCAGCGAACAGTTCGTGAACCGTTCGACGGGAAGTTTGTTTATGTTCGTTCGTTTGGTAAATGAACGAACATGAACAAGAAAATTCCGTTCGTTTTGTTAAACGAACGAACATGAACACAAGGCGCGTTCGTTCATTTATGTTCGTGAACGTTCGATAATGTGTTCGTTTATGTTCATTAATGTTCGTTTGTGAACGTTCGATAATGTGTTCGTTTATGTTCGTTAAGGTGTTCGTTTATATTCTTAATTAATGTGTCAGTTATTTTTATAACTATTATATCAAGTATTTTTTGGTATTTATGTTAACTACTTATTATTTTATTGATTTTGTGTAATGTTTGTAAAAAAGATATAAATTTTATTCTAAAATTAATATATAATAATTTGTATTCGTTTGTGTTTATGAGTTTTTTGTGTTCGTCATGTTCATGAAAAGTTGTTTGTGTTCGTTTGCTTTTGTTTGTGTTCATTTGTGTTTGGTAAGTGTTCGTGAACAGTTCATGAACATATTCATTTTCTTAATGAACGAACACGAACAAGAAATCTCGTTCGGTAAGTGTTCGTGAACAGTTCATGAACAAGTTTATTTCTTAACGAACGAACACGAACAAGGCCTTGTTCGTGTTCGTTCGGTTCTTTTGCAACCCTACGTAATATACATATACATGTATATGTATAGTACATATACATATACATATACATATACATATACATATACATATACATATACATATACATATACATATACATATACATATACATATACATATACATATACATATACATATACATATACATATACATATACATATCATACATATACATATACATATACATATACATTACTATACATATACATAACATATACATATACATATACATATACATATACATATACATATACATATACATATACATATACATATACATATACATATACATATACATATACATATACATATACATGTACATATACATATACATGTACAATACATATACATATACATATACATATACATATACATATACATATACATATAACATATACTCTACATATACTATACATATACATATACATATACATATACTATACAATTACATATACATATACATATACATATACATATACATATCATATACATTACATATACATATACAATACATATACATATACATATACATTACATTATCATATACATATACATATACATATACATATACATATACATATACATATACTATACATATACATATACATATACATATACATATACATATACATATACATTACATATACTATACATATACATATACATATACATATACATATACATATACATATACATATACATATCATATACATAACATATACATTACATATACATATACATATACATATACATATACATATACATATACATATACATATACATATACATATACATATACATATACATATACATATACATATACATATACATATACATATACTATACATATGTATATGTGTATATATATATATATACGTATACGTTTTTTTGACCTATTTGTTTTCTTGTGCAGATATGTCTTCCGATTCTGATATTGAGGCTGACGTTGTTGACCATATTGCTGAACATCCTTGGCTGCAGTTTGATGCCGATTCCATTGAGCACACGCTAAGTGCTCAAAATTATTCGGATGAAGATCGGTCATCAAAAGGCCGTAGATTGGAGGTTATGGCTGAGTTAGGAGAGCGCGATCGTCTTGCTGCTATTATCGGAGACGATACACCGTGGAGACGTCTTTTTGAGATCGCATTCTTACCGTCCCACGTGAGCTGGTAGTGGAGTTTTTATCCACATTTACATATATATTCGTCCAGATGAGATGGAGGAGGACGATGAGCGCTCGGATATTTCTTTTACGCTTTATGGACATGCACATCAGATGTCCATTGGCATTGCCGATCCGCAGCAGCGGCACGGGCAGGCGCATGATCAGCCTCCACCCGACGAGTAGCCACATGATCAGCCGCCTCCTCAGCCACATCAGCCGCCTCCTCAGCCTCAGTTCCGCGACACATTTATAGAGATGTGAGGCTGCCTGCACGTATGGAGACATTTATGCAGGATATTTCTAGGAGGCTCGATCGCGTTGAGGATCTGATGGAGTGGCACGTTCAGCTAAAGATTGCGCGAGCCCGTGCTGCTGGTATTGATCCTCCGCCGTTGCCGCCGCCTCGAGATTACCCTGACTTCCCGTAGTTTGTATTGTAATTTTTTATTTTGTTATGTAATGTAAAAACTTTGTAAATATATTATCAGTTTATGTTTATCTTTTATGTTTTTTATCAGTTTAACATCTTATATGTTTATTATCAGTTTATGTTTATCTTATATGTTTATACACAAAAATCTTTACACACATACATACATACATACATACAGACAGACATACATACATACATACATACAGACATACATACATACAGACATACAGACAGACATACATACATACATACATACAGACATACAGACATACAGACATACTACATACAGACATACACACATACATACATACATACATACATACATACAGACATACATACGTACATACATACAGACATACATACATACATACATACATACATACATACATACATACACAATACATACAGACATACATACAAACATACATACAGACATACTACATACATACAGAATACATACATACATACATACATACAGACATACAGACATACAGACATACAGACATACAGACATACATACATACAGACATAACACATACTACATACATACATACATACATACATACATACATACATACATACATACATACATACATACATACATACATACATACAGATACATACAGACATACATACAGAATACTACATACATACATACATACATACAGACATACAGACAGACATACATACAACATACATATAGACATACATACATACACCATACATCATGCATACATACATACATACAGACATACATACATACATACATATATACATACATACTACATACATACATACATACAAACATACATACTACATACATACATACATACATACATACAGACATATACATACATACATACATAAAAAAAATATATTTATAAAAGCTATACGCCACGTATAGGTGGGTCAGATGTACTTTTGTACCATGTACGATATACGCTGCGTATAGGTGACTATACGTGGCAAACGTGGCAAGGCTATACGCAGAGTATAGCACCATACGCTGCGTATAGTATGCTATACGTCGCGTATAGTCCCATACGCTGCGTATAGTTGTCAGACGTCCTATAAAGCTTTTTTGTACCATGTACAAATATACGCTGCGTATAGGTGCCATACGTGGAAGACGTGGCAAGCCTATACGTGGCGTATAGTGCTATACGCTGCGTATAGGTGTCTATACGTGGCGTATGGACCATACGCTACGTATAAGTATTTTTGATATGACGGGACGCAAGATTCGTTTTCACCTATATAAACGATTTCGATAACATTTTCGATATGCTTTCGATCCCGGTAAATCCCAAACGTATTTCTCTCTCAAAATATCACACTTTTATTCGTTCGGTATGTCGTTTTGGGACGGTAACTATTTGTTTGGTGAATATTCAAATGAATATTCAAATGATATTCGTACGTGGCGGATAGTAATCAAGATGATGCGTTACGTTCAATCTGCTTACGAGACAGGATTGCCAGATTTAAACCAATCGTATGTTCCCGATGATGAAGTTGAGTTTTGCCGAGAGTCAACTTACGACACGCAACAAAATAATATACTCTCGAGTGATGAAAAACAAACAACAAAAGTATCGTTTGAAACATCTCAAAATTTTTTATCTCTCGATGAGCTAGTCTGTTGGGCTATTAATAGAGGACGTGATAATGGTTACGTTATTATACACGAAGATCAAAGAAAAAAGAAGGTCAGGTCGTAAAGGTATGGCTTGTCTGTGATCGTGCTGGCGAACACAAAAGTAAAGCAACAGTTAGACGATCTAGTAGCAAAAAAATCGGATGTCCTTTTTAAATTAGTAGGGATATACGACAACAAACGTCGTTCGTGGAAATTAGAGGTGCGAAGTGACGAACATAACCATGATCCTGCTCAACATATGGAGGGGCATCCTTTTGTAAGAAGGTTTTCTCAAAACGAATACAATTTGGTGGAGCAGCTTACTGATCAGAACATGGAGCCCTCGTAGCATCTTATCAGCTATTAAAAAGCAAAATCCTAATAACGCATCAATAACCAGAGACGTATACAACGCTCAATATAAGATAAGAAGTGAAAGAAAAGTCAGTGAAACACCAATGCAAGTCTTAGAAAACCTTTTATCTATTAAAAGGTACGTTTATTACACCCGAGAAGATCCCGATACAAATGTCGTAGAAGATATATTTTTTTGTCATCCTAAATCATACGACACTTGGCGTGCATTTCCGCACGTGCTGATGATAGACGCTACATATAAAACAACCATGTACAAGCTTTCGTTTGTTCAGATTGTTGGTGTGACCTCCACACACAAAACATTTTGTGTTGCTCATGCGTTTATTAGCAAAGAACGGGAAGATAATTTTGAATGGGTGCTTAATAGATTGAAAGATACGTTAAACAAATGTATGGAGCCGCCGCGTCATAATAACAGACAGAGATCCCGCTTTAATGAACGCATGTGTTAAAGTGTTTCCGAATGCTTCAAAGTGTTTATGCAGGTGGCATATTGATGAAAATATCACGAAACACTGTAAAGCAAGTTTTTCTCGAAAGATGACTAGAGAAAGTTTAAATATGCATGGGCACGTTTGTGTGAGTCTCCCACGGCGGAGATTTACGTGTATAACTATAACATCTTTACGAACGACTAGTTGAAGCGAATCGAGAAAGTAAGTTTTATTATATTTTAATTATGTTTTATTATATTTTCAATATATAATTTAATTATGTTTTATTATATTTTCAGAAGTATTGTCATATATAAACAGAAACTGGTTAGAGAGTTACAAAGAAATGTTTGTATCAGCCTGGACTAACTCGAACCGCAATTTTAGCCAACGCACAACAAATAGGGTGGAGAGTCAGCATGCAAATTAAAAAAGATATCTTAAATCAACAAATAGCTCACTGGATAGACTTGTGGAGTTTGTAGATCAATTGGTGGACGCACAAGAGGTAAATCTAAAAGAAAGCTTTGAGACAAGCAAAATTAAACCATGAATCATCATAAACTTCCGCTATTTGATTACTTAAGAGGCAAGGTTTCACACATAGCTCTTGATTTATTAGTTGCCGAAAACACTAAATTGCATGTGATGCGCTCTGCAAATGCAACATGTGGTTGTCATCTTTTCACTAGTTGTGGCTTGCCTTGTGCTTGTCGGCTGGAAAATATGAACATTCTGGTAATAGCCGCTTCTTCATTATCATTTTTCTATTAAAGTAACAAATTATATATTAATTTATACTTTATAATGCAGGCACTAAAATTCCATTAGATGCAATTGACGTATTTTGGACGAAGCTTGATAACATTAAGCCATCATATACGGTGGATGAAAAAGTTGATGTTGAAGAAGAAATGGAACGGGTGAAACAACAAATAATGACACAACCCGCAGCTGTCAATTTTAGTTTGGTGGAAAAATAAAAAAATTATGTATCCATGGAAAAATAACAAAAAGCGCCCGTTGTTCAAACAGATATTCGCGGTCGTCCAACGTTAAAGGTTCACAACAAAAGTATGACAATCAACAAAGTACGTGCGACATGCCGAGACATAGCTCGTTTATTGCGTCTCACATTACCGGAAGAACAAGTTCAACTGTAAAGCCTCAGAAGCCTGCCATGCAACGTAGTCGTTCAACGTCATCTAAAGTATCACGGGTACTAATGAGTTTTCATCGATTGTCGGATCACCAATTAAACAACATAAACAGGTTAAAAAATTGGATTCCGTCATCTTTCATCAGTATATTTCACGTATACGAGATGTCAGACCCGATGGGAATTGTGGTTTTCGATCTATAGCTTTAGGCTTAGGGTTTGACGAAAATAAGTGGATGTATGTGCGGACGCAACTTTTAGAAGAGTTGGAAAGACATGAATTGGAGTACAGAGAAGTTTTCGATACTTTGTACCCCGGACAGTATAACGAATTACGTCACACCATCGATTGGCAAAGTGTGGAACCTGCACAGAAGAACATTGGATGATAATGCCATATACGGGAATAGTGGTTGCTCAAAAGTTTGGGGTTATTCTTCATTTACTAAGCAATAATGTTGTCAAACATTTTTCCCATTATGGGCTGATCCGAAAACTGTCATGCCTCATCATGTCGTGTCGATTGTTCATGTCAACAACAATCATTTCGTCCACGTTAAGTTAGAAGGAGATTATCCGATGCCAACATTAAGTAATCTTTGGATTCTTAACCGAAGCGTACGTGCTGCAGAATGGGAGATTATGTATAGGATTCGTATCTCGGAATACAACGCAATAATAGAGAATAACCGAGAACCCCCAGCTTATATAAATTTATTTTAATTTATAATTTGTAATATGCGAATTATATATTTTAATTTTAATTTTATTATTGTATTCGTATTATATTGTTTAAATAATTTTAATTCAATTATGTATATATTAAAATAAAAACTCAAAAATTAAAAAAATAAATATATAAGCTATACGCCCGCGTATGGTTCCATACGCGGCGTATAGCTCTTCCACGTATGGGTCATAAGTCACGTATGGTTAAAATGTCAAACCCTATACGCCGCGTATGGTCCCATACGCCGAGTATAGGGTATAAAACGTCAAATCAACAACATACCCTATACGCCGCGTATGGACCCATACGCGGCGTATAGGGTATAAAACGTTAAATCAACAATGTACCCTATACGCCGCGTATGGACCCATACGCGACGTATAAGGTACAGGGGTGTTGATTTAAAATTAAGGGGTGTCTAAATAAAGGGACCTTACATAAAAGTTGCCCAAACCTATCCATTAATGATGGAATGGGTTTGTGATTGCCACGCCTAGGCGTGAGTGATGGGGTGTGAGCAGTCAGTCGGCCACCTCAGCCTAGTAAGATATAACCTAATTGAGGGCCTTAGCCCCTACAACTAAAACTATCATTTATCATTTTCAACAAGTATCGATTATTTATTCATATACAGATGATTACTTAGGCTTTTACACGTTGGATAAAATATAACCTAGATTGATTTAAGTTGGATAAAGTCATTGAGGTTTGTATTTAATAGTATTCTATTTAAGCGTTTTTAACAAATATATTTATAATTCTTGTTAATTTACAAAATCACTTAAAAGGCATCTAAAAACGGGCTTTAATATTTATGATATTCAAAAATATATTTCTAAATGACTATTTTAATAAAATTTTCTTACTTGCAGTTAACATCCTTAGGCTTTTTTTTGCAACTTGCAAGTACTCTTTGATCCTAGGAAAAATTGAACTGATTACTAATGTGAACACGATCTTTGATAAATTCAATGTCAAAACTATGGTATGATCAAAACTTCAATCGACACCAACCAACATCTTGTATCTAACCTGACTTATACAATGTAGGCATGCTAATAATTCAATTTTTTAAACAATGAAAAATAAAATAAGCTTACTTCGATACTTGAGATACACTTCACAATACACAATACACACACACAACACACTCCAAAGATTGATATCTGGTTAACGAAAGATACATTGATGAGAATTATATATATGAAATAAAGGCATCCTGATTACATGGACGAATGTATCTTCACATTTAGAGCCGCTACACATATTGTAAGGTGCTGTTTGTTTTTTCTGTAAAAAAACGTTTGCAGTCTGCGGACCACATCTGCAGACATCTGTAGCAGAAGAGGTGGACCAAACGTCTGCAGTCTGCAAGAAAAAGACTGTTTGTTTTTTTAACATTTGCATATGATAAAATATTCTGTAATAAATTAAACCTGTTTTTTTAACATCTGCTTCCTTGGACTTGTACCACACTCACATACATACATACAACATACATACACAAAACGGATGAAATTGAACGAGGGTTTCGCTCAATTGAACTCATGATAAACAATTTCAGATCAAAACACATAAATGAACTAAAACTCCAATTCAATTAAGAGGAGTTTGAGCTTTAGGTTACAGATTCATCAACAAAAAAAACAAAGATCTGCTGGATTTGCTTCTAGAATGTAGAGAAATTGCGCTTCGTGCTTACACAAACCTGCAAAATCACCAGAGAAAGTAGTCATGCTACACCAAATCAAAGATTCGAAGAACATGAGAGGTATTGCGCGGTCGAGGGAAACTGTCGAGGGGAAACTGGTCGAGGGAGGCGGCCGACGTGCGTCGGGAGGGCGGCGAGGGGCGGCCGAGGGGAACTGCCCGAGGGAGGCGGCCGACGGGCGTTAGGAGGGCGCGGCCGAGGCGGACGAAGGGGTTGCCGAGGGGGGGGGGTGCGGGAGGAGAGGGTGGCTGGTGGTTTGAGGCTGCTGTTTGAGTTGAAGGAGAAATGGGTTTCAGGGATAAATGAGAAGTAAGGGAGAAGAGGTGGAGAAGTGGTAAGTCCCATCTTCTCCACGCAGACGTCAGGAAGACGTTTTTTAATGAAATGTCTTCCAAAAATCAAACAGCCTGCGCACTCAAAAGCTTTTCCCGCGTCTGCATGCGCGCAGATGAAGAGGTGGAGAAGGGCTTTTGGTGAAAAAAAAACACCATAAAGCAATATGACCTTACTGACTTGTATATATATATAAAAAGTGAAGTCGTCAATTTATGAAAAACATTATAAAATAGTTTAGCCAATTTAGATCAAATGCGTACGTTCACGTTGTAATGGCGAGTTGGTCACTTGCCAACCAGTAAAGATCATAGAGAAATGTTTAATTAACGGCTATGTATTGAAGTAGTTTTAGATTCATAACAATAATATGTTATATAAAGAATGAAGAAAGTACTATTGAATAAAAGTGAGCGACCTTTTAGACCCAAATCAAATAGTTTAATAAGAACTTAGTAACATACTAAAACATTAAATAACATTTCAATATTGTAATTAAACCAATTTTGTTTACGGGCAATAAAACACTATCTTTGATTTAGTAAGCACACTAAGAAATACATAAAACTATTGTACGATTTTCATGCTAAGTTTTAATCATATCCATCAATACATATGCTATGAATGTTATATCAAGTTTACAAATAAAAAACTATTTTTTATTAAAAATAAACTATACAAATAAGAGTCTCATCCAAATTCTACTTCATTTTTTTCTTTTTATCTTTTTAGTTCCTGTTTTCATTCCGATCCATCTACTCTATATTGTGTATTTATTATTTATCAAGAGTAATATTATTCTACCGTTTTCTTTGACAACCACAATATGTCAAAATTCATTCCCTTTAACTCTCCTACTTTACACATAATAGTATTTATTCAGTTTTGAAAATGACAAAGAAATAATTCTTTTGAAAATGATAGTCACATTCAAATTTTTAATTCAAAGTGTTGAAATGGTCTAACATGCATATATAAATAAAATTCGTCATGTACATTAAAATTTTCATGTTTCAAAAAGAAAATTAATTAATAAACTGGTACACTTAATTAGTAGCAAAAATACAAGATATTTTATGTTGTTTCTTGTTAATTAGTCCGTCCTTCGGATAGGTGATAATCTATAATCTGCGAGGCTTAGTTAACTCGTGTATCATACGGGTTGAATAAATAAAATATTAAATAAATATAATATTTATTAGTTATAAAATAATATTCTAAGGTAATATGATTGAAATCATTTTTACTATAAATTTTTAAAATATATATTTTTAAAAAACTTTCTTATTATAAGCCTCAATTTAAAAAAAATTATTTATAAAAATTTTACTTTTTAAAAACATTATTTTAAATTTTTTCATATTTTTAGAAGTGTTTGATGTTTTAGAAAAAAATCTTATTTCATCACAAAATTATTTTTCTAGAAATAACAATAACATTAAACTTTTTTGAAGAACACCACCAACAAAATTTCTTTTATGTTTGCTACCACCTCAAAACTCAACCAATAAACAAGAATGACTAACATTTTATCGTCATAAGCCCTAAAATCTTCTCGTATTAAGTTGAATGATATATTTGATTTAATCTGGAAACTAATAAATTGTTTACCAATAAAATAACGCTTGAGCATTACATATAACTATTCAAAAACAAGTCAAAACAAACAATAAAAGGATCCATACACATTTGAAATTTGACGATGTGACGAACTATACGAGTTTCCAGTCATCCTTCCAATTTTCTTTTATCCTGTCAAGACTACAAATTTGAAAATTTTATGCATAATAGGTTGTAGTGGAAAAAATTGAGCAATTTAAATTGAATAAAATTTTCTAATACATTTTTAGTAAGTGAATATAATAATCTAACCCACATATACTCATATTTTTTTGAGATAAAAATAGCTTACAAACCAAATATTTAGAGTGATTCAAATTCTTATTATTATTATAAGAGAAGAGAAAAGAAAGTTACGAAGATAGAATGTGATTATTATTAGGAAAAATTATGAAAATGACCATTTGATCAAATTGAATTACTAAAATAATCGGTAAAAAATGAAGTTTATTAAATAAAACCGTCAATCCGATCGCTCTACGTGTCCATTCCTCACTAGCGTGGCGAAGGATTATGAAAATCATTCGCCCAGAAAAGCATGTCAACGAGGGATTATGGGAATCCCTCGCCCATGTGTACATCCCTCGCTGACATAGCTTTATCCCTCGCTGATGTGGCTTTGTCTCTCGCTGACTCAGCGAGGTATTATGAATCCCTCGCCAAAATACGAAAATGCCCCATCACCCATAATTATATAATATATATATATATATATATACTAGCTATAGTAACCCGTGTGTTACACGTTAATAAATAAAAATTAATATAATAAAATTTATTAATATAAATAATATTTTAAGATATTATCACTGAAATTATGTATTAGAAATGACTGTAAGTTATAAATAGTGATATCAACTTTTTAAACTCAAAAAAATAAATAAACGTTTGTTCTAAAACAAACCGTATAAAAATGTCATTTTTAAAAATTTTCTTATTATAACTCTTAAATTTATTATTTTTGGTTTTAAAAAAACAACTTTTTAAAAATACCAATTTTAAATATTTCGTATTTTTAAAAAAGTCTTATGCTTTAATAAATTTATTATTTTATAAAAAATTGTTTATTTAGAAATAACTAATAAATAGATCTATTTATTAATTTATTAAATCTAAAAATGTTAAGTAGTATTATTAGTAATTAGGTAATTATTTAATAGGAGAGAGAGGCGGAAAATTTTGATGAGAATGACTGTGGTTTACACGTGTCATCCCAGATACCTTTTTATTAGAATAGAAAGATATAATATATATATATATATATATTATATATATATATAAATATATATATGTTTTATACCCAAAAATCCGTATTTTTAATTATTTATTTTTTAAATACCAAAAAATTTAGTTTAATTTATTTTTTCATAATAATACAATGTTTACCCTTAACAAAGTTATCAAAATCTTACGTCAGTGAGTGATGAACACGTGGAGCGATAGGATTGATTGTTTATTTAATAAACTTGATTTTTGACCGGTTATTTAGTAATTCGATCAGGTTAAATGATCATTTTCGTAATTTACCCTTATTAAATTGAAGTAAAGATGAATTTTTATGTTCTTTTCCTTTGAATCTTTTCAAAAGTCTAAAAATTATTAAAAGAAAAAAAGAAAATTTATAAAAATTCTCCTCCGTCAAATTCTTTTGCTCTTTAAAGAAAACTCGAGAACAGCAAGTATTTTAATTTCATTTCCATATTCCTAACTTGTACTTTCACCAATAATGACTAGTGTGATTTATGGACCGAGTTTGTGCTCCCTAGTAGTCCCTACCCTAAGCTCTAGAAGCTCATCTTTGGAAGCATTTGTTCATACCTATTAGGGATATCTCTTGGCCGGTTTGGTTTGGTTAATATTTTAATTATTGGAGAATGTTAAGCCATTGGTTTTTGTTTAATAGGTTTTTGTTTATTAAGTTTTGGTTTGTGTCACGTAATCAAACCTTGAATACCGTGTTGTTGCTAATCATTTACAACTAATTACATTTAGTGTATTGCATGGGCGAAGCATTAAAGGGACCGAGAGAGGTCCATGTCCCTTTCTTTTTTTCGTCAGTAGTGTTATTTTGATTCGGTAGTGTAATATTTGGTCAAGTAATGTAATTTTTTTATATATAATAACTTGGCCCCCTTATGAAAATGTGAAAATGTCCAATCTCCGCCACAGGTGTATTGTTTGATGTTGTATGTTGTGAAGCTGACTTAAGATAGTTAATCTTTAAAAAGAATAGACAAAGAACAAGGCAATAATTTGAACAATTTTATACTCTTCCTATATTAAAATCTAAAACTTGTTAAATGCAAGAGGCAAAATAAACGTGTCTTATAATCCAAGAGAACATGCATGTAGAAGATGGAAAAGTGGATACTACTTGGAAGCTAACTCTTGCAACTTACCACGTGTAGATCTCTTGATCTAATTATATTGAAATGTAGCATTTTTCACACTATTGAAAACATACTTGTCCTCAAGTACGAAATAGTTGGTTTCTTCATGGTGTCACCATACAAGTTATACCACATGTTCCCGGCGGTCCAGAATAGTGCCATGGTGGTCGCCAATCACGTTTTACATATTTCCCGGATATGCTTGAGTTATCAACCTAAACATGTTTTTTGTTAAGAAACAGATAGGAATATAATAAATATTAAATCACGGGATAGCTACACAACAATAATCAAGTTACTATCGATGGCTTCCTTTTACTGCTACTGTTCTCACTTACTCTTAATGATTAAATTTCTATTGTTTTTCAAGTTGTCATTAAAGTTTAGTTATTGAAAATAGACCACGTGCCATTTGTGATCTTGGTTAATACTGATCTTAGATACAGTCACGTTAGAAGCCCTACCTCTTGAACCCCACAACTCCACAACAGACGTGCCTCTAATTTACACCCTAAAGTTGCATGGCATACTCATGCTTACACTACATTTCATTATTGTTTCTCTAACCATACTTACACTTACTTGGACCTTTCAACACTTCATGTTTTGATTCATGCAGTTTTGAAACTACCCACTTGAAATAGTGTTTTTTAATCACATTATCATTATTAGTCCTAATATTATTTTGTTCATGAGATTCAATGAAATAAAAAAACTCCAAATGCAAGGGTTACCAAAATGCCAACTATTATATAGAGAGAAAATGTATAGGTACTAGACATCCATGGGCCCTAGATGTGGCTCAATTATGCGGGAATGGGATAGATACATCATGCATCAATGAAAGCAAATTTGGCTGTTTGTCCCCTTTATATGCCGTTTTCTTTTCTATTTATAAGTGGATTTTTGTGACGTGTTTATGAAGGTAGTTAGGTGCCTCATGAAAAAATATGAAATATAAAGCTATGATTAATATGAGTTTTATTTGCCTAATGTAGAATATGAAATATTAGATTTATGAATATAAGTTTTATTCCTACGTATAAATACTATTCTCGTGTTTTAGTAATTTATGTAGGAGTTGGAAATTTAGTAGTTTTTCGACTTTTGATTTGTAAAATAATTAGAGAATAAGAACTCTAAAGTATTTTTTTATTAATAATTAGATTTTCGGGCTTATTATCAAACGAAAATCATGGAAATAAGATTAGAATTTATAACCAAGTGTGACTAAAAAATTACAAACTCCAAAGTTCAAAACCGAATAATTGAATCAAATCTGACCACAAAAATCCCAAACCCAAAACTCCGCCGTATATACATATAATTAAGAAAGAAACTGGAACATAAACAAAAGTCTTTAAATTATTTATGTATCACTTATTAACATTTTACAAAATTAAAATAAGAATAATTAGTGAAGTCTAATAATAATATCTCATCTAATTATATTATAAATATTACAATATATAATAATTGATGCTTTTTTGTAGCACTTCTTTCCAAAAATGCAGCATATCATATGCTCAAATGAATATCTTTACAACCGCATACAATGTGACTTTATAAAGGGAACTTCATAAAATAGAAAATAAGTTTTAATGTATTTGAAATAAGTCACTTCTAATTTTTATTTGTTTCAATCATATTTTAATATCTTTATTTGTTTCCATCAGTTCAAGAATATTATATATTGTTCCAATCAGATCACTTAAGTTTTAGAAGAGTTCTAGTTAGGTCACTTATTTTAAAATTTTTAAATAATCATAATTATTTTAAATAATTTAGTGTTTTGTAAATATTGTTAGTTTTTTTATTTCAATTTTCTAAAATATATTTTGAAATTAATAAATGACCTAATTATAACAATCTTGAAACTTTTGACTTAATTGAGATAAATATTTATAAGTGATTGATGAAAAAAAATATTTACCAATGATCTAAAATAAAAACAATTCAGAAACTTTATTACGAAGTTATAAAGTTATCTTTTTTATAATAATTTCTAGTTTGTAGGATGCCTTATGAAAACAAAGAGATATAATTATGTTATAACTAGAATTGTAATAATAACATACAACTATATAAGGCTCGAATAAGCAAATTTAGCCTTGCTGAAGCCCAAATCTAACTAGGCCCGGTTATATAATTAAGGTTTTTTTAAATGGGCCTATCCGCCACGACCAATTTTTAACGTGTGTTTTCAATTTGCTTTAGAGTTGCAGGCTAAAGGATCGTGTTTACAAAGGTTGACGAAACGAAGATGACCACATCAATTAAACATATAAGATGCAGACAAAAAAAACAGTTTAAAAACCGAATGCAGTTTTGAACCCGATTGCTAACCATTTTCGACTTGATTATAACCGACTTATAGTTGACATTGGTTCCTCACTACTCTATAGTCTATAAATTGAAACCAGTTACAATCCGTGTTAATTCAAACAAACTCAATTAAACCCGATCATTCCCCGAACAAAACATGTTTCACCACGAATTGATTTCAAAAAACGGTTTAAAGGTTTACTATACCATTTATATGTTATAGCGTGTTAATGTATGGTTATATGGCTATATGTAACACATAATGATATAGTTTTGAAACTTAAGCATATCCGATCTTCACTAGTTGCATATGTGGTGGTTAGCTCCGAGGCCAATGCAGTTGACCACAACGTTAGATGCCTAGATAAGTAGCGCAATGTGAATTGTAGATAGCAATTCTCCGATGTTATATAGCCCGCAGCCTGCTGTATCTTAGGTCAGGCGGCGTTACACAGACCAGTTCATGAATACGAACACCCATTTTTCTATTACAACACGCTAAAAAATAGTTACAAACATAGCAAACATAGCATAGAGAAATTTTAAACTTCTATTTTATTATGTTAATAATATCATAGCATTTCAATAGAAAATAAAATTTTTAATAAAGTTATAAAACTAAAAGAGAAGCATCCCGGGCCCTCCCGCGATAATTGATCCCAATTGGTCAACGGCTGTGGCGGCTCTCTTATCCTTGGTGGATGATTAACGGTTGAGATGAAATATGTTTCAGATATTTATAGATACATTACTAAATAATATAGAGATTATTAACATTAAAGGGACATTTGATTGGTAATCAATAACAAACAAAAATGAAAAATTGAAAATCAATCCAATATTGTGAAACAAGGAATTCAGTTCGTGTCATTCCCTGTCAATTTAGAAAATTAAACTTACTCCAATTCAGAAGAGTTGAGAACATATGATGACTAACAAACTAAAAATCGACGCAAGAAAGTCAATCGTTAGTGTTTAAGGTAAACACGTTGATGATACGACTAAAACGTCGTTTGACTTTAGTCAGATTAAGTGTTTATGATAATATAATAAATTTAATTACCATGTTTAAATATGTTAAAATATTGACGTTACGATGTTATAGTCCTTTTACTAAAAAGACATAGGTATAGGTTTTTTTTTAATATGATCAATATACTATAATTATATATGGATTTTATTCTTTGGTAACTTGTGTGTTCATCTTGCTATTTTTATCTTATTTTTTAACCATAGTTAATGAGTCGTGTACATAATCTTGTTAAATAGGGCTTGTCATCGTGCGGATTATTGAGATGCTTATGTGTAATGTGTTAAACGCGTCATGTCTTATTATCCGTGTTATTAAACTGGTTACATTGTATCATTAAAACATGGTGTGTCATGTAATCAGCATATTTTAAATGTTCGTGTTGATAAAAATAACACTTTTAGCTAAATGTCGAGTAAAATTATAATACTCATGTAGTTAAACAACACTACAATATACTAGCAAGGTAAGATAAATCAGTGCAATGAGATTGTTATTTCCTTCAAAATGGTCGCTTTAGTGTTTTTGCGATAGGCTGGATTTAAATAAAAAAAAAGAGTGAAATTTATAATACCAACTTTGTACCTTAATTACTACATAATTTATTGGGAGAGTTATATATTTCCCTCTACAAACTGCATCAATTATATATCCAACTTAATATTTCAATTACATATATCACATTGTAAAACTTAGTTAATTACGTGTATACTCAAATTAAAAGTTTAATTACATAGATCCCCTTCTAAAACTTAGTTAATTACATATATACCTAAATTAAAAGTTTGATTATATATATCTGCTTTATTAAACATAAATATTACACATTTATCCATCTGATTATTTTTATTAAAAATAACCTATATAATTAATATCTTTTGTTAAACATAAATATTACACATATTTTTATTAAACTAATGTTATTATTATTATTATTATTATTTTTTGTTGGAAAGGCGCAAACTTAATGTTATAACTTATTACGTTAGTGTCAAAAGTTTCATTCAACTTTCCTAATAGCATTGAATGTCCCGGTTGAATTTGTAGACTAAATCTCTCTTTTTAATTGGATTATTTGACAAATTAGTCTACAACCCCCACCTACAACCACCCATGTACTTGTTTAATTTCCAAAACATTTTTGTAAAGCAACATTGATTAAAAATAAGAAAAAGAAAAAGATATAGAACACATCAATTTCCATCATCCTTCTACAACCACAAAAACCCTCTTATGAGATAGTGAGGCAGGAGTGATGTCGCATGGACATGAAACGCCGCCTCTTTGCGTGAGAATCGGTGTTGCCGCTGATGCATGAGTGTGGCCACGGGCGTAGTCTTTACAAAACATAAAACTTGCCACACGGGTTTCACGTAATTCGTAGATCAATACCCATGATTTTTTAGAATCATGTGTGTCATTTTTAATTGAACTATATGATGGTTCCCTTAATATTCTCAACCGGATAAAACTCAAAAGTCTCAATATCAAGTAGATGTATCTAATGATTTCCGTGAACTAGTTTATGACCAAAAATGAATTCATATTCAAGGGACTGGGCTTGAAACAACCTTGGAGAGTTATCTTTTCAAATTCAAATTATACAAACAAGAACCAGATTTTAGTCCGAATTTTGATGCATTGTAAATATAAAAAACCATAACAACTCAAACAATGAGGTTCTTAAACACTTAAAACCATAATAACTTAAATAATCACTTCGCACATACTGACGTGTTTGAAGTATATTATGATTTAATTTGATAAACAGTCAATTAAATTATATTTTTTAAAATGCCTAACACTCTATCACAGGCTTCACTTGGTGCATGAGATACGACACATGCGAACATCATCTTCTAAACCCGACAGTAATCTCATTAAAATTGACCAGCCATACAGAGTAACCATAAACCACACAATGCTTTAGACTACACGATATCACATTACCGGCTTGCCGGTTGAAGTTCATCAAATATTTACGATTTAGCCATTGTCGTGTTAGTTTCAGATCATGTAGACGAGTTTATTTGCAAACTAAGCCCTTTTTGGTTGATAAGGCGCACACGTTGGGTTGTGGGGCAAAGTTGAATCATCTTTTAAAACCTCAGACGTGAGCACCCCCAACATTCCCATATCATTAACTGTTTAACATCACTTCAATGGAATTAACCTGTAGTATGCTATGAAAAAACAAGTACAAGCCAAAGGCAAATCTAGGGGTTAACCAAAACACCACCATTTCCTGCTTTCTGCAATATTAAACACCAATACTTGCAATTTCAACAGTTTTTTTTTATAAAACCATCTTACAAAAAAATCCGTCTACCTTTAACTCTAAACCCGTTTTATACACAAGATAACCTAACTATGATTAATTTTATACACAACTCATTTCATACACAATACCTAAACCTAGTGTACTAACATATAAAGTCATATTCATACACCATCGTGCTTTAGAAAAGAAAAGATGAATGCAATAACATTTGAGGGAAATATGAGGCGAGTTCAAAGAAATAGGCATATAATTGGGGGTGAGTTTTCATACAATTTCCAAGCGAGTGAAAGCTCTATTTGGTTCCATTAGTCTTGGTGTCCACTTTTTGCCAAGTACCAAGGTTTTAAATTCCAATAGTTGACTTTTTCAATAACCTATTAGTTGACCAAGCTAGCCTTGTCGAACTTTCTATCGCAATTACCAAAGGGCATAATGGTAACTTACGCGATGGCATTATTAAATTTTCTTTTAACAATAGTTTGCATGATGGTAACAAATAATATTATAAAGGATCAGTATTATGAAGAAGCTAGAACAGACAGTATATAATTACATAAATATACCAAATCTAATCAGTTTTTTTCAATCTAAATTTGTGTATTTGCATTTATGTTTTACCCATAAAAAATTGTTGTCCTAGCTTAATGAGTTCTTTTAAAATACTCTTTCATTCCTAACTTTTCATATACTCTATAATATCTCCAAAATGATCAATTGCATTATTAGTTAATCAGTTGAAATTAAGACATAACATGAATGTCGCCCCTACTCCTATAATGAATTAATATGTGGTCTAGAAGTCCTTAATTTTGGGTATGTTTGAACAAATAAAGTGTGCCACCTAAACAACTTCCTAATTTAAGGATCTTTTTGAGAAAACAAGCTAAAAACAAATGCAATTGCGTTAAACAACCTAATCATATTTATTTAAAAATGTATTTATTTTTTATTATTCATAATTAAAATTGTAATATATGATTGTTTTGAAATATCTCTCGTTTATGACATATATGAAAACCTAGTCGTCTTAATTAAACAATATCATGATCATTAAATAAGTAACGTTGGGTAGAGTATTCTTCGCACCTAAAAGCGCGCAGATCGCCACTAAAGCTTGTCAAAACCATAAAACTTTTTAGATATATTTTTATATTTTATTACTTAAGTTTAAAATCTTTTGAAGTAAAATTATATTTGTTATAAGAAAGGATTCACTAATTTGCCACTATAAAAACGTTCAAAGGGAACTTTATCTTGTAATTAGCTAGGCAATTATAAAATATACACATTTGAGGACTTATTAGAAAATAAATTGAAAAAATACAACTGACATATAAATTTATCTAGAATGTTATGTTTATTGTAGAATAAAATAACAATTGTATCTCCCAATTTGATGTCTAATAAGACTAAGCGCCCAAATTATGCTGGTATTTTTTTCAATATGGTATTTTATAAAAGTGGAAATATATTAACTTGTTTCTAAGATCTTTAATTTTATATTACCATAAACATTTAACTATTTATTATTTTTTTTAAAGGAAACTTCATTAACACAACTCGCAAGGCCTCAAAGCAAAGACTTACGAGAATACAAACGAAAAAAAAATCACCCCAAAGGAAAAGTACACCAATTATTTCAATCTATAGCTTCCCACCTAGTCCTATTCCGTAACCAAAAATAAGCCGTTGATTTAATGTTCTCCACAATCTGAATGGGACTTCGCTTCTTGTTGTGGAAGATTCGATCATACGTTCAAGCCATATCACCCACATATAAGTATAGACAATACCCCTTATGATGAGCTTTTTATCTTTAGGTAATAACTGTGACTCCGGCATCCGAAGAAGAGTCCGCAACATCAAAGATAAACATATGACTCACTCGGCACCAGTTTTCGATTCGAATCCAAACTTCATTTGAGACAGCGCATCCAGTGAATAGATGCAAGGTTGTCTCCAAATCATTCTGACACAATGAGCAGGTGGTATGAGGGACAAACACTCCACGTTTGAGAAGCTCTGCAACAGTCGGAATCCGATTAAGCATGGCTCTCCAAACAAGAATTTACACTTAAAGGCGGGCCACCCCTTCCACTTAACCATCGGCCTATAAGCACTCGGAGAGTTGTTGGACAATAAGCTTTTAGCCGAGGAAACATTAAACAAACCATCCTTCGTCTCTTTCCATGCCCATCGGTCTTCTCCACCACGCCACTCTAGATTGTAAATGTCATCAAGCAACTGAAACAATTCCGAACCTCCACCGGAGAAGAGGGCGTAGATCTCCAATCCCAAATCATAGTTTTGACATCGTCCACGCAAAGAATCCGACCCGCCACCTTAATCCATTTATCCTTTCAAGTCTAAAAAGATTAGGGTATATTATGCGGAGCGGAGCATCACGTAACCAAACATCCCTCCAAAAGTAAATCGATCTCCCATCACCAAGATTTCCAACAAAAACGATTTAAGAGTCATACTGTTAGAAACTTTAGTATCTCCAACTCTAACTATATATTTCCAACATCCACTCAACGCCGCATTACAAGGCAACATGGTCCAAGGTCTACTCGAACCATGACACCCCATAATAACCTTCTTCCACAAGCAATTATCTTCGTTTTTGAATCTCCAAGTCCATTTTATAGTAAAGCATCATTCACCTTTTGTAATTTAGAAATACCCAACCACCGTGCTTCTTTGGTAACGTGACAACATCCCACGCCACCCAAGAAATTTTCTTCTCAACAATAGAACCGGACCAAAGAAAACGCCTCATAATCATCTCTACATAGTCTATCACGGCTTTAGGGCTTTATACAAGGATAAATAATACACCGGAATACTTTCAAGGACCGATTTGATAAGTATCAAACGTCCGCCTATCGATAGACGTTTAGCTTTCCAAGAGGCTAGACGCCCTTTGATGACTTCAACAACCGGTTCCCAGTTATTAATTCGTGTCATCTTAGCCCCAACTTTAATTCCTAGGTACGTGAATGGAAAATCACCACGCTTGCAACCTAGGAATTTCATCATGTTGTCCACCTCACAATCTTCCGTACAACACCATAAATATTAGATTTATGGAGATTTATCCGGAGGCCCGAGCATAAGTAAAAAATGCGGAGAACACGTGCAATGCTCTTAATATTATCACAAGTCAACTCCCCCAAAATAAGAGCATCATCCGCATAAAAAAGATGGGTCAAAGCTGGTTCGTCTTCAGAAAAATTAATACCTTTAAAAACTCCAAGATCCTTGGCTTTGTTAATCATCCAAGAGAGAGCTTCCATAACAATCAAGAAAGAAAAGGCGACAATGGATTGCCTTGACGCAGACCCTTCTCACACTGAAAATCAAAAGTAGGAGACCCATTAACCAAAACCGCAGCTCTAGAGGAGAGGCAAATTCCTCGAATCCAATCACACCACCTCTTGGAAAACCCATTGAGACATAATAGAGATCAAAAAATTCCAGTTGACATTATCGTATGCCTTTTCAAAATCAATTTTTAACAAAAACGATTTCTTTTTATTTTTCTTCAACCATGCCAGGATCTCATTAACCATGAGGGGCCCGTCAAGAATAAAGCGGTCAGACAAAAAAGCCGATTGGGCCTCAGAAATCACCTGACCCATTACTCTTTGAGACGATTAACCAGAATTTTAGAAATAACTTTACTAATCATACCAATAAGAGTAATAGGCCTATAATCTTTAAGCCCTAAAGGAGTCTTAACCTTTGGAATCAAAGTAATAAAAGAAGACCCACATCCAGAGTTAATAGTACCTGATGCGTGAAATTTCGTCATAATGTTATAAAAATCATCCTCTAACAAACACCAAAATCGTTTGACAAAAACGAAGTTAAACCCGTCGGGACCAGGCGCTTTATTAGAACCACACTCAAAAACCGCTTCTTTAATCTCTTGTTTTGAAAACGAACCAACTAGATAATCCCGCCCCTGATCATCGATAGACTTCAAACCCGAACAAACCAAAGCCGGCCGAACTGGAGCCGTTCCTTAAAATGATTTCTAAAAAATCGAAAAACCTCTTTCTTGACAAGCGCCGGTTTTATAACCCATTCGCCATTAATCATTAAGCAAGTTAATTCACATGTATTCCGGGCTTAACTATTTATTTATGTAGAGTTTATATATTTATGTTCTTTACTTGATATAAGTGTAATAAGTTATTGCAAGTTAATTCACATGTAGTGATTACATATTTACGGAATATTCTAATTATGATAATGCATTTAGAAATATAATTTTTGTCTTGAGTTAGAATGAAATACCGTGAACACAGAGGTGGAATCAAGGCCTTTTAAGAGCATTCACAGTGGAGTCTTTAAAAATATGTGTGTGTTTGGTATATTATATGGAATGATTTTGAGTGGTTGTGAGTGAAAGAGAGAAAATGTTATTGTTGATTGGTATATTTAAAGAATCACTTTACAATCCTTTTAAATTTTTTAATATTTTTTTAATATGGTTGTGAGTGAATGAGAGAGAAAAAAATAATGATAAGGGTATAAAAAATATTATTTAATTGAAAAGGAGAAAGAAAATACAGTGATTTTTGATGTAATTATATAAATAAAGATAAATAACCCGCTCTCTAAGAGGAATCCCAAAGCCACCTCACCCTTTTGTAACCAACAACCCATTTACCTATTATGAAAGATACACAGCGATGAATAGTTTCTTTATACAGTTTTCGATTTGGCCACAAAAAGTTTTTTTTTTCGTTTGTGCCCCTGTCTGGCTCTATATAGGTCACTTTTGCCAAAAGAGGGGCAGAGCTATGCCAACTGCGCCGCCGCCTCCAGCCGCCGGCCGGCGCGTGCCTCCCGCCGATGACCGCCGTCTAACTGGCACATGCCTCCCGCTGATCCCTGCGAGGTTTTCTGTCCTACCAAGGCCTTACGGGGCTTCGAATTTTGGGAGGCCAAACCTCGGGGAATGGTTCTCTGTGGTAGGAGTGCCACCGCCGCGTCGTCACCGTCACTGGCGGCGTCATCACCATCACTACCACCAACGTCGCACGTTAACCGGGTGAAACCTCGGGGAATGGTTCTCTGTGGTTGTGGTCTTGATGGCTGTGTTGTTGATGTTGCCGTTGTTGACGGCGGTGGTGTAGATGGCGGTGGTCCGACCACCTCTTTCCGGTTAGATTAAGGCGGTGGGTTCACTGGTTGTACCTATCTATTTTGTCTTTCACGTGGCCGACCGACTTGGGGCCTGTTGTAGTTCAAATCGTTCGATGTTCCCCGGAATCGACATCTGCTCAGGGTATGGTCTCTTGCGGCCATTAAGCCAAATGTCGGAGGCTTCGGCTCCCATGGGGACAGCCGCCGCTCGGCCTCCCGTTTGCAGTTGACGTAAAGCAGGCGGCCGTTTTCATGTCGGTAAGTGCTCTGATGTTCGCACCTGAATGAACGGTGTTACCCGATGCACCTGGTTTTTCCTCATCTGAGGCTTCATTGTTTGATGGTTCGTTATGTCGATGATGATGGATATTGCTCATCTGAGACTTTTAGCATGATATTGATCTTACATTTTTGATGATTTGGTATTTGCATGTTGTTGGGAAAGATGTTATTGATGATGACCTTGGCTCATCGACACTTATTTGAGGTCATCTAACCTAATGCATCCTTTGGTTGAGCATTATTACATGTTGTCCTGTGTCGGGCTGTGATAACAACTGATGATATCGGTTGTTTTGGCATGGCTACCCTTCAGGGTTAGCAACCACAACTCAGTTTTTTCTGAGCCTGATTTATCACACGCGCAACGCGCGTGGATGAATACACACTAATTGTAGGAACTATCCAACTCACCATACCATTTTATCATTGATAAAAGAAAAAAAAACTATAACACATATCTTGTATACAAATATAATAATATTTACTTGAATTATGCATAATAATTAGAGCACTTTAATATTTATCACAACTTATTTCTTCAATAATCATTCTGTCAAAGTTATATTCCATGTCATGATTAAAGTGTATAGTCCAAAACATTTAATAATTATATTTATAAGTGCCTTTCAAAAAAAATTATATTTATAAGTGCCCACTTTTATATATACACGAGTTGAATTAAAAGATGTAACTATAAGTCTATTTAACTAAAAAACCCGAAACATGATTACATTTGAGGTCAAAAAGTTGGGTTTTCACTTGCTTTATTCCTAATATGCATGAGTGTTGAATTCTTGAATAGAATAGTTCAAATTGTTTAAAACACCACCCAGCAAATAAAGAGTAAAAAAGTGTGAATCTTTCCAATAATACAATAAAGATGATCATTTTAGCACTTTTTAGTGTAACTCATTTATCAAAAGCTTACAGTCATTTTTCATTAAATAAAATATTATGTTTAATGGGTATTATTGATAACCCAGTGTATTGTGACCTTGTGACATCCAAGTAATGGTTTAGTGATAAAAATAAATTAGTGTTGGGTTTCATGGTCTTTGTTTGTTGTATGGGATATGCCAATGCGTGTGTTTGGAGCACTATAGTTGTTTTGTTTAGGATTACTTGTTGGTTATCTCTTGTATATATTTAAGTTCATAATTATTAAAGTTTTATTAGGAGATATTATCCTTTTACACAACAAATAAATGAAGTGTAAGGTTTTAGTTACTTTAAGATTGATATTTTCCTCCTCAAACATTCCCTTAACCTGATTACAAGTTGAGACTTAGATCAAGTCAAGCCATGCTAGTCACTTTAGGTGTAATATGAAGTAAAACAATGGAAAGCGGCAATGTTCTCAGAAACCGGATCGGACGTCGAACCGACGGCTTACTGGTTGGTGGTCGGACCGGTCGGACCGGTCGGACCGGATGGACCGGATTTAACTATATTTTAATTATATTTATATATGTAATTAAATATAAGTAATTTATATATGATTTATACATATATTTTATAGTTATATATAAAACTTAACTATATTTGTATATACAAAGTACTAATTTATGGTTTAACACCCCGTTTTTACCCATTAAAATCAAAAAAAAAAAAAAAAAAAATTCAAAATCCGGTCGGAACCGAACCGGTTCGCCGGTCCAACCGGCGACTCGGTTCGAACCGGCGTTCAATGCTCCAAAAACGATCCACCCTCGACCGGACCGGACCAGCCACCGATTCGCGGTCGAACCGGTCGGACCGGCCGGTCCGATCCGGTCCTAACAACTCAAAGCGGGATTTATGCTCGTAGATGATGTTATTGTAACATAAAAATGTTAGAATGCTCTTCATGATCAATTAGAGCTGACCCTTGTTGAACGTATCTTGAAGTTATCCTACAAACACAAAGACCCTCTAAGGAGCCCAAAGGCTACAATCTTGAAGACCATCCTTCAACGATCAAATTAGTCTACAGTACTAATATGATCACAAGTATGCAATTATGCATCATCTATTGTGTAATCAATATTAATATACAATAGTTACAAGAAAGAAAAACTTCAGTTTAAAAAAAACGTCTTCTCTTGTATATAAAACGACGGTGAGCTGCAAAACAACGACCAACCAGACCTCAAAAGGCCAAACACGATAACTTCTATAATTAGCATCCCAATACTAGTTACAATCCAAAATTTTGGATCATTTATTCACTACTATCACCAAACCATGATGCAATACACCAACAGATTTTCATATCCTATCACATAAAGATCTTACAACATATCATGTAAATGATAGCTTGTTCCCCTACAAAGAAAATAACATCAGATATTTAAGGAGGCTAGACAAAATAAAATATGATTGCATTCTATAAAACTTGACAAGAGCTGATTAGAAAAATATAAAATTAGTAGAATCATGACAACATCTAGAATAAGGTTGATATAAAAAATAAAAATAAAAATAAAAAAAATAAAAAAATATAAGAACTAATGCACACACCAACAAAAATAACACGTCAGCTTTAAAAAAAATAAACCAAAATAAAAAACCAATACATTAAAACACATGTCACCTAAAAAAGAAAAAGAAAAGAGGTCGGGTTCCTTGCACCTGATGTTGATTAGGTTCGGGTTCGGTTTTAGCCTCGGTTCGTTTATTCACATTAATTATGCGAGCGGATAAGAACGAACCACAAACACACACACAAAACACACACACAAAACACACACACAAACATTTCTCCTACAAGTACCCTCTCGTTCATTCGCCGCCACCACTTCTCACCACTCTCTCTCTCTCTGCAATTCACACACTCTCTCTCTCTCTCTCTTTCTCTACCACCATTTGATACTCTCTTCAATTGGTCAAACTGGCGATCGATAATCAAGAAACCACCGTCGTCCGTGAAATCAAGCCCAAAAACCGTCGGATTATGGTAAGTGTGAAGAAACCCAGGTTTGATTTGTGTTGATTTTGATCGATTTCATGGTTTTGGAGTTTGAATTTGGGTTATAATGTGTGGTAATAATGTAGGGTGCTGGAGGACCTGATGAAGAAGAACAAAAGTGGCCACCATGGTTGAAGCCGATGCTTCGAGAAAGCTTCTTTGTTCAATGTAAACTACACGCTGATTCACACAAGTCGGAATGCAATATGTACTGCTTGGATTGCATGAATGGCCCCCTTTGTTCTCTTTGTCTCAATCACCACAAGGATCATCGTGCTATTCAGGTATATATTCCTGTTCCCTCTTTCTCTTTGATTCCATCTTTTTCTTCACATTTCACCGATTTTGACTTTTCCCATCAACAATTACTTCTATTCTTCCACCGATTTTGTCAGTTTGTCGCCAATTTTGACTGTGATCGTCATTTTTCTAACCGATTCTAGAAACTTCAAATTCAATTTGCAGATACGGAGATCATCATATCACGATGTGATTAGAGTATCGGAGATTCAGAAATACTTAGACATCAGTGCAGTTCAGACTTACATTATCAACAGTGCTAAAGTAGTGTTCTTGAACGAACGCCCACAGCCCAGGCCTGGTAAAGGCGTCACCAACACCTGTGAAGTTTGTGAACGAAGCCTCCTTGATTCCTTCAGATTCTGCTCACTTGGGTGCAAGGTAAATTCATCAATCATCCCGTTTTTATTAAAAAATGTTATTCAAATAGTCAAATTGATGCGTGTATACATATCAGTGGTGGTCAATCGCCTTAAATTTCGGCTTTTTCTTGATCAATTCTTAAACTTTATGCTCGTCGGTAATGGTGGATGATCGGTTTTGCGAATCATTTTTTGAACAATTCAAACCAAGATATGCCCATTAAACAATTAATTATTGAAATTAAATGGAGAAATTAAAATGGGTAAATGTTAATAACTTACTGATTGATCATTGATTCATATTGATGGGTGCAGATTGTTGGGACATCAAAAGATTTCGACCGGAAGAAGAAGATTTCGCCGGAGAAGAAGCATTTGATGACGGCGATCTCCGATTCCGATGACTCGTACAGCAGCAGCAACCACGGTCGCTACCGGAGCAACCACATCCACGGCGGCAGAGTGCCGTGCTTCACGCCGTCGACGCCGCCGCCGACGGCCACAGGCTACCGGACGGCGAAGAGGAGAAAGGGATACCTCATCGAGCCCCAATGGGTGGACTAGTGATAGAATGCTAAACCTGTCAGTCAACCCCCTATACTTTCGCCTATTTACGCAAGAAGTCCCTCATTTTGCACCTTCCTGCTAATTTCCTTGCACTAGTGCTTTCACAAAGGCCTGTGCGGGTGAATTTACGTTTATGTTTGTACAAAGATGCACCCCCTTATAGTTAATGCTAATGGTAATAGTGTTGTAATAGAAGGGCCAAAGTGGGAACAGGATATAAGAATAAGACAATGTGGAATATGCCTACAAGGTAAGTTGATAATATATCACCTTGTAATAGTTTTGTATGTAGGAAAATAAATCCAGAAATGTTTGAATAGTTTGGTTATATTTGTGAATGTAATTATAATGTTTTTGTTTGACAATGTTAAACTTATAGTTGTGTTTATAACATGATTGTATTACTTTTATTGTAAGATGCTCAATGTTATTTGTTATATTCATAGGAATGGGGATGGATGATGTTGTTTGTAATAAACTTATCCAGCAAATGCATTGAACTGCTAGAGCCGGGGTTAGACTCGGACCGGTGGTTGAAACTGATTTTAATTGTTTTTAGATTATTTTTACATCTCATTGATAATTTATTTACTAAAAAAGTTTTTTACATTTTATCTATCACATGTATATTCTTATTAATATGTGAATTTACTTTAAAGTATAATGGTTTTGTATTTACTTTTAGTATAGTTTGTTTTGTGCGGAACTTAATTGTGATATTCATGGGCGGAGGATAGAGGAGAGCGGGGCGGATAGTGTAATTTTTTTGACCCGGTAGTGTAAATTTTTATATAAATATCGAGTTCGCCCCTCTTACGGGGACGTTCAAGCTCCGCCACTGGTGATATTTCTGGTTTTTTACACTCTTGGGAAGTAACAAAAAGACACCATTCTAATATCTAGTTATCATCAGGTTACATACTATTGGTATTAGTTTTAGATCTACAGTTTAGCTTTCTAGTCAAACAACATGGGTGACAGTTTTGGTTTTAGGTTTTTAACGTTTTACAACTGAGTTAAAAAGGTTTTCTCACAGTGACAAGTTTCCTCATTGGTGATGTTTCTAAACGAGTTATGACTGGAACGTAAAAATTAGTATAAACAGTTGACATCACGTATAAAGAAACCAAGTCAGGTGTTAGAAGTAGTTTCAAACGTTATTAAAATATTAGTTTTATATAAACTATTATAAATCATATATATCTATGCTTTACAGAATTTGAATCTTCAATCATTTTCTTTAGAGGGAATTGTATATATCCTCAAAACTGAAGTTTTCAATGTATAAATATAATACATTTTAAACATGAATTGAAAAATATATAATTTTATAAGTTTAAAGCGAAAGATATGCAATACTTTTTTTTAATTAAATAGTGACGGTTATAATCAAAACGTCTTACAGGACATGTATTAGTTTTAGGCCCTGTTTGATGCGTCTGACCACGCGTCTGACCACTGACTGGCTGACTCGGTCAGCCAGTCAGTGCGTTTGTTGTGGCTGACCGAGTCGGCTGACCCGGAAATACCACTGACCGAGTCCTCCCCTTTGACATCACTGACCAAACCCTTCCCCCCTCTTCTCCACATCGCTGACCTCCCCCTCCCCCTGCGCTCTCGATCGCTGACCTCCCCCTCCCCCTGCGCTCTCGATCGGCCACCTCCCCCTCCCCCTGCGCTCTCGATCGGCGACCTCCCCCTCCCCCGCGCGAGCCCTAATCGAGCGACCCTCCCCCTGCGCTCTCGATCGGCCACCTCCCCCTCCCCCTGCGCTCTCGATCGGCGACCTCCCCTCCCCCTGCGCGAGCCCTAATCGAGCGACCCTCCCCCTGCGCGAGCCCTAATCGAGCGACCCCGACCCCGACATGTAGATGTATGTGTATGTAGATGTGTATGTGGATGTATGTGTATGTAGATGCATGTGTGTGTAGATGTATGTGTATGTAGATGTGAATGTAGATGTATGTGTATGTAGATGTGTGTGTATGTAGATGTGTGTATGTAGATGTGTATGTATATGGGTATGTATATGTGTATGTATATGGGTATGTAGATGTGTATGTATATGTGTATGTGCATGTAGACGTGTATGTTGATGTATATGTGTATGTAGATGTGTATGTAGATGTATGTGTAGGTAGATGTGTATGTATATGTATATATTGCTTATGTGTATGTATGTATATAAGGTGCTGAGTCAGTCAGATACTAAATCAAACAGCCAAGTTTCAGTCAGATGCAGACTCAGTCAGAACTTTTTACTGGATCAATTTCTGACTCAGTCAGATCTTACTTAGTAAGCGCAATAAAACAGTCCCTTAGTCGTTTTAATCAATGTTTTCAGAACCGGATCAGACGTCGAACCAGACGCCTTACTGGTTTGGTGGTCGGACCGGTCGGACCGGATGGACCGGATTTAACTATATTTTAATTATATTTATATATGTAATTAAATATAAGTAATTTATATATGATTTATACATATATTTTATAGTTATATATAAAACTTAATTATATTTGTATATTCTACGTACTAATTTATGGTTTAACACCCCATTTTTACCCACTAAAATCAAAAAAAAAAATCAGAAAACCGGTCGAAACCGGGCCGGTTCGCCGGTCCAACCGCCGGTTCGGTTCGGACCAGCCGGTTCAAATGCACAAAAACGAATCACCCCTGACCGGACCGGACTAGTCACCGATTCGCGGTCGAACCGGCCGGAACGGCCGGTCCGATCCGGTCGACCGGACCGGACTAGTCACCGATTCGCGGTCGAACCGGCCGGAACGGCCGGTCCGATCCGGTCTCAACAACACTGGTTTTAATGTTTTGCTAAAAATTACTGGCGGCTAAAAGGAAGGAAAGAAGGGAGAGTGAAGAAAGTGAATGTACAGGTGTTGATGCGTGGGGTACAGGTGTTGATGCGTGGGGTACAGGCGTTGGTGCCAAAAGAAGGTTGAAGATGGGGGATGGGGCCAGGTGATGGGGAGTGGTGGGAAGGAAAAGGCTAAGAATGGGGGTGGTGTCAAGTGGGGGAGGGGTGGCGGCTTCTGATTGGCTGAGGGAAAGTGATGTGTCCTGTTTGATGGAAGTGCTGATTCATCGACTTCTCGTATCATAGCCTCCCTCTTCGTCATTCTCCACCGTTAGATCGTATCCATATGTTTCTCTCCTTGTTGTGCGTGTTCTTTGGGATAAACTGCTGACCATAAGAAAAGAAACACATCTATTTCTTTTTTGTTTTTATTCAACGTCTTTATTTAACTAGTTTTATACCCGTCCGGTGATCGGGTGGTTTAAAACTTTCATGTCATAGTGTCATAAATATCTTTTATTGTATTCTAAACAAAAACACTATTTATTTAAAACTAATATAACTTGTTAGTATAAGGACAACCGTCTACATTAAAAGAACCAAAAAACAATATAAATCAATAACCATTGAACGACTGTAATATGAGAGCGTGTCATGTTGACATCCAAAAGATAGACGAAAAACTACACATCCAAAATCTCATTTATATATTCGTCAGTATGAATTAAAAAATCAAATAAATTTAAACATGGAACAAAACATAATATTCACCATTAAGTAGAGGCTAAATCATGTATTAATTATGTTGTTATGGCAAATGGCAGATACCCATACATCCATACGGGCCAAGAATTATTTTTTATTAAATTCATGAAAATATATCGAATAACCATGCAACCTTTCGGACCACAAATAAATAACTTATTGCCCATGTTGTTCTTTTCATATCGGATCTAACATTGAACTCAAGCTTGAAATCGTAAAATATTGAGGAAGATGTGTTGAGTATGATTTGGATAATACACAAGTTGAATTTATTGGTGGGATATACTCGACTTCTACTAATAAGTATGAAAAACTTTTGAATTATTAGCTGTCGGAAGGAATTTAGCTTTGTGGAGATGGTTAGTTCCTTTGTGGATATGAAACTGCAACATAACATATGTTATTATAACTTGTGTATGAAACAATATAGTAGTATTATAGACTCTTTGTTATATAAATACTAGAATGGGTAAAATAGATCATATGGGTCAAGTGTCGAATGCATATGGCTGCATACTCTCACTAAAGCATGTAACTCGGTTGTCTAAGTGCCAAATGCATCAACTGTCTCACAAATGCATTAGCAAGTTGACCTATATGAAGTTTCCTCTTCTACACAAATGCATATTGTCTTTTGTACTGTTTAGATCAAAATCATCACGAGAGCATACAAAAATAGAATGTGTTGCAGCCTTATTAAAGGGTTTCAAGTGTTGCAATATTTTCTAACTTATTTAAAGAAACTTGCCCACAGTAAAAGTTTATTGCATACAACAACAAACAAACAAATAGTCCAATAAAATCTTGTTCAAAAGTAGGGTTGAGGTTGTGATGATGGCAAACTTACCTCTAGTATGACAGATATGACAGAAAATAAGTCAAATTGTTCAGCTGAAAAAAAAAACTTAATGGAACTTCAACAGAAACCAAGAGACCACATGCAAATATACATGGGCAGTGAGGATTTAGATAAACTAAAAGTACGGGTGGCAAAATGGGCTACTTAGGTAACTGGTTAAATTGGACAACTTTGAGCAAGTGTCAGGTCACTTTGGGCAACAAGCAAAATTTATATCATAAATAATTAATATGTTAAATATGAGTACATATTCTAAATGAGTTTTAACTAAATTAATTTAACATTTGAACATATTTTTGAGTTTTGACCCACTCAACCCATTTCCTTTTTAATTAATTTTTTAAGTTAACCCATTTAATCACTTAGAGATACAACAAAACCCAAATGAACTAATTTGTATATATGTGGGTTCAAAGCCATATCTATTAAAAGGGTAAAACAAATGGAAAGTGTATTTTTACCATATCCTATGAGAATTCTAGAAATGACAACAACTTTATGAACAATCTTTGCATAAGGTCAAGAAGCAACATAATCAAAATCTATGTTACTTATGGTATCCATGAATGCACCTACAATCAAATGAGAGCTCTCAAGTATTTAGTTATTTACAAACACAATTGAAGGTTTAATACGACCATAACACACAATAAAATTACTATAAATGTATCAAAAACAAACTATGGTTTATCAAACACAGATTGTTCGCTTTCAACTAAAATTTCATTCAAAAGAGTGACGTATACTGAAAGCGTTACCACAAATCATAAATGCATAGCCTAACATTTCAGTGTAAACTACACAAAAAGATAGGATGATTACAAAGCATTAGTCTTTCTTATATAATTCAGAAATTTAGTTATATATAATTAAAAACACATCTTCCGATTTAATACTATAAACTCAAATGTGTGCTTAGATTAACTTGCTACCTAGAAATAAAGAACATATGACATGATAAAAACCAACAACTCAAGACAATTTTCATGTTTCAAAGAAGAAAGTAGATAAAGAAGCATTTACTCACTTAGTCATTTACCTGCATCATGCTAGTTCATCCAGAGATGTAAAAAATGTAGATAAAAGAACAACATCCCCAAAGCATTTAGATAAATGCATCCAAGTTACCAAAGATAAATTTTATGTAGGAGACTGAATCATACAAGTTACAAATAACCAAAAGCCTTGTATATTACCGTAAATATAATAGCCTACCAAGAATCCCAAACATCAACGCTTAATAGTCACATTCAACTACAGCCAAATAAATTGAAGCGTCCAAGAACGTAACTTTAGGATTAGATCTGAACTTGATCAGTATTAGTTGAACATATAAACAATGGGCTTAGTAAATATGGTGACTACAACAACACACCAAAAGTAAAAAAAATTCAAAAAAATTCTCATCATAGTCAATATCTGACTTAAGCAGTGATAAATTTTTATTAGCAAAACCATATGATACCTTTAAATAATAAAAATACTCCTCCCTAAGTTAGAAATATTACATTCACACCAGTGTCTAAATTTTAATCTATGACTTTTCTACCTCTCTAACATCAACTACTTCACTTCTTTCTAATTCTGAGTATTCATAAATGAATATGCCTTAAAATATAGTAGGATCAACCTTTTAAAAAAAGAATATGGCTTATAAAAAATAAGTTAATTTTGGTCAAAAAAGATACAGGAAAAAAGGACATAAAATTTTACAACTATATAAAACCAAAACTTAGGTAATTATCAAATCTATTAATTAATGTTTTTGACTTAAATATAAAAAAGATTACTGGATGTCTGGATCAAGTACAAAAGTGCACAAAATAAAGCCAATCTTAATAATAACCTGCTATCTTACATTTTCCCAAATATGATAAAAATCAAACAACATAGGTGCCATCAAATTTTAATTTCATATATAGTTATAATCAAATTCCATAGAACATGTTAGAAAGAAGTAAGATGAGTATATGGATGCTGTAAATTTAGCTCAAAGTTTAGAATTGTTAAAAGCAATTGCTCATATATACATATAAATATGTAAAGAATATATTCAATGAAACAGTTTATACCTCATAATCATTATGTAATGCCTTTCCATATGCATTGATGTTTATGTTTGACATTTCAAATCCACTCATCGCTCTTGGTGAAGACGATACAAAGAATAAGGTTAGACAAACTCGAGCCCTAGTCATGCAAGACCCTCACTCACCTACACATGTAAATCAACATATCACCAGATCTTCCGAAGATGCTTTGATAAAAGAACATTCCTTTTTATCATATATGCACTAAAACATACAATTCAGCCATATAATTAAAATTCTCACAAGCAAATTAATTGACTCAAGTTTAAACACATCAGCACTAGATATAAAATTAGACGATCAATGATTTTGAATTTGTATATTAGACCATGTTTGACTTTCCATTTCAGAATTAATTTTAACTTTTGGAGGGGTGAAATGACAAAAATACCCCTCCAAATAAGTTAATAAGTTAAAATTTCTAGCTTATTGACTTATTTGGAGGGGTATTTTTGTCTTTTTACCCCTCAAATAAGTCAAAAGGAGATTCCAAATAGAATCCTAAACATGCAAATATTAGGGCTAAATAGAATTAGATTAACATTTTTGATTTGTTTCATCAGTGAAGTCCAACTAGCTGACCTTTTGCTTGAAACTTGAAAGGTTAAGTCCACCAAGATCTCTTTATAACCCAATGATTTATTCTAGCATTGTTGACTCCTACATTCACCAAAAATCAGAAGCATAGGTTAATGGGCTTATGAGAACATAAAGTAACCCTATTTCTAAATTATTAGTTCTAGAGATGTGTACCACCACGACAGTCCGGCAATGGAATCGGAAGGTTGCATTATTTTTAGTAGAAGTCTTCGATCACTGACGGCCTGATCAAACATGTGAGTGCCCTTATTCCACCTTGCTGCTGGAGTATGAAGTTCTGGTTTAGAGAGAGATAACGGAGATGAGCTCTAAATAGGCCGAATGAAATTCATCTAAGGCGGCAGCGGTGCGGCGTTGTTGGCAGCTTTGTACACAGAAGCAGAGAGTTTGCTATAGGAGTCGAGATTCATGAGATTCCATTTAGAGAGATGAGAGATATCGAGAAGATAGAAAGGGATGTTGGTTACGATTAGGGTTCAGGCATAACAATGGTGGTTATTGGGTGTAGTAGTTATAGAAATAATGGGGAGGGAAGATCGGAGGGTGTAACCCCTGAAATTGGGGAGGGAGAATCGGAGAACCTCCGGTAACCGCCGCAACAATGCACAACCGTTCAATTAACACGGCTAGGATTAAAAGAACGTGGGAATCAACGGCCAAGATCTATGCAATTTTTATAACTGTTTTGCAGCAACCATATATATATATAATTTTCAGCTTAAATTTTTAATTTGAAAATTTTTCTTAAAATTTCCATGTAAAAAATCATTCTTAAAATTGTTCATATCAGACAAAGCGCCAACCACTGTATAAATGGTAGCGGGAATTTTGAGGAATATTTGTTTTGCGAATACAAATTTAGAATATTATTTAACGCGCACGTATGAACACATTATTTACATAATAACGAGCACAAATAAGAAAATTTGTTCATGTGTGTTTTTATATTTATTTATTTTTCAGCTCAAGTAAAAAACAAATGAACACGAATACGTTCTATTGGTGTTCATTTAATTCGTTTATGTTTAGATGTTCAAAATACAATTCACATTTAATACTTAGTGCCCCCAATCTTAATGCATATGTTAAAAACATGACTAACAAGGAACATCCAAAACATTTCAACTGGTCGGGTGAGCTAAAATATTAAAAAAAAAAAACATTCATCTTTCAAAACCTCTAAAAACCTCCCAAATAAACTATTATCACATCATCACAACTTTTTACAGGTATCTATACCCCAACCCCACCCTCTGTCACATCCAATCATTTTTCCCGTTCATGGTGATGGGCAGAATGACCAAAACAAATGCCCCAATGGTGAAGGATGACCACTTTAGCGGTTCTTAAGAGGGTGAAACGGCCTATTGCCCATGGTCTAAGATATCAAATTTAGTTTTTAGAACATCTTCAATAAAACGTGCTAAAACACATGCATAGCTAGCATCACCCAAACGTTCTCTCTATTGTCCTTCTCATAACTCATAAAACAATATAGGTCTTCTCCCTCCTCTCTTCTATTTTTCTCTCCTACTCACACTCACAAACTCGTTTTTTAAGTTTTTATCCGAAAACTTTCTCTCACTCTCTTTCATACATCTAATGATCATCTTTTTCCTATATTTAATCGTCTCTTTAATCCACCACTTACCCTCTTTTCTCCAAAAACTCTAAAAACACTGGAGATGGTCTTAGTATAAAAGATGTATCTCTAGATATGGACTCTTGGTGTATCGGTGTATATTTATTTTGTTATGCATTAAAAATTTGTAATAAGTTCTAGGATTCATCATTTCGTTTAACAAACTAAGTAGTAGCTATAAAATGATTTTTATTTGATTTTCTTAATTATTAGTTTGCTTTGATAAATATAATTAATCTTAACTCAGTAAATATATAAAATTATTTATTTAGACCAATATGTATTCAATTTTATTAATAAAATAAATTGTATTTAGCTTTCAAACATTTGTGTAAATTTTAGTTAAAGGCTCCTTATTTCAAAAAGGTATAAAAGCTACAATGGCATGGAAAAAAGGAATATCAATTACAAACAATAAGATACAATGACAAGTAATAAAGTCACAATGATAATCATGAAAAACAAAATAATAAACTGAAAAGAAACAATGAGCTGGAAATACAAAATTTTAAAACCTACAAACTAAGACCAGAAAACTAAATCTTTAAAGCTAAGATTGTAGGGTTCAACGAGCTCGTTCCAACTTCGTTGGTAAGAGTTCAATCGAAATTCTTTTGACCCCCTTTACGAATTCCTATAAAATCATTTTTAAGTTTTTCTAAGTAATAAACACTACTATGTGAACTTTACGCTAACAATTTAGTGTAAATATTTAGCGTACAAATAAGAGTGAAACTAAAGTTAATGTAAAAGTTAATCTTTCTTACAATCTTGTTAAAATTTAGGTAAAGATGACGAGTCACCTTTGAAAGTGTAGCGTATGACATAGGATTAATATTAATTATTTTATTATTCTTACTTATTAAGGTAACATAATTCAAACTACCGTGACTGGCCATGGATTCAGTGTTGACTTTTCGTGTCATTAATTCATTACACATTATATTTGCATGTCAATCAAGTAAACTCTTTATCCCGTTTACTTTTAGAAGTACGTTATGCTATAAAACCTTAGTTATGCACCCTGCTTGTATGTAATTCAAGATGCCTAGCTTCCAACGCCCCATAATGTGATCGATGGTTTGTTTACCTACCTAACGACTTTCTTGCTTGCTTAAATGAATAAATTTAATAATTATAAAGATTTAAAATTAACGGGACCAGTTTAGTGTCCAACAAAAGATTATTGTATAATCACTCATGCGTGGGTGTCATTAAACATGCATGTATGAGAGATGGAATTTATACGAAACATATACCAAATGTTGAATGGGATATACTGGGTTTGTTTGTTTGTTTGTATGTATCAGTCATCCCGATTCAGTTTGAGCAGTTCTTGGCTTGGATATTGGATCCGTTATTCCTACTAACTTGTTTATACAAAACAAAGATATTATGATTGATGTTTTTGTATTAGTTTTATAGGATCTATATGGAGTTCAGAGTTCTTTTCCATACTAACAGACCGAAACTGAAAACCTACAATGTGTGTTAAACGGTAAATTAACATGTCTAAATTTTTCACTAGACCTTAAATGTGTTTTAGAATCATAATATTTTATAATACAAATAATCTATTGGGCCTCTACTTAACAAAAAAGAACTATTGCCCAAATAAATTAGATATTGATTCTAATAAAATTTAACATGTGAAATCCCGAATAAAAAATTGGCTTCAAAATCGAAGCAAATTTGATTTTAAATTGGTAGCTGACCATAAGCTATTTCTAACCTCTTTTCAGCAATCTGGTTCATGAAAATAGACACAATCACATATATCTGGTTCTTGATATCTTTTAAGTGTTATCCGATTGATTTATCTTTATGAAGCATCAAATAATTTAGAACTGAAAAATGTCTAACATGATTCTCAAATTATCCGTATTACAAAACTCGAATCCCTTACGATAGAGAGCTTAAAAATAGGTTAGAAAATATTAATATATTAAAGTCATCTAATTTTAAATATGATAACTTTACTTATACAAAATGCATGCATTTATTTAATGATTTAAGTAATAAAATGTATACGGTAGTCTAATATGACATGGGTGAGCTAATACTTGGAAATTGAATGTTACTAGAAAGAGAAATAGATATATGTCAATTCATTTTTATATACATTTTATCCAAACATTCACATCAATATATATTTATCACTAACATTTACATAATATTAGGCAAGGACACGACACGTTACATTAATTAAGAAAAGAGTCACATCAATCAAATTCATTAATTTTTTTTTCTTGAATGTCTAATTGGATCACGGACTCCGATTATCTCCATTACTCAAATATAAAATCTGAAAACACCATCAAGAGAAAACTTAAATACCCAATACCCCCATAAATTTTTATGAGATCTTGAGATATAGCATCTTAACCACTTGAGTTAAGAATTATTAGTATTAACTATTTATTATTACCATTAAGTTTCATATTTATGTTGTTCAATTGTGAGTAGAAAAAACAAAAAAGTTAAGCTAAACTATAACATAAATTAGTAATCAAGGATATACAAATTAGGGGTGTTAAAATATCTGAATCCGAGAATCCAATCCAAAAATCCGAATCCGATCCAAAAATCTGAATCCGATCCGAAATCCGAATCCGAAATATCTGAAAATTTGGATATCTGAATTTTAGATATCCGAAAATTCGGATTGGGATTCGGATTCGGATTCGGATAGTGAATTTCAAAAGTTTCGGATATTCAGATACCTGATTATCCAAAAACTAAAAATATATTTTTTTTATTTTTTAATCTTTAGACATATTTTTACTTTATATTGAGATTTTTTAGTACATATTGGAACTTTTATGATATTAGTTGGTTTTTTATATTATTTTTATAATAGCATATGCCTAATTATTAAAAAAAAATAAAAATAAAAAAATAAAAATGAATTTCGGATATCTGAATCATTATCCATATCCATATCCGTATCCGAATTTTCGGATATTCGAAATCTTCAGATATTCGACTCTGAACACCCTTAATAAACATGTCTCCATGTAAATCAATAGTTGTGATGACAAATGGTATTTTAACCTTTAAGTGCCCAATGTCCGATCTCTAACTCTTTTCACTCTTTGATTTGAAGAAAATTGATGGTCTAGAATGACATTTATTTGTTCTATTACGAAAATTCAATTTTAATCATCGAAGCTTACCTTTACAAATGATTTCAGAAAATACTTGTAACTGGTCAAATCATATCTTTTCTAAAGGTATCATCGGTTGAACATGCCAACCTAACATCACTTGTTTGGTTAGCCATTATCAAAAACGAGTACTTAAGAGGATGATCATTAATTCGTTATTATCCACTCAAAACTAATAGTAAGTAGAATTACCTAATATGAATTTACCAAATGATGAATAGTAAAGGACAACAGTAGCCATGATGAATAGTAAAGGCCCCTCCACCATCGCTCAACATCTACATCAAATGTCAATGATGTTCGGGCGTATACTAGCACCCTAACCCTACGGACCTTCGCCCTCACCAATTCCGGTTCCGATTCCGAATCCGGCGACTCAGTGGAATCATCGATGGCGATGGAGGACAACGAAAGCTGCGGTAGCAGGGCGGTGGAATCACCCAAAAACAACCGACAACGACTCCAGAAACTCGAGGTGTACAACGACGTACTCACTCGATTGTACGACATGAATCATGATGATACGAGATTGCCTGATTTCGAAGACTAGCTCTGGATTCACTTCAATCGCCTTCCTCCTAGGTAATTGGTATCAGTTGGATTGTATTTTTGTTGAATATGAGGGGTTTTGTGAATTGACGTGGTGTAATTTGTGATGACAGATATGCGCTGGATGTGAATGTGGAGAGAGCGGAAGATGTGATCACACATAAGAGAGTTTTGCAGATGGCAGAAGATCCTGCTAATAGACCTGCATTTGAAGTCCGTTTAGTGCAGGTAATTGTGATTTTGGATTTGTAATTTGTATGGTTAGCTTAACTCACTAGCAAGTACGACATGTTTTATTGTTTTGGTTTGCATATTTTTCTTTGGTTTACCAGTAATTCTTGGCTTAGGAACTTTACAAGTGTGAAATTTTGTTGGATGGATATATGGTTTGGCCTTTGCGTTGAACCTTTCACTTAAACTTCTATAACAATTTTCTGGGAGGCTTTAGTTTTTGTTATGGATGTAAATTGCAGCATCCCACTTACGGTTCTGTTTTGTTCATCCTGTTCTGTTACTTCAAATTGGAAGCATGGGTTGATCTTAATGATTATGAAGGTTTTAATGAACGGAAGATAGTGGTATGAATTCATTGTGGGCTCACTTTATTCTTTTAGTTATTCTGGTTTTCTGTCATGTAAACCGATTGATTAAGAGTTAAGAGTGGTGGTCAGTAGAGATCTAGGAGACATGCGTTGTGGGCTTATATCATGAAATGCCTTGGTTTGATAACAAGAGGCATCCTGTCAATTAAGAATATATAATTTCAGTTTCTTAATCTGCTGACTTATTGTCTTGAATGATGCAACTCCAACATGCAACTTTAAATAATCTGACTTGGTGGTTACTCTGTTATATGAGCATACATAAGCTATCAAAGTCAAATGTAAATAATGGACTGGGCAGGGTACAAGTCGAGGTGCATTCAGGAGGTTAAGGGACAGTTGTCTGATAACCTGGAAGTTTTTTACTTTTTATTGCAAAATAAGAACATGCATTAAAGCCTTAACAAAGTTGAAGATGAATATGGATAAATTGGGCTTAGATCCTTAAGTCATTTAATCTACATATCATTTCATTGAGGATCTGTTACTGTTTCTAAGAAAGAAAAAGGCATACATATACACCGTGTGTTTGAAACCCATCAAAAGAGACTGCAAACTGAGTTGTGGTTCGTAACCCATTTCTTTCATCAATTTGCCACAAATTTAAACAATTCCTGACAAGTTAATTAACATCACAATCACATTCTAGAGAGAGAAAGTGCTCTCTCTAGCAACGTGATTCACCGGCTGTACCGCCGCCTGCGCCGGCTATACCTTCGCATGCGCCAGCTGCACCGCCATCACCTGCACGTTACCAACAAACAGTGAGGGAGATACGAGAGGGCGAGGCGGAGGTTCTCCAACGACAGTGACATCATTGGTTCTCCTCTATGGCGGTGGACTCACCCCTTTGGTCGCCTCCGTTCTACCGTATCTCTTGAGCCGGTTTGTGATGGGCGGTGGTGGTGGAGGGTCAGCCGAATCCACTTCCGTTTTACAGTTGAGGTTCAGTCGAGGTGGATCTAGCTTTCTATGCATGTTTGCCCCCGGGTGTGTTTAAAGCAGAAAGAAGGGGAGAGTGTGTCGCCACCGGTCCCGTGCTCGCATGGGTTGCCTTGGCGGCGATGGAGAGGACTATGTTCCTCATCTGCTTTTAGGTTTTTGGGGTTATCAACCCTTTAGGGTACCTGATTTCAGATCTGTACGATTTCAACGATGGTTTGTCGGTTGTGATGCCATTTGTATCACTATATGATACCGGGTTCCTATGTCATTTGCACACAGGTGTGTGTTTCCTCATGGTGGCGGTGAGGGTGGCGATGGCGGTAGTAGCCGCTCTGCCTCCCGCCGCCGTCGTTGTTTTGTGTTTTATGTGATTTGCCATTAAATATGGGTGTAATGGTGTTGAGTAGTTGTTCATATGAGGTATGTTTGTATCTGTTGGTTTTATTTCACGTCGATGATGATGGGACCTACTCATCTGAGACTTTTTTTGGTCGATTATATTGTCTCGACACTCATCTGAGATATTGTTGGATATGCTCCTTTTCGATGTTCCTTTGGACTGATATGGTCATATGTCGGTGAATCGTTAAATAGAAAATGTCGGTGATGTTCTCTGTTGTTTATAGTGTTGTTCATAGTCTTTTGAATTTGCGATACTACATCTGTTTCTATTAACCTTGCAAGCCCCACATGGTCGATGATGACGGACCTATGTTCATCTGAGACGCATTTGGCAGCCTGAGGCAGTTATGATGTTTCTAGAACGATGTTTGTTGCTTTGGCTTGGCAACTGTTTCTGGTTTGCAGCCGTAACATAACATTAACTCTGAGCCTCTGTTTTGATAATAAGATCCAATATTTACTTGGTGTTGGCAAAGTCTATTTGAATTAAACATGCTATTTTATTGGAGTTTTTACATTACTGAACACTAAATTACTTGCGTTTGTTTGAATCCTGGCTTAACCCGTTTGTCACACGCGCAACGCGTGTGGGGGAAAATAGACTAGTTCGTGTTAAAATATCAATTCTAGTTGTAAGGTCATGATGCATGCATAAGGATTGTGAGTGTAAAACTGGTTTCGTATAACATCTCACTCACCACTTAATGATAAGTAGAGTGGTTTGCTAGTTAGTGTGAAAGGTGTGAGTGAATGGTGTGAGTGAATGGTGTGAGTGAATGGTGTGAGTGAATGGTGTGAGTGAATGGTGTGAGTGAATGGTGTGAGTGAATGTGATTGAAAGTAACGTGAGAGTATAAGAGAGGTGCCCCACTCTCATTTGTGAGTATACTCATGCGTGAGACTTACTCAACACTCATAGATGAAGAAAGCGGTGTGTTAGTACGTGTGAGATAAGGTGACACCCCACTCATGCATCAACCCGATGGTATAAGAAGAATGTTTATATAAAGAGTGACTAGGTATTCGAAGAAGAACAGGTATAACAACGTTTTTGAAGAAGAAGCGAACACTATTTTATTATCATCGATGAATTAGAGGCCCACGTACTCCTATTCCTCTAAGAGTTACATCTTTGATTAGTTATTCCACGTATCAAGGATTCTTTGGTCTAGCGGTACCTACGTGTTTTGTGTTGTGTTTTTTGAGTTTGAGTCTTTCTAGCTAAACCTTTGAATCACATATCATCCTCAAACCAACTCTTAATGTACAATAAACATGCTAGAATTAAATTTATTCCCGTTGACTAGCTAGTTTGATTTTCAGAAAAGGTTTTGTTTCTTGGACCCAATCAAAGATTGCCACCCTTTAGACAAACACCATAGAGGGTGCTCCCCCCTGGACTCCCTGTTGTCTAGTGGGATTCGTCCACTTGAGTTTACAAGACCAAAGTTTCTTTTATCACAAATTATAAAAGTTTTGTTTAAGTGTGTACTCCATACACCTTAACTTTTATCAATATATATTTTAGTTTCTCATTTAGTTCTTAAGTGAATCCTAATTACTAGTACGGTCTGATGACATTAAATCATCAACATATAAAATGGTGCCCCTCCCAAGAGTTCGAGTATTCGAGTCCCGTATTGGACTATGGTGTAAGAAATGAGTCGTTTATATTGTTGTTAAGAAAAAGTTGTTACACATTAAAATTTACTTGAAAGTCTTGTAATAACTTCATTACTTGGCAGAAAGATGGACATATACAAGTATTTTGAGTGTCTAAAAGACCTTTGAAGAGACATTTAAATTGATTTCTGTTATCTACTTATCCAACCATTTCACATTACTTTTTACATTTTAACTAAAATGAATACTCAAACACACATAACTTATAAGTGGTTTAATAAAGATCGTTACATATTTCCTTGCTCATCACTCCTTTTTTGATGCATATTATATACATTGCAGAAATCATGTTTTACTTACAAGTTGTCAATTAAATTATCACACATATATACTTTTACATTGATTTTGGGTCGCTATATTTTTTTTCTTCAACACATATCTTCGGTTTAAAACACGAGTTTCAATCTTAAGGAATCCTCGTAACTTGTTTTCGCTATACCCTTTATAATTTTGATCCTTTTAAAATAGTGTCTTGTTGTTAAAGTAGAAACTATATTAAAATGAAATTCACTTTGGAACATCTGTTGTAAAGAATACATGTAAACCAAAAGTCTTTTAAAGACGCGTATAATTATGGGCCCAACGTCAGCCACACGTGTGCTAAATACTGATGTGGCATTTAAGTAAATATTTTTTTTATAATTTCTGAAATTGATACGTGAAGCAGATGGAATTATTATAAAGGTTATGTTATACAAACATCATTTTTTATTATTTAGACATTCTGTTATCTTTATCATTTTTCATGTATATGTGTATTTAGAGCGAGATAGAGATGATAAAAACAAATAGTATTTATCTATAACATACCCCGTTTAAATTTATTTTTAAATTTATATATTTTAAGTAATAAAAGATTTGGGTTTGTTTGATAGACGTAGTAGTGTGCAAAAAACCGTAATAACCGAACCATAACCAAAATAACCGACACGCCCGAACCGAAAAAATCGAAACCGCTAAGAAACCGACAGTTTAGTTTGACGATTTTCCAAAAACTGAATTTTTAGGTCCGGTTTTGGTTTTTCCTTTTAACAAAACCGAAAAAAAACCGAACCGAAATCTTACAACCAAACTTGTAAATTTAGAGGTGTAATCATATACTTATAAAAATTATTAACCTATTAGTTACTTATTTAACTTATGTTATTTAAAAGAGATTGAATATTTAGGTTTTAAGAATAATATTTAAATTTTTTTTATTTGAATTGATAGATTAAAATATTTTATTCAATATATTGTTCTTATATTTTATAGATTGCATTTAATTTTAATGTCAACTAAATTAAAAAAATATATAGATTATAGATAGAGATCAACAAATGATGTAAGACCAAAGTTTTTGTATTAAATTCATTACTTTAAAATATTTTTTTCTAAAACTTAAAGCCCAAATGATAAAACCGAAAAAAACCAAAATCGAACCGAAACCGAAGTTAAAACCAAAAATCAAAAACTGAAAAACCAAAAACCGAACGATTTTAAAAACCCTAGAAACCAAAATAAAGGTTTTTGGTTGCGGTTTTAGACTAAAACCAAACAAAATCGACCATGCACACCCATATATAGATGTATCATTCTATAATAATTAAAGGAGAACATATATAAATTTATTATAACTCATTTACTCTTACTTTAAAAGAATAGTTGGAGTGGTAAGATGTTTCGAACCATAAAATTCTCATACTGCAACAAAGTCTAACTCATTGTTTTTTACAACGACAAACTTGATACTATTGGTAATTAAATAAATATTACGTCAAACATATACTTATGACACATAACATGTTAAATTATCAGAAGTTGAACTTGTTACGTACAACAAATTTCTCTAGCATGTAAAATAATAGAATATGTAGTATTTTTAATTTAATTCATAGGTCAGCTCACCAACATTACTACTCTTTTTCTTAACACTAAAAAAGGAGACATGTCTTGCCCGGCTTTGCCTGCCCAGCTGCCCGTAAATGCTAATGGAGTTGTTTGATTTGACCAACCATTGTTCATGTGTTATCATTGACCATTAAAATATGCAAATATTACCCTCTTCATGCTTTAGCTAAATCAATGTATAAAAAGAAGTTTCTACACCATTTCCATTACATAATATAGAGGGCCTTATGTTTTTATCATACATATACAAATATATTACTTTGAAACAATTAACAAGCAGTTGCTATTTGTGATAATTCCTTTTTTTATATACTTGGTTTTCTTTTTGTAGTTCTTTTATATTTCACAATTTATTATAGACTTAGGTACGTTTGTTGTGTTTGATCTGTTTTCTTCTTATAGGTTTTTAGTATTGAATCGTTTTTAATATATGACTCGGTTCACCATTTTATTATTATAATTTTTATGATATTACTCATTTGAATAGTTTTAGGTTTATGCTTATTTTAAGAAAGACGATGGGTTTTAAAGGTGGATATTTTATTAGAATTTGACCTTATGAAGAAAGATGCTGTATTTTATATATTTTTATATAATTTATTGAATCTTATGTTGACAATTAAGTACAACTAGTTGAATTCTGCCTCGCGCGCTGCGCGAGTATTTTAAAACCGATAATCACTGGTACAAAACTAGTTTCAACCCTTTGCTCAGATCCGGCTTTTCATTATGGCTGGCAACCAAACATGGTTGCCACGCCAAAACAACGGATTTTTTTTGAAATCATCACAGCCATCCTATGTAATACTGCTTTGGCTCAGATCAACTCACGGTGTCAGGCTGCAAACCATCTACATATGGCTGCCATGCCAGGACAACAACATGTTTTTGGTTTGACCATCATTGCCAACGAATTGAAGCCAACACGATGCAGCACAACGACAAACATAGCTTTGGTTTAGACCTGGTCATTGCTTCTAGCTGCAGACCATCTACCAATGGTTGCCACGCCAGAACTACAACCTGTTTTTGGTTAGATCATCACAGCCAACAACAGCGTAAAATAAAGCAAGAATGTGTGATCCAGTGAATCGAAGCCACTAACATCAGGCAGATTCATGAACATGGAAAACCCAAATCAACATCAAACATTAAAGGTCTGTAAGAATCAAAAAACGGAAACCCTAGATGAAGAACCAGACCAAATAACCGACAAATAAGGCTCAGAATGTGTGCTCGTTGTGGCTGCAAATTGTCATTTGCCGCGCCAAACAACAAAGTGACGCTTACTTTTATCATCATCGCCAGCCCTCACAACGTATTAGTAACAAACCAAAAAGAGAACAAAGAAAGCGGTGATAAACGTTAAACCAAAGCCAAGCCTCAAATGACGTGTTCCTCATCATCATCGACACATTCCATCGATGAATTACACATACCAACCACATGCATAAGCTGATCATAAGGCTCGGAATGTGTGCTCGTTATGGCTGCAAATTTTCATTTGCCACGCCAAAACAACAAAGTCACACCAAATGAGGTGTTGTACAGGATGCATAAAAAATGATACATGCATCACCAACTTGTACACAATGCATCAAGGGTTCAAAACACTATTCATACTATTCATTCCCTTCTATTATTAACATATAGGATAAACACCCATCACCCAAAAAGGGACAAAACCTTTAGAAAATATCAAAAGACACCGAATCGATTAAGGCATAACAACCAGTGTGCTAGTTCAACAGCAGCCACAACCAAGCCCCAAAAGTTTCCAGCATTAATATCAACACTAAAAAGATGACCCCCCACTAACAATCAACTATACCCAACCCAAAAGGGCAAAACCTACCACCACATGCATTACCCACTTGTAGTGAAAGAGATGAAATCAGGGAGGAGAAGAAGGTTCCACAACCACCACCACCATCGCAAGGAGCGACAGGGTTTAGCGGCCACCATCCGATCGAAAGCCGACCGGAAGCGGCGGCGACACACCAACCCTCCCATCATTCTCTCCAGCAAAAAGTATCTCTCTTTAGAAATAATGAAAGAGACAGAAAACAGGGATGAGAAGAAGGCGCCACCACCGTCACAAGGAGCGGCGTGGTTAAACGACGGCCGACCAACCCATAGGCGGCCGATATGCATTACCCACTTGTAGTGAAAAAGATTGAAATCAGGGAGGAGAAGAAGGTTCCACCACCATCACCACCATCGCAAGGAACGGCAGGGTTTAGCGGCCATCATCCGATCCAAAGCCGACGAAGCGGCGGCGACACACCAACCCTCCCATCATTCTCTCCAGCAAAAAGTATCTCTCTTTAGAAATAATGAAAGAGACAGAAATCAGGGATGAGAAGAAGGCGCCACCACCGTCGCAAGGAGCGGCGTGGTTAAACGACGGCCGACCAACCCATAGGCGGCTGGTACCGGTGGCAACATAGTGACCTACCCATCCTTCTCTCTACCCAAAAGTTGTCTCTCTCTAGAAGAAACATTGAAAGAGAGCAGATATCAGAACTTAAATGGGGCATCGAATACCACAACCACCACCCCCGATTGTGTTGTACAGAATGCATAAAAAATGATACATGCATCATCAACTTGTACACAATACATCAAGGGTTCAAAACACTATTCATACTATTCATTCCCTTCTATTATTAACATATATATAACTAGATTTGTAGTATGGGCAATACTCGTGGTAATTCCTCATATTTTTTGTAAAAAAAAATTGGATGAAAAAAAAAACTAAAAAATGTATACAAAAAAAAAAGAACCCAACCCTGATTTAAACTCCTGTAACAACATTTTTGTAGACATATAAATTCAGAAAAAATACAAAAAATTAAAAATTAAAAATAAAATAAAAAACTGTCAACACGCGCCTAAACGTTAGGATAGACACTCTTTTTGGGTTAAACTCTTGCAACCAAATTGTTATAAACATGTTAGCTTTTTAACTACAATAAAAACTTGTGCTCCAATCACCGTGCAGCACGTTTCTCCAGGTTGCTTGACACTGTTCGTGGAGGTTTGTAATTCATATAACAAGCACGGTGCCCGAGGAGAAAGGGAAATACCGAAACAGCCCAAGTCACTGTTCATCGCAGTGCTTTTTCCATATATAGGGTAAATATATTTCGTATATTATATCTCATGTTTCAATACTTGATGTCTTTTATGTTGGTTTTGTAAAAAATAATATGATTTTATATATAATACAACTTAATTAAACATTTTACTGAAAAATACACTACTTCGTACATGAGATGTATGCTGTTGGCCGATCAAGAAACTGCAGAAATTTGTGACACTTGTTGGTTGTGGTGTCGCTATAATGTAATAAACAGTTAAACTTAATAAAACAAAAACGATATTTTGTCTCACACACATACATACACAGATACGAAGGATTATCCAAATGCAGTTTCCACAAATTCTTAGAAAACCTAGATGACATCGTCATGCCCATGGATAAACACGATAAAGTATTTGTCATTTTATCATTATTCAACATTTTATATTGTTAATATATTCTTTATCTAAGACACATGACTATTATATAAACCTACTTTTATAATTGATTATTGAAAACTCAAATACTAGTCAATATAACTAAATTAACCAAAGATGGATCGGTTTAGAAAATTAATTGATGCTAAAATATTTAATTCCTATATAAATGAGAGAGTTTAAGCAAACAAACGCATTCGCCAAGTAACTCTCGGTGGAACGGTAGTCGTTGGAACTGTTAGGAAAAATTTAGTGCCGGAAAAAAAAAACAGATGCAGAATTTATTTTTGATTTTCACATTCCGTCAATTCTTTGTGATAGTATTGAACCGTAAGTGATGTCTAGCCTGTAATACTAAATTTAGTAGTAGTGTATATTGTGTTCAATCAAAAATGTGGTTTTCTACAATTTCAAATACTCTTTGTTAGTTGTTACACGCACCTTTGCTGCGGTACAAAATTGTTGCTAAATGGCAAGAGCGACGCCTGCTATTGTCATCAACCTATAAATACAGTCACTAAAGTCGTTGTACAAGTTTTATCTCGATCAGAGAACCGATAATCAGGAAAGACAGAAAACAAGAACCGACCGGGGCTTCCCTTTCAAATTTCGTATTTTCAGTCATGTAAAAATCTTCTGTAACATCACCATTATTAACATATTTAAAGTACATTGAACAATTATATTTATTAGATACGGATCACCATCAAAATTATAATAAATTAATAGACCATTCAAATCCTCCCACTAAAAAAACAATTGATTAAAAATAAAAAAGAGTGAGTTGATGCAAATCCAATACCTATTCCACTGGGATTGATGTGTACATCATACATGAAGTGATGAAGATAATATGCTTTTGAGCATGGAACCAAAATAATGGGCCATGGAGCCACAACTTGGGGGGTCCCGATGAAAACTTCATTATTCTAGACTTGAATTTAATATTTTCGTAATTCAAAAATGGCACCATTTTTGCCTACTATTCTATTCATTTAACTTCTTTTCTAAGTATGATTGACGTATGACTAAAAGATGAATGATTATTTTACACAACAAGATCAGGGTCAAGTGGTTTTTATGAATTTTCGTAAAACCATTTGAACATCTAATAGTGTAGTGGTCAGCCGAGTCTTATTAATTTTGTAACTAATTGGATTGATTGAATTATGATTCAGTTAGACTGAATAAGGAACTATATAACATATACCAGCTTTTTGTCGATCGCATTCGAATGATAGATTGTTATGAATTAAATTATCCTTTTTCTCTAAATTCAAATCTATTATTAGTCTATATTGCAAAAACAAACTTTAATTTGTTTTATATAAATAATTAAATTTGACAATTTATATTTTATCAAATTCAATCATATAAGATTACTAGTTATATTAACTAGTTATAGAAAAGTAGTCTTCTACTATACAACAACCCTTGGAATGCATAATGAAACAAAGATATATAGATTACTAGCTATATTAACCCGTGTGTTACACGGGTTGAATAAATAAAAAATTAATATAATAAAATTTATTAATTATAAAATATATTTTAAGATATAATATCACTGAAATTATGTATTAGAAATGACTGTAAGTTATAAAATAGTGATATCAACTTTTTAAAACTTTATTTTTTTCAAAAAAATAAACGTTTTGTTGTAAAACAAACCGGATAAAATGTCATTTTTAAAAATTTTCTTATTATAACTCTTAAATTTAATTATTTTTGGTTTTAAAAAATAACTTTTTAAAAATACCAATTTTTATTTCATATTTTTAAAAAAGTCTTTGCTTTAAATAATTTATTATTTTATAAAAAAATTGTTTATTTAGAAATAACATTAATAGATAGATCTCTTTATTAATTTATTAAATCTAAAAAAGTGTTAAATAGTATTATTAGTAATTATTAGTAATTAAGGTAATTATTTAATATTTTGGTGAGAATGATTGTGGTGTTGACACGTGTCATCCCAGATACCCTTTTATTAGAGTACTAGCTATAGTAACCGTGTTTATACGGGTTGAATAAATAAAAAAATAATATAATAAAATTTATTAATTATAAAATAATATTTTAAGATATAATATCACTGAAATTATGTATTAGAAATGACTGTAAGTTATAAAATAGTGATATCAACTTTTTAAAACTTTATTTTTTTTCAAAAAAATAAATAAACGTTTGTTCTAAAACAAACTGTATAAAAATGTCATTTTTAAAAATTTTCTTATTATAACTCTTAAATTAATTATTTTTGGTTTTAAAAAAATAACTTTTTAAAATACCAATTTTAAATATTTCATATTGTAAAAGAAGCCTTATGCTTTAAATAAATTTATTATTTTATAAAAAAAGTTGTTTATTTAGAAATAACATTAATAAATAGATCTCTTTATTAATTTATTAAATCTAAAAAGTGTTAAATAATATTATTCGTAATTAAGGTAATTATTTAATAGGAGAGAGAGGCGGGAAAATTTTGGTGAGAATGATTGTGGTGTTGACACGTGTCATCCCAGATACCTTTTTATTAGAATAGAAAGATGAAGATGAAGATATTGAGAAATTACTCAATTAGGTTTATAAAATTATAAATTTTTTATATCAAGTTTACTAATAATATAGCTTTTAGCAAACTAATAGAAAAGTAAGAAGAAAACACTATGAAACCAAAAAGGCCCAACAACCGGTCTATGGACATTTTGTGAATTTTAAAGCGGTTGATAAAGTTAAAAACTTCTTTTTATCAACTCTACACGAAACCAAAAAGGCCCAACAAGCAGCCTATATGCAAGAGCCCTATTAACGCCATATGGGCCTATATTAGTCTAACCTTAATGGATAAAAGAGTAAACATATTAAACAAGACCCCGTGGACCTTCTGTTATGGACTTATGGTACCCTTAACTCCTTCAGGGCCTCCGGCCTCAATAGTTGGCATTTGGTAAAACGAAAAGTTTATTAAAATTAAAATTGATCCGAGTTACATACTTACATGTATACATTTTGGTCCCTAGAAATTAAATTTGGAATTGAACCTCACTCATAAAAAGTTACTATCATTTACATAACTTATAAAGTTCAAAACGATCCAATAAAAAAGCGTCAATATTACTCAATTTTTGTTCCAATCTAAATCGAAAAGGCAGATGAACAAGAAAATGCTTAAATGAGTTTGTCGTTCCTTGAACAAACCTACATAGTCGTTAAACAAAATACTTTAGCCAAGATAATTGAACAAAATCATTAAACACAACCACCCGCATCATCAAGTCACCGTATTGATTTCGCCAAAAAAAAACAACATGAAGAAGCATAGAGGATAACCGCTCTGTATTCCACTGGTGAAATCTCACCACCAACTGTTTTTGCTTTAGATTTAGTGGTGTCATGATAGAAGCTAATTCTAGAGATTTGAATGAAGAAGACATGCGAACTTGAAGGAAACTAGAAAAGAGGGGAATGGCGAAGTAGTCTTTTTAAGATTTTAATATTGCAATTCTATTCACAAAATTACCGACAAAACAATATATTCATATCAAAGCATTTCGTTATTTTGAATCTCAGGTTGAATATGTGTGTACATACACAAGCAATTCTAGCATAAATTGAGACCCCCCAAAAGGTATCATGCATTAGTAATACTTGTAAAGTTAACAAAGCATATCTTTCTAAGTTTCAACTACACAAACATAATTATACTCTATATAATTTGAAAATCTTAGCTAGATGAAGGTTTGATGATTTTACATTTTGATCACAATTGTTTCCTTTCTTACATAATACAATTCTCTTGCTCATGTCAATATATAGAGAACTGTAGCTATAAAATATATTATTTTTATAAACTTAACCAAAAAAAGAAATAGTATATGTAATATTTCATTTTTTTTTGTTTTTTAATACTTCAGGTTTAGGTTTTTCTTTTATTAATGTCACGTTTATTTTTGTAAATGTGTATTCATGTTTTTTGACGCTAGCTTTTACAACTAAGTGTCTTTTCTGACTTTAATGATGAGATAGTCACTTTTACCACGGAATATGACTTTTACGACAGAATACACCGTCGGATTTACGTTTAAGATTTTATGTTATAGCTACCGACGACGTTGCGATATGCTTTTTTATTTACGTTTTGATATTCAAGATCGTGTCACCGTTGAAGGCCCGGGTTCGAGGATGCGCACAACCTAGATTTTTGTGTTTTTTTTTTGTTCTTTTGGGTTTTAGGGTGTAGGTGTTGTTTTGACCAGGGTTTGCAATCAGGTTTCTTGATGGGTTTTATGTCGAAATCATTGTCGTTGCGATGTGTCTAGTGTTTGCGTTTTGATTTTTGAGATCGTGACGGGATTATAGTAAATGAAACTAATATGTTCTTTCTTTTACTCGCTTCAAATTATTAGACGTTCGATTGATATATAGTTTTAACATGAAAATCAAAGATAGACGTTAAAACATGACAATTACAATGTTATGCTAATAAGCTCTTATCTTAAAGTTAAAGTTTTAGGGGCTCAGTTTTCTTTATTTATACTAATAAATTAAAATCTTTAAAAGACACGTGTTATTTTTTTAGATTGTTCACCTAGGCTGCACATAGAATTAGAACACATGTTTTCACTACAATGAAAGTTACAAATTTGTGTGTGTCTGTATATATATATATATATATATATATATATATATATATATATATATATATATATATATATATATAATATATATATAATTTAATAAATGGCTATCTACTATTATGTTAACCAATTAATTTTTTTCTAAAAATAGATAAATGTTTAATAAGAGTTACTTTTATTAAAAGTAAATTTAATTTCTAGCTAATCATTATTAAAAACTAAAATAATATGAACATCCTATTTTTTTAAGTAAACATGTTGAAAATATCATTATTCACGAAGTTAAACACAATTACATTTAGTGATTACTAACTATAAAACAATATCTTCGCTTCAATTTACATTACGCTTCATTTTTCTCAAATCTATATATGTTTTTACTAGCTCAAAATCTCATATTCACAGTTAATTATTATTTTCAGACCGTGTAACACACATGTATATAACCTAGTAGTAAAATAAAGCAAAATAAAAACTTAAAACTTTACAACTGGGTTAACGTATGATCCTACGTTATTACTCATACCTTCTTGTTTGTTAAAAGTTTACAACTTAAAACTTTTTGATTAGAACATTTTTACTCATACCTTCTTGTATGTTATTACTTTCAACTGGGTTAACGTATGATCCTATATTATTACTCATACCTTCTTGTATGTTAAAACTTTACAACTTAAAACTTTCTTGAATGATTAGAACAAATTTACTCATACCTTCTTGTATGTTATTACATTTTTACTAGCTCAAAATCTCATATTCACAAATTAATATTATTATTTTTTGACCGTGTAACACAAATGTATATAACCTAATAGTAAAATAAAGCAAAATCAAAACTTAAAACTTTACAACTGGGTTAACGTATGATCCTATGTTATCACTCATACCTTCTTGTATGTTAAAACCTTAAAACTTAAAACTTTCTTGAATTATTTGAACATTTTTACTCATACCTTCTTGTATGTTATAACTTTCTTGAATGTTTTAGGCTATAATTATAAACTAGAAAACTTGTAATTATCAAACGATAGAATCAACCAATTATCTTTAATTCAAGTGGTTAAGGTTGGTATCATAAGATTTTATGAAAACAGATGAAGTTCTTAGGTTCAAGTACATGTGATAAAAATAATAAGGGGTTTAAGGTTAAACATTGGGTTTTCTCACATAATATGAGTTATTCTGATGGTGGTTTTAATTTTCTTATTTGAGATATGAAGATAATGGGATAGGTTAATGACTCGTTAGTGATATAACTACTCGTTTAAAAAAATATCAAAAGAAGGATCAATTATATTATTTAATTCATCGCTACAAATATATTTTGAAATTCTATGCTCTCATTTCTTTTTACAATTAACAAATTAACAAATTATAATATATAAGTATCACTTTCGGCGTCGTCCTAAAATCACGTTGCTTTATACTTTCTTGTTTCCTTTTATTCCTTTCTTTTCACCCCCAATTAAGTCACTTAACCCGATGCATCAATCAATAAATTAAAAACTATTGTATAGTGTAAGTGAATTCTTAATTTCAAATATGGAATTATATATTTCATGTAACTATTTTGAATAGAGTAACTGTGAATGAGAATGTTTGCGTTGCCAGTAAAAAAATGTAACTCTTCTAAATTAATAAAATAATATAACTATACTACACATTAATATGTAATATACGTTGTTTATAAAGTTTCATTTAGAAAAATATGATATATTTTAGCTTTAGAGGGAAATATAATGCAGATATTAAAAGGTTTAAGATTTAAGATTTGATACGGGAGAGTGGGAGACGTGCAATTTTCATGTTTTTGTAAATGACATTAATATATTCATCCTAAAAGATGTACAATATTATTATAAGATAAAAATCGCTAAACAAATTCCATTGAAACAATTCAGTTCATGCCCAATAACTTCAAATCTCATTCGTAGAACCAAGTCACACTCATTACGATCGTCATTACTTAAAAATACACATATCCTAATCCAAGTAAGGCATAATTACTTCTTCATACCTTGTTCAACAAGTTTCATTTAAACCCTCTTGCCTTGATCCATAAGTCATGTGTAACCTTGCTTATACTTCCTAAAGAGGTCTTCGGTTTTTGCATTCCTAAAAGCAAAACACCCGACTAAATAAACACATATCAAAACCACAAGGGTTATAACCAAAATTACGTTCGCTCTTCTCCACTCTTTCTCCAAATTCTCTAGCAACCCGGCCTTGCACGAATCACAAGCGTAACAAAGTGTGGTCTGGTCATTGCTCCAGTTAAGGCAATCCATATCCGCGGCGTTGTTTATCGGACTTATCCAATATGTTGGGTTCACAAATGTATAACCACATGCAGTCGGGGGCTTACAACATCCAGACTATCATTAAAGAAAAGAAAAGATAAATAAATAAAATCGTAGGAAAACATTTAGAGTAACTAATGTCTTTAATTTATTCTATCTTATGCGTCACTTCTGTTCTTCTTTTTAAAGTATTTTGCTTTTTAATTTAGCTTAAAATAACCTAACTTTTTTGGTATTTTAAAGTATAGTAACCTTGTGATTTTAACAGCACAACTGAAATGGAACATGTTACTTTTCTTAATTTTCATTTAATATATAATTAGTTTTTCATTAATATTTAATATTTTTTTTCTACAAAAAGCTTAAATACAGTTTGCTTAATTTCTTTGCATGCATCTTAAATTTTATTAACAAAATTAGTTATATCCGACATAAAATACTTTTTTCCTTAATATTATAACATAAAAAATACTTTGTTAGATATATAACCCGTTTTGTAACAAATTAATATTAAAACGTAGAAAGAAAATTAAACAGAACTATTTGTTTAAATGATATTAAATATTACTAGTTATTAGATATCAAACAAGGGACATTCCCATATATTGTTCATATTCAGATCTTTTTTCATAATCTTGTTTAAACAATAATAAATAGCATAAGTTTATATAATTAGAAAAACAAAAGCAATAATTCAAATATCTAAACAAAAATAGCATTTGAGTTGGCAAAGAACCTGTAGTGGAGAAAGATGTGCATTGAAGAAATCTTGAGCCATGCGGTAGGTTTGGTTTAATTCAGCGCATACACTAGTAGAACTTAAACATGTTCTAATTTTATCCCATTTATAATGGCTTCTAACTCTTCGTTTCAGAAATCCAGAGTAATCATCGAGCCGGTATTCCAAGTAAGACCGACTCGGCTCAGGATGTCCTGAGCCCCTGGCGGTCACTATATATACGAAAACAACCAAACACGCAAGCAAAATGATGAGTACAAGCATGGCAATGAGATAGAACACGAGGAGCCATGTGACTCGCCAAAACCCCCCAATGAATCCGGCTATGGCCACAACCAAGATCAAAATGCCTAAAACTACCACGGGCCATTGTAGGATTTGAACACACGCGTTATCTGTCTCCGTTGCAAGCCAGATCCCAGCTCCAATGATAGGGATCGAGAGCAACATGGCAACGAAGTTGATGGCGCCGATGACATTGTTGCTCATTGCCATTTTTTGGATGGTGGTGTGGATTATGAAGGTTTAGTGCACAAATTCTTATTGCTCTTTACGTTGGATGTATGAAAGGTAGTAAAAGTTTTGTAGGAAGTTGTTTTTGTAGGGCAAGTATTTGGCTTTTGGCACAATTTTTGATCACTTCACTTTCACTTTTGAAAAAGGAAAGAAATTCCTTGATTATGTTTGAAAATTGGTGTTTTGTCAGGATGAGATCAAATTACCATGATACCCTTAGTGGTCTACAAATGATTTGAGATGTATATTTTGACTTAAATGGATGGGCTAGTGCCTAGTGGTGTGTATGAATTAAATTTAACTCAATTTAAGTTGCAAGCCCTTGAACCATAGGCTCTATACTTATAATAACGATGATAAGGGGCTGTTTGATTGCGCTGACTGAGTAAGATCTGATTGAGTCAGAAGCTGACCCAGTGAGAAGTTCTGACTGAGTCTGCATCTGACTGAAACTTGGCTGTTTGATTATGTATCTGACTGACTCTGCTGAATAAAAAAAAATATAATAATAATAATAATAATATATTATTATTATATTATTATTATTATTATTATTATTATTATTATTAATATTAATATTAATATTAATATTAATAATCAAAGTCGGTCCCCTTCTCACCAACATTTAACACACCCCCCCTTTCTCCTATCTTCTTCCCCCCCACACACACACAATCGAAGCACCGAAGCCACCAAATCGAAGGTGCAGGCCGAAGCCGAATCGAAGCACCAAATCGAAGCACCGACGAACCACCAAATCGAAGCACACCATCGGAGTCACAAGGGAGATCAAGGTTCAGCCTCCGGAGACCGCCGGAAGGAGGGCGGTTCGCGGAGGGGGTCACCGAGGGGTGGGAAGAGCGCGGAGGGGAGCCGATTGCGGTGGGGTTGGCCGATGGGTGGCCCGATCGCGGAGGGGGTCACCGAGGGGTAGCACCGGCTGCCCTTTTCTTACTCAGTCAGCATCCCAATTTTGAAGGACCGGGTCAGAAGCTCCAGACCGAGTCAGCCACAAAATCAGGTATACCAAACACGCTGACCGGCTGACAGTCAGCCAGTTAGCGGTCAGCACTGGGTCAGCGCAAATCAAACGCGCCCTAAGCATCTTCAATGGCTCGAGTCAAGCGTTTGGCAAATCTTGTACATTTCTAGCTAAAACACCAGAGCTCAAACTCTAAACTTACGATAACTATGATAAAACTTAAACACTAGACTTTAAGATCATTTTATTTCATTTTAGGTAGAAACTACATAAAATAGAATTACACGTCAATGCATCAGGTGGTATATCAGGACTTGTTAAAATCTATCTATATTAATAAAAGATGGTTTTTAAAGTCACGTGACGCAATTCTAGGCTTACTAAATCTTATTTTACGCTTCCCTCTCTTAATAAATAAGTGCATTAGCTACTAATGATTTTATTTAATTCTTTTTTAGATTTAAATATTATTCTTATAAATAAAGAAATATATTTTTCTATAAATGCAATTTTAAAGAAACAATGTTTTTATAGAATATGAAACTTTTCTAAAAACCAAGTTTATTTTTTTGAATAAAAAATATTTTAAAACTCGTGTTTTTAAAAAATAAAACTTTTAAAATGAAAATAAATAAAATTTAAAGTTATAACAAGGAATTTTTTAAAATGATACTTTTTATAAACTATTTAAAAAATATGTTTAAAAAAATTTATAAAACAAAAAATATCATCATTTTATTACTTAAAGTCGTTATTCATATGCAATTTCAATAACATCTTATCTCATATAATTCTTTTATAATTCATAAATTTTTGTTACTAGTTATTTACTATTTATTTATCTAATACGTGTAATATACGAGATACTAATCTAGTATTACATATATACACACACATTTATCAACTTATTGTGAATAGTAACTTAATATTAATCCTTAAAGTGTAAGGTACAAATCTTCCAGACTACTATTCTTATAATATCATAATTCATCTTTTTATATAATTCTTTTTTTATAACATTTAAAATATGATTTTTTAGGAATTTCTAAATATATTGAAACCGACACAAGTCAAACATAATATAATTTTATACTTTATCATAAAACGTAATATTTTGTTTAGCTTTGATCGTTATGACATACTTATTTGTTCCTACTTTGTAATATAAATTTCATTTAAAACCGAGTAGCCATGACGTACTGCGAAAAGCACGAGTCAAATATAATATAATTTTTATTTTTTTCCACAACAATATAATTATTTTAAATTCTAAATGTAACGTTATGACGTGCTTAAATCAACTGACGTTTTGGTACGACTTTTATTTAAAACCGTGTCGTTACTTAGGCAAAACCCACTAGCTTGATATAATTTCAGAATCATGGGCTAGCTTGATATAATTTCAGAATCATGGGCTTACTTTCTTCTAAGTAACTTAGAATACCATTTAAGATCGTTGGGTCAAATTATAAAGTGTTTGTTTTTCTTACCTAGCACTATTCATGGGCTTCAGACAAACTCAGATTTATGGGCTCATTCACAATTTTGAACCCAGTAAAAAGTACACACTTCTAATTTGAGGTGCACATCCGAACCGGGTTCAAAACCCGACCCGACAACCCGACCCGGCAACCCGACCCGGACCCGAACCGGTTCGGACCCGGTATACCCCCAAACCGGTTTCAACCCGAAAAAACCCACCGGTTCGGGACCGGTTTTGAATTTTCTCGCACAAACCGGTTTGGAACCGGTTTTGAACCAACCCGGTTTGGGAACCGGTTCAAAAAACCCGGTTCGGAACCGGTTTAGACCGTTAGGATTTTTTATTTTTTTTTGTAACGGCTATATGACCTTTTGGGGTGTTTTTGACCTTTTTTTCGACTTATAATGACCATTTTGCCCTTATATGATAGTATAAATAGGTAGTGGGTGTAATGGTTTAGTCACAACACTCAAAACTTCAAAAACGCTAAAAAACGTGCTTAAAAACGCAAAAGCGCTCCTCACTCTCAACTTTCTATTCTCTCAATCTCTTGAATTATGGCTTCTGAATCTACCATTGCAACCGGTGGATCCTCAAGTGCCGCTACCGTTGTTAGAATTCTTTCAACAACGAGAAACTAAGAGATTTGTGTAATTTCGACTTATGCGAAATGTCGAATGGTCAACATAAAGCTCGATGCAAGGCTTGTGGTTCGTTTTTCAAGTCGGATTCAAACTCGACTTTGAGAAATCATATGACCAACTGGTGCAAGTCTTTGAAATGTACACCGAGTCAAGGGCAAACATCAATCGGAAACGATGGTGGTTTATGGAACTTCAACGTAGATATGGTTCGAGATAGAATGGCAAAGTTTGTAATTCAAGAAGGATTACCGTTCGATCACTTCGACAACCCTCGGTTAACAAAATTGATTTAAGAAACTCTTCAACCACGCTACACTCACGTAAGTCGCACCACTCTTAGACGTGATTGTTTAAATCTTTGGAAACAAGCAAAAAATGATTTAAAGGTTTTATTTGAAAATTTACAAACCGGTGTGAACTTAACTACCGACGTTTGGTCCGTCCCACACGGTTTACCGGAATCGTACCTTTGCGTCACCACCCATTGGATAGATCCAAGTTCGTGGCAAATGATGAAACGTACGATTGCGTTTGAATTATTTGGATATCCGTATTGGGATGTCCCGACTAGATGGAATTCTACTTGGAAAATGTTTAATAGTGCTTTGCGACAAAAAGAAACGCTTCATGTTTTTCACGATGGTCTTGCGATGCGGGGTCAGGTTGTTTCGTTTCCGTTAGAGGGTTGGGAATATATTCAAGAAATAACTCAATTTTTAGAGCTTTTTAAAAACGCAACTACAAAATTGTCGGGGGTTTATTATCCGACAAGTTCTCTAACACTTAATCAATTGTATTTAATGACACATAAATTAAGTGAATATGAAGAAAGAAATGAAATGTTTTCAGCAATGGTGACGCCGATGAAAGAAAAATTTATAAAATAATTCCTTGAACTACCCCCCGTTTTTACGTGTTCCGCCGCACTAGATCCGTGCTTAAATGTTTCGGGGGTAGAAACTTTAATTGATGAGATAACTTATGATTTAGATTTACATGAAAAAGATCCATTTTTTAATGTTAATGCAAAACAAACATTTAATGACGTTTTTAAAAAATTGTTTAATGTTTATGTTGAAAAATATGGTATAACCTCAAACATCCACCGGTCATCGAACGTGGAATCGAGTTCGTCGAGCTCAAGTAGAGACCCGATGATTAGTTTATATAATACTTTGAGAAATGAAAACAGTAAACGTCAGTGAGGTAACGCTCCAAGTAGCGAACTCGGGAGGTATATGGGAACCGATTTTTATCTACTATGACTCCCGAAGAATTTTTGTCGTTTGATATTCTAACATGGTGGAAAGGAAAGGAATCACAATTTCCGGTCCTAGCCGCCATGGCACGTGATTTACTAACCGTCCAAGCTTCTACGATAGCTTCGGAGTTTGCATTTTCTCTTAGTGGCAGGGTTTTATCAATAAGAAGAACAAGGCTAACTCCAACATCGCTAGAGATGTGTATTTCAAAAACCCACACTTTAAAGTAGGGGAGACAGTAACACTTTGTATTTGTACGATAATTAACATTCATTCTTAATCAACATAAAAGCTTATGAGGCTAATTGGAAAACACACACTTTAGACTCTCTTTTTACCTCTAATGGCTCTGCCATTGCACATAAAGTAAACACTAAAGCGGTCAGCTTAATCGATGATGAATTTTCTTCTTTTGATACCTTATCAAAACCTGAAAGTTCTTCAAAGTGTACCTCAGAAAAAGAGAATCACTATAATCTATCTGTGGCTTCATGTTCACCTTCTGATTCACTTAAGAACGTGAGGATCAAATGAAATCCAAGCGTCCTCATCTTTTCGTCTCAGCCTCCTCGAAACAAATTTCGGGACGAAATTTCTTAAAGTAGGGGAGACTGTAACATCTCGTATTTCGGCGTTTAACCTCTTATAATAATAATAATAATAATAAAATTAATAATAATAATAATAATAATAATGATAATAATAACAATAATAATAATAATAATAATAATAATAATAGTAATAATAATGATAATAATAATAATAATAATAATAATAATAACAATAATAATAATAATAATAACAAAAGTCCAGGGGGCAGTCTTGTAATTTATGAAACTTCATAAATAAGTTTATAACATAAAATGTTAACTTAGAAACCGCAGGGACCATTTGTGTAAAATTTCAAAAACCCAACTGCTTCCCCCTCGATTTTCCGGCGAGACTCCGGCGAGACTCCGGCCGTTCTCCGGCGAGCCAATTAGCCAAAAATACACAATTTTAACCCACAAAACCGGTTCCAACGTATTTGTGGACAGGATTCGAACCTAATGCACCTATTAAACACGTTTAATCATCGAAATAATCGGATCCAAATCCCCCACATCGAAACCACCAAATTCCCGACCAAATCAACCAAATTATTCGATTTTGAACCCCACAACCTCACCGAAAGCTTCTTGGATCCAATTCGAATGGAATTCCAACATAAAAACGTGTTGAATCGGTCAAACAAACGGCTATAATCTTCACTTTTATCTCGGATTCGATACAGCTCACTAATACACTCAAACAACAATAATAAACAAATTAAAGCTACCAACTCGATCATCTATACATATCCAATCGAACTCAGGTTCCAATTTCACCAAAAACAACACAAAATACCCCATCGATCATCACCTTCATTATCGACCTGCAACCCTATCGAACATCACCCTCTGAGCTTTCTACTTCAAAATTGACAGAGGGCTTTTGACCATTATCATCAATAGAAACTATCTGCAAAGTTAATTTGATTTCCATCGAGGCTTGATCATCATTTGGTTTCAAAACAACTGCGAACTGTTCTTCATCTGTTCTTATCGAATTAAGTACCCAATCAGGTAATTGAAAGCATCAATCTGCTCGATTTTACAAGGGGAACAAAAGCCCCATAAATTCGATGGGTAATAACATCGAATCGGGGTTCAATTGGAGGGAAATCGAATTAGGGTTTATATTGATTTGGGGGAGTTTCTGAAATGGTGTTTAAAAGATTTAAAACCCAATTATAACCGCGGCCACGGCCTTGGTTCACCGGTTAGATACATGCATGCAAGACCAGGAGGTCCCGGGTTCGACCCCGGGCACCCCCTTATTTTTTTAATGCCTTTTTAGCCTCTAAAAATTCCAGAAAAATTCTTATAAATTATAAAAATAAATTTTATAAACTTTTCATATTTAAAATGTTACATAAATAATTTCTGTAAATATATTTTAGTTAAAAACCTTAATAATATTTATAAAATATTATTTATAAATATTATAAATAATATTTTTATAAAAATGGACACTATATCATGTTTAATTATGAAATAATCCTGTAAATTGTAGAAATTATACATCTTATAATTTCAAATTTTTTTTATTACAAACGTAATTATAAGTCATTTCGTATAAAATATACGTTAACAATTATTAATGAAATATTATCGGATAATACGTTACCGTAATGATATTTAATACAAAGAATATATACAAAATATATTTAAACATTATCAGATATTAAACCTAATTTCATTACTTATCAAAAACCCCAAATTCCATCTAAAACCCTAATTCACATTAAACCGTTAATCTTATTATTAATCTTGTAATAAATAAGTTTTAGGTACCTTGTAAAGGAATTCGTTGAAACGACGGGCGTTATTATTTCTTATTAATCATCCAATATATACTTAATCGCCATGTGAGTATTTCTATACCCATTTTATTATTTCACACACTTTTGGGTGAAACATGTTACATTATAAACGTAGCATTTGTAAACACGTTTGATTCTTGTAAACTTATGGCAATTTGCTTGTGTGTTGTGATTAGTTGAATCTTGTAGCTACCATGTAATGTCGAATACATGTACAATCATTAACTATTGCTAGCCTGGTGACGTCATAGATCTATGGGCCTGACAAGCCTGCTTGGTTGATCCAAGTACACTTAGCTAATCGTATATACTTGTAAACGTTTGAGAACTTGTAAAACTTTGTTAAGGTTTGATTGTGCATTCTGTCTTACATCCCTAGTTACCTTGTTCTCTAATTTACAACATGAATTGCCATCTTTTATATACTTATGTATTCAAAACTATAGAATGCTCACAAACAATATGTTGACCTTTTAATTTTAACATGTTTCAGGCAATAGCGTTATGTGGCTGTGAACAATCGTAACTCTCACGCCTCGACGATTCCGCCGTCAAGGTTGGGGTGTGACAGATTGGTATCAGAGTCCATAACTATAGGGATTTGGGTTATTAGAAATGGTGACCTAGACTATAGCTTATGCATGCACCTTATAGTATTTGTTATCTTGTAAATACATGGTTTGCATGTTACATAATGCTATGCCTTCTTATGTGCAATTTGATGCCTTAGCATAGGATTGCCTAAACTTAGTTACTTGTCTCCCTAAACTCATCGTTGACTCTCCCCGAACATGAAACCTCTTAATCTTATCTTCGACGACACGTGGAATCGTATACTTATGCTTATGACTTGGATCTTTAGACGTTATGTCTAATCTATATAAATCTCATCAAGATTTTGATTTCATGAACCTAAGAAATATTATGTGACACATAGACACCTGTATTCTGGATTTCCTGTCAAAAAGCCTTCGGGCTAAGGTAAGCGTTTCGTATAAATCCTACGGGACCAGTTACGCTTACCTGGGGATTTCTGGGATGAGTGATAAACTATGGTCACACACACAAGTTTCTAAGGCAAATGAGTCAATTTACCTTGACATGTCAACGTTTCCAAATGGTGATGCGTTACCGACTGGAAACATTCCGTATAATTCGTAATCCTTACTTTAACTGTCTATCCTTATTGTCCTTTTACCCGTTCCTAATCCAATTCGTATTTTTCAGCATGTCTCGCCAACTCGGAAACCGAAGAAGATCCGATCGTAAGCTTGCCGCCATGATTACCCGGCAAATGGCTGCGGTCATCCCAAATATGATGGCTGAACTCAGCAGCACTATGATTGCCAACGTCGCAAACCACAACAACGGCCAAGGGAAAACAGTGCAACCCAAGGCCGTAACAACCAAACTTGCACCTTCAAGCACTTTAGCTCTTGCAAGCCCACTAGTTTTAGTGGCAAGGAAGGAGCCACTGCTCTTCTTGAGTGGTTCGAAAGTATGGAGAACACTTTTGCCAATTGCGAGTGTCCCGAGACACTCAAAGTCCGTTATGCCACTAGTATGCTTCAACAAAGGGCTCTTACCTGGTGGAATAGCGAGAAGTGAAACCGGGGAGCGGATGCTATTTTGGTACTCTCTTGGGATGAGTTCAAGAACATCGCCATCGCGAAATTCTGCCCAAGAAGCGAACTGCAAAAGTTGGAGGAGGAATTTTAGAACTTGAAGCAAGATGGTGATAACCATTTGGCCTACTCAACTAGGCATCATGAGTTGAGTTTACTATTGCCTCATATGGTCGACACTGTCCCCCGCAACATTGAGAAGTTCATAAAGGGTGTACCACCCCAAATTCAAGATGCTGTGGTGGGTAGCCAACCCACAACCTTGGAGGAAGCCATCACTATCACCGCTCAACTCACTGAGAACCATATACGAGCGGGCACCATGTCTGCGAAAGGTGCAAAAAGGGTGGAAAAGACGGCTATTGAAGTCGTTAAGGAGACTAAAGCTGAACCGTCTCACAACAACAACAACAAGAAACGTAAGTTTACACCGGCCCGCAACTATGCCGTGACTGCACCCAAACCTCCCCAAAGACAAAACGTACCTGTCACCTCACCTATGGCACAAGCTTCTATGGCTAGACCCTATGTTGGTTCCTACCCCATGTGTAATACATGCAAATACCATCATGCGAGCAACATTCCATGCCGAGTCTGCTTGTTGTGTGGGAAATATGGACACCTGGTGGCTACCTGTCTTAGGGCACCAAAAAACTCTGCAATGCTCAACAACCGAACCTGCTATAACTGTGGCGAGATTGGCCACATTCGTCCGCAATGTCCTCACAATGCGGGCAACGTGCAACCAGCTCGCGAAAGGGCTTTCAATATCAACGTCAACCAAGCACAAGTCAATAATGACGTTGTGAATGGTACGACGTTGAACCCCGTTTAAATCATTTCTTGTATTAATATTTCCATCTTTGTATTCATCGTATCAATAATAGAATTTTTCTTTACCAAACAGGTATGTATCTTGTGAATAATCATTATGCATCTGTATTATTTGATTCGGGTGCGGATAAGAGTTTTGTGTCGTTAGAATTCGAGCCCATACTTTCTAAATCACGTATTAATCTGAAAAGACCCTACACGGTTGAAGTCGCCGATGGAAAACCTATTGTCGTTGACGTCATAATACGTGATTGCATCATAAGCCTTAACGAACACGAATTCCCCATTGATCTTATTCCTATGAAACTTGGAAGCTTCGACGTCATCATTGGTATGGATTGGCTAGCCAAACACCATGCCGAGATCGTTTGTTTTGAGAAGTGTATCCGTATACCATTACCATCTGGGGATACTTTGAAAGTGTTCGGCGAGAAACCACCCCAAGGACTCAAACTCATGTCTTGCACTCAAGCCCGAAAGTGCTTAAGCAAGAAGTATATGGCCTTCTTGGCTTACGTGGTCAACACAAAAGCCAAAGAGAAAGAAATTAAGGATGTCCCTATTGTACGAGACTTTTCTGAAGTATTTCCCGATGACCGTAGTGGTTTACCTCCCGTGCGTGAAGTTGAATTTAAAATTGATTTAATACCGGGACCAAACCCCGTGGCTAAGTCACCATATCGGCTTGCACCATCGGAATTGCAAGAACTCTCTAGCCAACTCCAGGAATTATCCGAAAAGGGGTTTATCCGCCCTAGTTCTTCTCCTTGGGGTGCACCTGTCTTATTTGTGAAGAAGAAAGATGGATCATTCCGTATGTGTATCGATTACCGAGAGCTCAACAAGTTGACCATCAAAAACCGGTATCCTCTTCCTCGTATCGACGATCTGTTTGATCAACTTCAAGGAGCTACTATATTTTCGAAGATTGATCTACGTTCTGGATATCATCAATTACGAGTCCATGATGATGACATCCCAAAGAACGCGTTTCGTACTCGTTATGGGCACTATGAGTTTACAGTGATGCCTTTTGGCATGACTAATGCTCCTGCTGTTTTAATGGATCTCATGAATCGAGTATGCAAGCCTTATCTAGATAAGTTTGTGATCGTCTTCATTGATGACATTCTCATCTACTCCAAAACCAACGCCGAGCATGAACTGCATTTGTGACAAGTTCTTGAATTGCTTAAGAAAGAGCAATTGTACGTGAAGTTCTCGAAGTGTGATTTCTGGCTCAAGGAAGTTCAATTTCTAGGACACGTGGTGAATAGCCAAGGAATTCACGTTGACCTGCAAAGGTGGAAGCTGTGAAGAATTGGTGTGTTCCCACGACACCGACCGAGATTCGTTCTTTCCTTGGTCTTGCTGGTTATTATCGGCGATTCATCGCCAACTTTTCGAGGATCGCAAAGCCGCTCACTTCCTTAACACAAAAGAATAAACCATTCGAGCGGGGGCCCAAGCAAGAGGAAGCTTTTGAAACATTAAAACACAAACTAAGCAATGCTCCTATCTTGACCCTACCCGATGGAAACGATGATTTCACCGTATATTGTGATGCTTCAAAACAAGGTCTTGGTTGTGTTCTTATGCAACAAGGAAAGGTGATAGCTTATGCATCAAGACAATTGAAGGTTCACGAGGTGAATTACACAACTCATGATCTTGAACTCGGTGCTGTGGTTTTCGCTTTGAAGATCTGGCGACATTATCTCTATGGGATGAAATGCATAGTTTACACCGATCACAAAAGTCTCCAACACGTGTTTGATGTGCTTCAAATTATACATATAAAACATATCAATTGCATATCAATTATTCTATAAACTCTTACTGAAAATGATGATTTGATACCTAAATCGTTCATATTGTGTTTTCAGGCTTGGAAAAGACCAAGACGAACAAAAGGAGCATAAATAAGAAGAAAATGAAGAAAACCAAGTTTTAGAATTCAAGCATGGGGCCGTGCTTCATGAGGCACGCCCCCATGCCCAGCCTGAAACACACCCCCGTGCTAAAATCAACACACCCCCGTGTTTGACAGTCCAACATGGCAAAAAGTACAGTTCCCCGACCCGAGGCACGGGGGCATGCCCCAGGAGTCACGTGGCCGTGTTTGCCCATTTCACGGGGCCGTGCCCCATTTGTCACGGGGCCGTGCCCGACAACATCTGAGCGTACGAGCCGACCAACTTTTACGTACATTGTAATATCACGGGGCCGTGCCTTTTAGGCACGGGGCCATGCATAAACACTCCAGAAAGCCTATAAATAGGACTTCATTTGCAACTTTGAAGAGAGCTTTTGGGAGGTGAAGTGCTGGTGTTCCCTCTCGGGAACCCAGCCTTTGGAGGTCCTTAGAAGGTTTTGGAGGTCCATTCAACACTTAGAAGAAGCTCGGGATCGTTTAACATCATCCATAGTGAATCATCGGTTTGATTGTTCTAATTTATCGATGATTTCATTACTATCTTCTATCTTTGTTGTTAGGTTCAAGCTCATTATGAGCTAAACTTCATTTGTTATCCTATTTAATGAAACTTATGTAATTTGTGATGAACTAATGGTGTGACAAATATTGTGTTAATGTTATGGTGGTCTTGGGAAAACTTTCGATGGGTAGCACCTACATTTGAACGGGGGGTTATAAGTTTATGGTTTGTAATTGTGATTGTCATACACGGTTGAAAAACATATGATCAACTTTTATTCATAATAAACTATGGCTAATTAACTAGAGATGGTTATTAGAAATCATATGACCTTAACTTTCTGATCATTTATGGGTTCCCTTTTATTAGTCTGAGAAATCTACAGTAATTGTTATGGTTTTCTAAAATTAATGGTATGTTAGAAAGGAACTTGATCAACTCTCTTCTAACATTAAGTTATGTTTTCAGAAATCGTATGTCGAAAATGACACAAAAGATTTACCTACATTACTAGGGCCTTGACCTAAGCAGTAAATCTCAACCTGTGTTGGTCCTGGTCACTACGGAGCGGATAGACGAGAAATCGCGCCAGCTCATCTTTATAAACGTTAACACAATTACTTTATTCAATATCTTTAATCACACCACCAATTCATCATAGTTGCATAAGTGTAATCTAAATTAGGATAACAGCCTTACTTCACTGAAAGAATCACCAAAAGTCTCAATCTATCTTTATCTATCTTTATTTATTGTTATTTTGTTTAACTTATCATTTTCTAAATCAAACTGATAGTCAATTATGTGGGTTGTTGAGTAGGCTTAGTGTGTCCACGGATTGATACTCAGTTCTTACCAACACTATATTACCTCATGATAGGTACACTTGCCTTTTATGTGTGTAGTTAGTATTAGTAATAACCATTTAAAACGGAATCTGTGCAAAAAACCTTTATCAAATATATATACTATCCGCACGCATCAAGTTTTTGGCGTCGTTGCCGGGGACACATGGTAGTTTGAAAGGCAATCCAAATTTTTGACTATTTTGTTTTACTTAAAAAAAATTATAAAAAATAAAAAAAGAAGAAGTCGATCCACATAATGCTATCAAGGTTGAAAACAATGAGGGACTAAGCTTCAAAGTTAGTGGTCATCGGTTAATGGCCAAATCGATGTAACAACTAAGAATTTTTTTTGGAGGTGATAAACCTCCACCTCATTAAAAACTAAGTGTGGGGAAGGGTCTAGCCAAGGACCCGTAACCAAAACATGGCTCTATGTTACTTTCAGTCTGTTTATTTTTATTTTGTGTGCTTAGGACTTTAACTTTATGCTTAAATAAATTGGTGATGTTTTAGATTAATCCTGATGTTTTCTTTTAAGTTCTTTCAAGGCGGCTGTGAAAAAACGATCGCACGTATTCGACTCATCATTTTTAGGGGAGTATCTCGTTATCATTCCTTGTTTTATATTATTGATCACATTGGGGACAATGTGAATTTTAAGTGTGGGGATGGGATTAATTGAGATACACATTTGATACTTTGCTAAAAATAGGTCCAAATTGAAAATTTTTAAAATCACTTAACCATTAATTTTTGTGACATGAATCCAAAAATTTAAACAATTTTTGATAAACCAAATTATAAATATACGTTTTCGGGAAATAAATAAGTAAATAAGAAGAATCCAAATAAAAATTGAAAACGTATTTTTTGTGATATCCTTAAAATCAATAATCCAGTAAAAATATTCAATCATGTAAAATGAAACACTTTTACCCAATTCCTTCCGTTTGTGAGTTTATTTTTGAGCCTTAAAACAGCTTTTGCAAATCTTTGCAATTTTACTTTCATTCTGGATTCAATTGAGGGTGCCTTATGATACGTGTGATTAGAACTTGCTTTGGGTATACATTTGAAGACCTTAATTAGTATTTTCTGTATGAAAATGAGTTAGGCACTAGGAAACCTTAACCATTCAAGCCCAACCCTTTTCTTTTAATTTTCCTTACCCGAACGTCAACCTTAGTTAGCCCCGTTGAGCTTAAACGTTTTTATTTTGATCACCCGAATCACCAAGTCACTTAACCAAAAGCCTTCAACAAAACCTGTTTTTCGTTAAAGACACGATTTTGGTTTATAAAAAAAAGAGAAAAAAAAGAGAAAAAAAGAGAGAAAAAAAAAAGAAAAAAAAAGAAAGAGAAAAAGAAAATTTTGGTCTTTTACCGGCAGACCTAAAAGAACTGGAATGCATTCTTTTGATTTTAATTTGCTTTGTTGCCTTCATCACGCAAAACCGGGACTTCCCCCGGAATTCCGCCAACAAATTTTCAACCTCTCGTACGACGCAAGAAAGAAATGACGAAAAAAGGAACAAGTTCCGCTATTTTGTGGAATTTCAAAAAGCGCTATAAAGAGACGGGCAAAAAGATACGAAAGGTGCCCGAATTGTGGAAATTGGTCACACGATGGAAAATGCAAAAAGAACCAAACTGAGTCTCAATACGAATACACGGAACTGATCCAATTGGGTGCTATTAGGCTTCAAGCCGAACGATCCTTACGAAAGGATAGTTTTGTGTATCTTCGAGTAAAGGATGAAGTAAGGTTTCTGAAAGCAAAATACGGTCTTGACAATCTGACCTTAAACGAGTCCTCAAGTTAGGATATCCCTTCTAGCTTGAAGTATTGTATAGGGAACTTTTTGCTGTTTCCTTGTAGTTTATGTTAGAAAAATAAGCCAAGACCGTCGTCTTTAGCATTTAGCCACTTTTTCCAAATATTCCATACCCAAGCCTGAGCCAAGTTACAACCCATCAAAGACCTAATGATTTATGCAGATAAATATCTAAGTAGATGGAGAATTGATCCCTTAACAAGCATATGATTTCACACGTATTCATACTAGGCAATTTAGCGTATTAGTCATACTTCATCTTATGTATGATTCCATATATTTAGCCGAGTGTGAGTGCATCTTGTGAGAAGTGTGGATTTTTACATGATTATATCTTTACTAACAATCCCATTGCTTGCTAGGATTTCATTCTATACGTGCCTAAAATGTTTGCATTTGGATGAAATAATTTTTACTTGCGTATTTCCCGAAAGACATATTTATCTTTTGATTTATTTGGTTCTTGGTGGAATTGTCATTTTAAGTGATTTTTGCTTGAGGACAGCAAAGTTTAAGTGTGTGGATATTTGATGTGCTTCAAATTATACATATAAAACATATCAATTGCACATCAATTATTCTATAAACTCTTACTGAAAATGATGATTTGATACCTAAATCGTTCATATTGTGTTTTCAGGCTTGGAAAAGACCAAGATGAACAAAAGGAGCATAAATAAGAAGAAAATGAAGAAAACCAAGTTTTGGAATTCAAGCATGGGGCCGTGCTTCATGAGGCACGCCCCCATGCCCAGCCTGAAACACACCCCCGTGCTAAAATCAACACACCCCCGTGTTTGACAGTCCGACATGACAAAAAGTACGGTTCCCCGACCCGAGGCACGGGGGCGTGCCCCAGGAGTCACGGGGCCGTGTTTGCCCATTTCACAGGGCCGTGCCCCATTTGTCACGGGGCCGTGCCCGACAACATCTGAGCGTACGAGCCGACCAACTTTTACGTACATTGTACTATCACGGGGCCGTGCCTTTTAGGCACGGGGCCATGCATAAACACTCCAGAAAGCCTATAAATAGGACTTCATTTGCAGCTTTGAAGAGAGCTTTTGGGAGGTGAAGTGCTGGTGTTCCCTCTCGGGAACCCAGCCTTTGGAGGTCCTTAGAAGGTTTGGAGGTCCATTCAACACTTAGAAGAAGCTCGGGATCGTTTAACATCATCCATAGTGAATCATCAGTTTGATTGTTCTAATTTATCGATGATTTCATTACTATCTTCTATCTTTGTTGTTAGGTTCAAGCTCATTATGTGCTAAACTTCATTTGTTATCCTATTTAATGAAACTTATGTAATTTGTGATGAACTAATGGTGTGACAAATATTGTGTTAATGTTATGGTGGTCTTGGGAAAACTTTCGATGGGTAGCACCTACATTTGAACGGGGGGTTATAAGTTTATGGTTTGTAATTGTGATTGTCATACACGGTTGAAAAACGTATGATCAACTTTTATTCATAATAAACTATGGCTAATTAACTAGAGATGGTTATTAGAAATCATATGACCTTAACTTTCTGATCATTTATGGGTTCCCTTTTATTAGTCTGAGAAATCTACAGTAATTGTTATGGTTTTCTAAAATTAATGGTATGTTAGGAAGGAACTTGATCAACTCTCTTCTAACATTAAGTTATGTTTTCAGAAATCGTATGTCGAAAAGGACACAAAAGATTTACCTACATTACTAGGGCCTTGACCTAAGCAGTAAATCTCAACCTGTGTTGGTCCTGATCACTACGGAGCGGATAGACGAGAAATCGCGCCAACTCATCTTTATAAACGTTAACACAATTACTTTATTCAATATCTTTAATCACACCACCAATTCATCATAGTTGCATAAGTGTAATCTAAATTAGGATAACAGCCTTACTTCATTAAAAGAATCACCAAAAGTCTCAATCTATCTTTATCTATCTTTATTTATTGTTATTTTGTTTAACTTATCATTTTCTAAATCAAATTGATAGTCAATTATGAGGGTGGTTGAGTAGGCTTAGTGTGTCCACGGATTGATACTCGGTTCTTACCAACACTATATTACCTCACGATAGGTACACTTGCCTTTTGTGTGTGTAGTTAGTATTAGTAATAACCATTTAAAACTGAATCTGTGCAAAAAACCTTTATCAAAATATATATACTATCCGCACACATCAGTGTTCAACCAAAAATATCTCAACATAAGACAAAGACGTTGGATCGAATTGATCAGCGACTATGACTGTGACATTCACTATCATCCTGGAAAGGCGAATGTTGTAGCCGACGCGCTGAGTCGCAAAGTCCATAACAAAACCGTCTCACTACAAGAAATCCGAGATTGAAGATAGTGGTTTCACACGTTAAGAGAATTTGATACCGAGGTTTGTGTGGATGTTAACGAGGCTACTATTATGCTCCAAAACTAAAGGGTTGATAGTGATCTCGAGTTATGCATTCGCAAGGCTCAACAAGCGGCAATAACCGACGAAGGAAGCGATAAGGATTTGGTGTCTAACGTTCGATCACAACTGGAGGAAAAACCAAACGGCCTATGGTACTTTCTGAATCGACTTTGGATTCCAAATCGTGATAACCTTCGACACATCATTTTGAACGAAGCTCATCACACCCGATATTCTATTCATCCTGGCTCCGATAAAATGTACATGGACTTGCGTGGTCAATATTGGTGGCCTGGAATGAAGAAATATATCGCGGTTTATGTCTCCAAATGTCTCACGTGTGCAAGAGTCAAAGCCGAGCATCAACGACCAAGTGGTTTACTTGAACAACCTGAAATCCCTATGTGGAAATAGGAACATGTATCCATGGATTTCATAACCAAGTTACCACGTACTCCTCGTGGTCATGATAGTATATGGGTGATTGTGGATCGTTTGACCAAGACGGCACATTTCATACCTATACGAGACACCTACAAGGTTTCAAGACTAGCCCGCATATACATTGATGAACTTGTGAGTCGTCATGGCGTACCGTTGCACATCATTTCCGATCGAGATGCTTGTTTCACTTCGCACTTTTGGTCATCTATGCAAGAACTCTTGGGTACTCAGTTGGATTTAAGTACGGCTTACCATCCTCAAACTGATGGCCAAACCGAACGAACAATCCAAACCCTTGAGGATTTGCTATGACTATGTGTCCTTGACTTTGGTGGTAATTGGGATACGCATTTACCGCTCGTAGAATTTTCGTATAACAATAGTTATCACTCGAGTATCAAGATGGCACCGTTCGAAGCACTTTATGGTCGTAAATGCCGATCACCGATCTGTTGGACCAACATTGGTGAAAATTTTATCACTGGTCCTGAACTTATACAAAAAACGACCGATAAAGTCGCTACAATCCGCAAGAACCTTGAAGTGGCAAGAAGTCGACAAAAGAGCTATTCCGATAAGCACCGTAAGCCGTTGGAGTTTCAGGTTGGTGATATGGTTCTTCTTAAGGTTTCACCATGGAAAGGTGTTATTCGCTTTGGAAAGAAGGGTAAACTAGCTCCGAGATTTGTAGGACCTTTCAAAATCTTGAAAAGGATTGGGAAAGTGGCTTATAAACTAGAACTACCTTCCGACCTTAGTGGAGTTCATCCTGTGTTCCATGTCTCAAATTTGAGAAAGTGTTTGGTCGACGAGAGTCTGCATGTTCCACTGGAAGACATTCAGATCGACGAGTCATTACACTTCATCGAGAAACCTGTCGAGATTATGGATCGCATCATGAAGAAGACTAGGACCACAACTACTACAATTGTCAAGGTTCGTTGGGAGAACAAGTGTGGAGCTGAGTTCACGTGGGAGCGGGAGGATCATATGAAGGAGAGATACCCGTATTTGTTTGTTTAGTTCATTTTTAAATTCTGAACGAAATTCTTTAAAGTAGGGGAGACAGTAACACTTTGTATTTATACGATAATTAACATTCATTCTTAATCAACATAAAAGCTTATGAGGCTAATTGGAAGACACACACTTTAGACTCTCTTTTTACCTCTAATGGCTCTTCCATTGCACATAAAGTAAACACTAAAGCGGTCAGCTTAATCGATGATGAATTTTCTTCTTTTGATACCTTATCAAAACCTGAAAGTTCTTCAAAGTGTACCTCAGAAAAAGAGAATCACTATAATCTATCTGTGGCTTCATGTTCACCTTCTGATTCACTTAAGAACGTGAGGATCAAATGAAATCCAAGCGTCCTCATCTTTTCGTCTCAGCCTCCTCGAAAACAAATTTCGGGACGAAATTTCCTAAAGTAGGGGAGACTGTAACATCTCGTATTTCGGCGTTTAACCTCTTATAATAATAATAATAATAATAATAAAATTAATAATAATAATAATAATAATGATAATAATAACAATAATAATAATAATGATAATAAATAATAATAATAATAATGATAATAATAATAATAATAATAATAACAATAATAATAATAATAATAACAAAAGTCCAGGGGGCAGTCTTGTAATTTATGAAACTTCATAAATAAGTTTATAACATAAAATGTTAACTTAGAAACCGCAGGGACCATTTGTGTAAAATTTCAAAAAACCAACTGCTTCCCCCTCGATTTTCTGGCGAGACTCCGGCGAGTCTCCGGCCGTTCTCCGGCGAGCCAAATTAGCCAAAAATACACAATTTTAACCCACAAAACCGGTTCCAATGTATTTGTGGACAGGATTCGAACCTAATGCACCCATTAAACACGTTTAATCATCGAAATAATCGGATCCAAAGCCCCCACATCGAAACCACCAAATTCCCGACCAAATCAACCAAATTATTCGATTTTGAACCCCACAACCTCACCGAAAGCTTCTTGGATCCAATTCGAATGGAATTCCAACATAAAAACGTGTTGAATCGGTCAAACAAACGGCTATAATCTTCACTTTTATCTCGGATTCGATACAGCTCACTAATACACTCAAACAACAATAATAAACAAATTAAAGCTACCAACTCGATCATCTATACATATCCAATCGAACTCAGTTCCAATTTCACCAAAAACAACACAAAATACCCCATCGATCATCACCTTCATTATCGACCTGCAACCCTATTGAACATCACCCTCTGAGCTTTCTACTTCAAAATTGACAGAGGGCTTTTGACCATTATCATCAATAGAAACTATCTGCAAAGTTAATTTGATTTCCATCGAGGCTTGATCATCATTTGGTTTCAAAACAACTGCGAACTGTTCTTCATCTGTTCTTATCGAATTAAGTACCCAATCAGGTAATTAAAAGCATCAATCTGCTCGATTTTACAAGGGGAACAAAAGCCCCATAAATTCGATGGGTAATAACATCGAATCGGGGTTCAATTGGAGGGAAATCGAATTAGGGTTTATATTGATTTGGGGGAGTTTCTGAAATGGTGTTTAAAAGATTTAAAACCCAATTATAACCGCGGCCAAGGCCTTGGTTCACCGGTTAGATACATGCATGCAAGACCAGGAGGTCCCGGGTTCGACCCCGGGCACCCCTTTATATTTTTTTTAATGCCTTTTTAGCCTCTAAAAGTTCCAGAAAAATTCTTATAAATTATAAAAATAAATTTTATAAACTTTTCATATTTAAAATGTTACATAAATAATTTCTGTAAATATATTTTAGTTAAAAACCTTAATAATATTTATAAAATATTATTTATAAATATTATAAATATATTTTTATAAAAATGGACACTATATCATGTTTAATTATGAAATAATCCTGTAAATTGTAGAAATTATACATCTTATAATTTCACAATTTTTTTACAAACGTAATTATAAGTCATTTCGTATAAAATATACGTTAACAATTATTAATGAAATATTATCGGATAATACGTTACCGTAATGATATTTAATACAAAGAATATATACAAAATATATTTAAACATTATCAGATATTAAACCTAATTTCATTACTTATCAAAAACCCCAAATTCCATCTAAAACTCTAATTCACATTAAACTGTTAATCTTATTATTAATCTTGTAATAAATACGTTTTAGGTACCTTGTAAAGGAATTCGTTGAAACGACGGGCGTTATTATTTCTTATTAATCATCCAATATATACTTAATCGCCATGTGAGTATTTCTATACCCATTTTATTATTTCACATAATTTTGGGTGAAACATAATCATTACACGTAGAATCATACAATATTATTATTAATAAACATATTAATAATAATAGTACTGATAATATTAATAATCATATTAATATTAATTCCCATCACAGCCCTAATCATAATATTAATTAAAATATTAAGAAAAGGTATTAATACATTCAGACATAATCATTCGCATCCAATAAAGTCCAAGTCAACATCCATGTGAAACCCTACTGCACAGACTCCAAGACAAAAGTCTGTTAAAAGTCAAAGTATTTGGGCGTATGAGCCCTGTCTTAGGCGTTTCACCACTGTCAGACATATCAACTACACTTAGAAAATTTCAGGCTCTGGGCGTATGAGCACTGCTGGGCGTATGACCCCTGTTGGTCGTATTAGCTCTGTTGGTCGTACCATCCCATACTTGGAAAATATTTTCTGGTCATACGACCAGAATTCAGACTTTTCACCTTTTACTTAGTTTTCAGACTCATGGGTACTGTGGGACTCATGAGTCCTGTTGGACTTATAAGTCCCCATACTTAGCAAATTTTCAGACTTATGAGTCTGGTCGTTTTAGAACTATTGGACACATTACCTGCTTAGACTCATGACCATACTTAGAATATTTCTAAGGCATGTCCCTGGGCGTATAAGCACTATTAGACTCATTAGTTTGTACTTAGTTATTCTAAGTCCAAATTTCAGGCATATTACTACTATTGGGCTTGTTAGTCGTTTTAGTAACCTGCTCATGTGACTAATTCATATTTCAAATTCCCAAACATCAGAATGCCTAGTACTAAACATATACACATGATTCTAGGCATAAATCTAACATAAACATAAACATACATACATTCATATCATACGGGTCTTATACCCAAACTTATAAAAACATACTTACATGCATTTCCAGCCCCAAAACATTTAAAAACAGGTAAGAAGGGGTCTAGAACTCACCTTCGTTGTCTCTTCAAATTTTCACACTCTTCTCCCAAGCCTCTTCGACTGTTCTAGCACCTAAAACACACACACCACACCACCCGAACACCCAAGTCACATTTATAAGCACACATACGGTTCTAGAATCATCTAATGCTTCAAAAACTCGAGATTTCTTACCAAAAACTTCTAGTTTTCAGATTCTTCTTTAGAAATTCGAGAATTCTCTGCTTTGCTGCTTTCTCTCTCTAAATATCCGAAAATGGTGATGATATGAACAAGAGTGGGTGACCATACCATCTTTTGTATCAAAATTAATAGAAAGTTTGCCCATTTGGCACTTTTGGCCCTTCCACAAAAGTAGACTTCTATTTTCTTTCCTTTCTCTTTCTATCTTGTTCTTTTAATTTCTTTAATAAGAAATTACGGGTGTTACAAGTCCACCCCCCTTATATAGGTTTCGTCCCCGAAACCTGTTATGCCTCAAACAGATGTGGGTAGTGCTGTCTCATTTCTTCTTCAGTCTCCTACGTAGACTCGGATCCCTTCCTGTGCTTCCACTGTACGCGCACAAGAGGAACCACTTTATTCCTTAACCTCTTTTCTTTACGATCAATAATGGCCACTGGTTGCTGCACGTAGTTGAGCCGCTCATCCACCTCGATATCCTCCAGTGGTACAACCATGCCTTCATCAGCTAAGCACTTTCTCAGATGAGATACATGGAATGTGGGATGAATTCCACTTAACTCATATGGCAGTTCAAGTCGATAGGCCACCTCTCCTACTCGTGCGATAATTCGGAAAGGTCCTATGTATCTCGGGCTTAGCTTACCTCGTTTCCTGAATCTAATGATTCCCTTCCAGGGCGAGACCTTCAACATGACTCGGTCGCCAACCTTGAACTCTATCGGTCTTCGCCTCTTGTCAGCATACGACTTTTGCCTATCTTTCGCCGCCTTCATGAAGGCTTTGATCTTTTCTAATTTCTCAGTCGTTGCTTCAATCACTTCAACACCTCCCAGTTCTTTCTGCCCAATGTCTCCCCAACATACGGGCGTCCTACATTTCCTACCGTATAGCATCTCGTAAGGTGGCATGCCAATGCTGGCATGATAACTGTTGTTGTATGAGAATTCTGCTAACGGCAGGTGGTTGTCCCAACTTCCTCCAAAATCGATCACGCACGCCCGAAGCATGTCTTCAAGTGTTTGGATCGTCCTCTCAGACTGACCGTCTGTCTGAGGGTGATATGCTGTACTAATGTGTAGCCTCGTCCCCATTGCATCATGAAATCTCTTCCAAAACTTGGAGGTAAACCGGGTGTCACGATCAGACACAATAGACACCGGCACACCATGACGAGCTACAATTTCTTTGATGAACAGATCCGCCAATCTTTCAGATGAGTACGTCTCGCGGATCGGTAGGAAGTGGGCACTCTTGGTCAAGCGGTCAACTATCACCCATATGGCATCATACCCTTTTGGGGTACGTGGTAACTTCGTGATGAAGTCCTTGGTGATGTGCTCCCACTTCCACTCGGGTATATCCAACGGTTGGATCTTCCCGTAGGGCTTCTGGTGTTCCGCCTTCACTTGTAAGCAAGTCAAGCACTTACTTACGTACTCCACTACGTCGCGTTTCATACCCGGCCACCAATAGTCTTTCTTCATATCGTGGTACATTTTGGTAGCACCGGGGTGAATGGAGTATCGGGTCTTATGGGCCTCGTCCATAATCTTTTCACGTAGATCCCCGTATCGAGGAATCCACATTCGCCCAAATCGGGTCTTAACACCAAGAGTGTTCTCACCCAATTCCGTAACTAGGCCTCTCATCCTTTCGGAGTTAAGACGATCTTCTTTCAAAGCCTCGTCTTGGAACTCCTTAACCTGTGTCATCACATCGGGGGTCATGATCAGTTGATAAGCCTTCACCCGAATCGGCTCAGGTCGTTCTTTTCGACTAAGGGCATCGGCCACCACGTTGGCCTTGCCCGGATGGTAATGGATTTCACAATCATAATCCTTTATTAGTTCCAACCATCGCCTCTGCCTCATGTTAAGATCTTTCTGCTCGAAGAAGTACTTCAAGCTCTTGTGGTCGGTGAAGATTGTGCACTTCGTCCCGTATAGATAGTGCCGCCAAATCTTCAACGCGAAAACCACCGCTGCTAGTTCAAGATCGTGCGTGGGATAGTTGACTTCGTTAGTTTTCAGCTGTCGAGATGCATAGGCTATTACCCTTCCACGTTGCATCAACACGCAACCTAGCCCAGAATAAGATGCATCTGAATAGACCACTAAGTCTTCATTCCCCTCGGGCAAAGTCAAAACAGGAGCTTGTGTTAGTCTTGTCTTCAACTCCTCGAAGGCATTCTCCTGCTCTTGACCCCACACGAATTTCACGTCCTTACGGGTCAATTTTGTCAAAGGGGAGGCTATCTTGGAGAAGTCTTGAATATATCTCCTATAGTAGCCCGCCAATCCTAAGAAACTACGAATCTCGGATGGCGTCTTTGGTGATTTCCATTGCATCACAGCCTCAACCTTTGCTGGGTCCACCATGATTCCCTCTGCATTTACCACGTGACCCAGAAATTGCACCTCGCGTAACCAGAAAGCACATTTGGAGAACTTAGCATACAGTTTCTCCCTTCTCAAAGTCTCCAATACTTCCCGAATGTGACCGGCATGCTCTTCTTCGCTCCTCGAATAAATCAGGATATCATCGATGAACACAATCACTGATTTATCTAACATTGGCCGACACACTCGGTTCATCAAATCCATAAAAGCAGCTGGCGCGTTAGTTAGACCAAATGACATAACGAGAAACTCATAGTGTCCATAACGCGTACGAAAAGCTGTTTTAGGAATGTCCTGCTCCTTTACCTTCAATTGATGGTAGCCAGATTGAAGATCTATCCTCGAGAACCAACTGGCACCCTGGAGCTGGTCGAACAAGTCATCGATCCTCGGTAACGGATACCGATTCTTTATTGTCAATTTGTTCAATTCACGGTAGTCGATACACATTCTCATGCTACCATCCTTCTTCTTCACAAACAAGACCGGAGCACCCCAAGGAGAGATACTCGGTCTAATAAAGCCCTTGTCAAGCAACTCTTGCAGTTGCTCCATCAATTCTTTCATCTCCGTAGGAGCTAATCGATACGGTGCCTTGGCGACAGGTTGGGCACTGGGTATTAAGTCAATTTGAAATTCAATTTCGCGGTCAGGTGGCAATCCCGATAAGTCTTCCGGGAACACATCTGGAAACTCGCACACAACCGGAACGTCGGATAGTTGTGGTGTTGGCGTTTCCACATCCTTCACATAACATAGGTAGGCATTGCACCCACGCCTCATACACTTCCCCGCCACCGCCATCGAAATCATCTTCGGAATCACCGTTACCCGATCATCGTATATTGTCACCAGACTTCCGTCAGATGCCGTCAATCTAATCATCTTCTTTCGACATACGATATTCGCTTCATAGGTTGCCAACCAATCCATCCCTAGTACTACATCAAATCCACCTAGGGGCATCACATGTAATCTAGCAGCAAACCTATGACCTTCTAATTCTATGGCACAGTCCCCTATCACATCAGTAACTCTAGTGGACTTACCAATAGCGGTTTCTACTTCAAAGGGCTCATCAATGCATTTACCACTAACAGGCAATTTAGCACAGAAAGTAGCAGAAATAAAACTCTTACTAGCACCAGAATCAAATAACACAGAAGCAAGAGTTTGATTTACTAGAAACGTACCTGACACAACATCGGGGTCCGTCCTAGCCTCCTCTCTGGTCATGGTGAAAGCTCTGGCACTCGCCTTCTGCCCTTCAGCCCCGACCGCCTTCTTCGTCCCGGAACTTTCCACCCTCTGTTTCCTGCAGTCTTTGCTCATATGACCCGCCTCACCGCAGGTGTAACACCTCAAATCTTTACAGTCCCTCGAGATGTGGCCCGGCTTCCCACACTTGAAACACACGTTGAGCCCCGATCTGCACTCACCCGTATGCTCCTTCCCGCACTTGCCACACCTTTTGGGCCTCGAGCTTGATGACCCTACCCTACGGTCATTCGTTTTCATCCTTTTGTTGTTCGGGGTAAAGCCACCACGCCCAACCGTTTCCCATTCCAGTTTCGGTCACCACCACTAGCCTTCTTCACCTCCGCATCTGCTACCTCCCTCTCATCATAAAGCCTCCCAGCCAGATCTACTGCCGACCTAAAAGTGCTTGGTCGTGCAGCAATCAAATGCCTACGAATATCGGCTGGTAGCCCCTGTATATACCGGTTAATCTTGCGAGATACCGGTGTCACCTGATCTGGCACCAGCCTCGCCATCTCATTGAACTTGGCAGTGTATTGCTGGTGGCTCATGGTTCCCGCCTCGAGTTGCAGGAACTCTCTCTCAATCTTATCAAGTTCCCTGTGAGGACAAAATTCCTCAATTACCAGCTTCTTCAACTCGGGCCACTTCATCTTGCCTATAGCCCTACTACCCTCAGCTTGGACAATATTGTCCCACCAACATAGTGCTGAGTCAGTAAAGGAGTGGGTGGCAAACTTCACCTTCTGATCCTCCCTGCACTCGCTGATCTCAAGTACCGCCTCCATCTCCCTTATCCAACGGTGGGCAGCAGCAGCATTACCATTCCCGTCAAAAGTCGGGGGCCTGCACCTCTGGAATGCCCCGTAATTGCATCCCTTGGTTGTCACCCCTACCACATCATCTTCCTCTTCATCAGATACTACTATCTTTGGATCCGGTCGTTCCTCTCCTCCCTTGCTTTCCTTCCCAGTTGACCCTCTCCTATCCGCCTTCTCCTTTCTCTCCTCATTCCTCACGGCACGAATAACATCCGTCACCACAGATGGCATAACTGCCTGCAGGACTTGGTGTACCTCATCAGCAATCGCCTCCCTAGCTGAGGCATTCAGGCTCGCATTCTCAGTTTCTTCGTTCCTATCAGGAACCTCAGGGTTCACGGGGGTCGTCTCTGGAGCTTTAGTACTGTTCCTAGTCGTACGCGGACGACCTCTACCTCTAGCAGCTTTTGTAGGTTTCTTCCCAGCCATTTTCCTATGCACTATAAGATTCAAACACTAAAACAATCATTCAAGGAAACAGCTCAGTTTATGTCAAGTATAGTAGGTCCCTAATTACAGTGGCCAGTTGTGATTAGCCACTTACTTTACTCTTCACACCCCAAGCATTTCCTATCCTGACTACATCAGTATCTAAATCTACTAAGAACACATAATCCATATAGCACACGCACATAAGTCTGGTTGACTTTTAAGAAAACAATACCTGATGGCACATGGCTACTCGGGCTGACATCCCTCTTTCCATCCCATTCTCAGTTTAAGTTAAGGTTTATTTTGAAAAATTTTACCCGTTTCACTTAAACTTTAGCTCTGATACCAACTTGTAAGGCCCCGTTCCCGGGCACCTCACAGTTGGTCATTCACAGCATAAATCATACTTATTATATTTAAGCAGCGGAATTAATTTAAACAAAGACATTCATTCCATTAAAAACACTGTTGCTAAGCAATACATTCTAGTTTATAAGTCACAAAATGTTAGATGAATGAATTACAAAACAACAGTATTGTCAAAAAGTGAATGGATGTCAGTCTTGCCTGCCAAGTAGCCATCCCCGGGTGCCATCCTCAGCAACCTGTCACCTGCCAACTGGAAAATACATAAAAGTCAGCGTTGCTGAGTGAGTTCTAGTTTTATAATTAAAATACTTTATTTTTCATTCAAAACCGTTCCTCATCTTCTTAGGTGATCATACATCGTACGTACACATAGGTAATATTTTTATTATCTTCACCATCGTTCAATTCGTACTTTTATCATTCTTCTCCCGGTCTTTTGCAACACATAGTTGCTCAACCATTAACGATCTCAAGGATCTCAAGACTTTTGGGTCTGTTGTGACACCGAGTCACTCACCCATTTCCAACCTCACAGGTTGTAAGTCTTCTGCGAGCTTTTGCAACGCCAAGTTGCTCACCCATTAGCAATCTCAAGGATTGCAAGGCTTCTGCGGGCTTTTGCAACACCAAGTTGCTCACCCATTAGCAATCTCAAGGATTGCAAGGCTTCTGCGGGCTTTTGCAACACCAAGTTGCTCACCCATTAGCAATCTCAAGGATTGCAAGGCTTCTGCGGGCTTTTGCAACACCAAGTTGCTCACCCATTAGCAATCTCAAGGATTGCAAGGCTTCTATGGGCTTTTGCAACACCAAGCTGCTCACCCATTATCAATCTCAAAGATTGTAAGCCTTCTGCGGGCTTTTGCAACACTAAGTTGCTCACCCATTATCAATCTCAACGATTGTAAGCCTTCTGCGGGCTTTTGCAACACCAAGTTGCTCACCCATTATCAATCTCAAAGATTGTAAGCCTTCTGCGGGCTTTTGCAACACCAAGTTGCTCACCCATTATCAATCTCAAAGATTGTAAGCCTTCTGCGGGCTTTTGCAACACCAAGTTGCTCACCCATTATCAATCAAGACTTTCTTTTATTCATTTACATTCCACTTTCTATTACCATTAATCTTCCACTTTATTAATGATAATAATAATTCCTGTCTTGATCATAATCATTACACGTAGAATCATACAATATTATTATTAATAAACATATTAATAATAATAGTACTGATAATATTAATAATCATATTAATATTAATTCCCATCACAGCCCTAATCATAACATTAATTAAAATATTAAGAAAGGGTATTAATACATTCAGACATAATCATTCGCATCCAATAAAGTCCAAGTCAACATCCATGTGAAACCCTACTGCACAGACTCCAAGACAAAAGTCTGTTAAAAGTCAAAGTATTTGGGCGTATGAGCCCTGTCTTAGGCGTTTCACCACTGTCAGACATATCAACTACACTTAGAAAAATTTCAGGCTCTGGGCGTATGAGCACTGCTGGGCGTATGACCCCTGTTGGTCGTATTAGCTCTGTTGGTCGTACCATCCCATACTTGGAAAATATTTTCTGGTCATACGACCAGAATTCAGACTTTTCACCTTTTTACTTAGTTTTCAGACTCATAGGTACTGTGGGACTCATGAGTCCTGTTGGACTTATAAGTCCCCATACTTAGCAAATTTTCAGACTTATGAGTCTGGTCGTTTTAGAACTATTGGACACATTACCTGCTTAGACTCATGACCATACTTAGAATATTTCTAAGGCATGTCCCTGGGCGTATAAGCACTATTAGACTCATTAGTTTGTACTTAGTTATTCTAAGTCCAAATTTCAGGCATATTACTACTATTTGGGCTTGTTAGTCGTTTTAGTAACCTGCTCATGTGACTAATTCATATTTCAAATTCCCAAACATCAGAATGCCTAGTACTAAACATATACACATGATTCTAGGTATAAATCTAACATAAACATAAACATACATACATTCATATCATACGGGTCTTATACCCAAACTTATAAAAACATACTTACATGCATTTCCAGCCCCAAAACATTTAAAAACAGGTAAGAAGGGGTCTAGAACTCACCTTCGTTGTCTCTTCAAATTTTCACACTCTTCTCCCAAGCCTCTTCGACTGTTCTAGCACCTAAAACACACACACCACACCACCCGAACACCCAAGTCACATTTATAAGCACACATACGGTTCTAGAATCATCTAATGCTTCAAAAACTCGAGATTTCTTACCAAAAACTTCTAGTTTTCAGATTCTTCTTCAGAAATTCGAGAATTCTCTGCTTTGCTGCTTTCTCTCTCTAAATATCCGAAAATGGTGATGATATGAACAAGAGTGGGTGACCATACCACCTGTTGTATCAAATTAATAGAAAGTTTGCCCATTTGGCACTTTTGGCCCTTCCACAAAAGTAGACTTTTGTTTTCTTTCCTTTCTCTTTCTATCTTGTTCTTTTAATTTCTTTAATAAGAAATTACGGGTGTTACAACCTTGTTCTCTAATTTACAACATGAATTGGCATCTTTTATATACTTATGTATTCAAAACTATAGAATACTCACCAACAATATGTTGACCTTTTAATTTTAACATATTTCAGGCAATAGCGTTATGTGGCTGTGAACAATCGTAACTCTCACGCCTCGACGATTCCGCCGTCAAGGTTGGGGTGTGACACGAACCGGGTCCAGCCCGAACCGGGTTTTAAAGAAAAACCGGTTTGTGCACCTCTATACTAAAACCCGGTTCGGGCTCCTCTACTCCTATATAAAGGCATACCCAGTATCCAGTAAAGAGGTGTACAAACCAGTTTTTATGCCCAAACCGGTTCGGGTTCAAAACCGAACCGGTTTTTTCGTCGTGGGGTCAAACCGGTTCGGGTTACAAACCGGTTTGGCTCACCAAAAACTCGAATCTATCAAACCGATTCGGACCGGTTTGAAACCATTTTTTTTACCCAAACCGGTTTTTCTTACCAGCTTAACCGGTTTTTAACTTTTAAACTGGTTTATAAACCGGTTTTGAGTGCGGGGCTAGCAAACCAGTATAGAAACCGGCGGTTCGGGTCGGGTTCGGGACCGGTTTGGTCCAAACCGGTTTTTTTTTGAAGCCGGTTCGGGTTTTTTAGGTGAACCGGTTTTTTTTACATTACTAGTCACTATCCACGTATCATTGGGCCACAGCCAACCCAGTTTTGTAAATCTAATATAAGACTGAATGTTTGGTTTTTTAAATTCCGACTAATATTTCTATAATTAATTGAGATAACTTAATTAATAAATAGTTTCAACTAGAATTAAGTCCGCACGTTGCGGCGGGGTGTAAATCGTAATAAGTAGCACCAATGTCATAAAACTATTAACCACCACGAAAAGTGAAGTTGTGGCATGTCAATGAGAAGAAATTAGATTAAAACGTAAAACACAAAAAAATATAACTAATAAAATCTAGGATCCACCCGTTACAACGAACCTATCAAACGGAAAAAAATAGACGTAAAAACATTAAACCACACACACATTTTATGTCATGTTAACTCATAAAATTTAGAATGAAACGTATAAATGTTAAACTACACATGCATGTTGTGCCATGTTAACTTACAAAATTTAGAACAAAATATAAAACATAAAATTTTAAATGAAAAATATAATGGATTAAAGTTGAAAGTAAAAAAAGTTATGATGTTAAATAACAAAAGATAAAAAGCTTGTTAAAAAATCAAAGTTTGGGAGGTTACCGTGCAATATATGAGTAGCTTTGGGTTAAAAGTAAAATATCAAGTCTTAGAAAAAACAAAAAAAAAATAAAATAAAACCAAAAAAACACACACCTTAAGCATGATATACAAAATCATTATGCATAGAGAAGTTACAAAACCAAGTTGCCAAAAAACCACTGTAGCTCAAGGTACAACCGCAATACATAAAATAAGTTGATAATTAATATAATAAAAATTTTATCAAACATATCATTAAATTTAAATTTTTGTTTATCGTCAATTAAATTGTTTAACAATATGTTTGAATTTTACATACAAGAAACGATTTTATAGTCAACAAGGATCCGATAAAAAATGAAAACAACTTATCAATCATGTACTTGTTATAATAATAACAATTGATGAAGAAAGATGTGATGAAGAAGAAAGGTCGATGATTGATGAAGAATATGAAGAGGAAAGATGAATATGAAAGATGAAGAAGATATATGTGAAATTATTGTCGTTCGTTTTTATTGAAATGAGAAGAATCATATATATATATACATCGATCAAAAAGAAAAAGAAAATGTGGGGGCCTATGTCTGCCATTTACAACACTACCCCTCAGACATATGGTCTAAACATTTCTCTAATGTAATATGAGTGGATATACTGCCTCATTAAAAACCTTGCTAGGAAAAACCCATTGGGATAAAAACCATAGCTAAGGGAAAAAGAGTACAGTATATAGCTCCCCCTCAAATTATCATTTGTGTACATGACGCATCCCGATATTATAAATGTGCTTTCTGAAGATTGTTGTAGGAAGCGCCTTTGTGAAAAGATCTGCGGAATTATTGGTAGACTGAACGTATCTCATTTCAACCTGACTATCTTTAATAAGTTCTTGAGTATATGAGAAAAATCTTGGGGGTATATGTTTCGTTCTGTCACTTTTGATATACCCTTCTTTCATCTGTGAGACACAAGCTGCATTGTCTTCATAGATTAGAGTTGGATTGTTATCTTTCTCTAGTCCACAAGAAGTCAATATATGTTGTGTCATGGATCTCAACCACACACATTCTCTAGAGGCTTCATGTAGTGCAATAACTTCAGCATGATTTGAGGATGTTGCAACAAGTGTTTGTTTTTGAGAACGCCATGAGATTACAGTTCCTCCGTTCATAAATACATATCCGGTTTGAGATCTTGCTTTGTGAGGATCGGATAAATAACCTGCATCTACATAACCAACTAAACTTTCTTTTGATTCGTTAGAATAAAATAAGCCTAAATCAACTGTTCCTCGAAGGTATCGAAAAATATGTTTAATCCCATTCCAGTGTCTTTTGGTAGGGGATGAACTAAATCTTGCTAGCAAATTAACTGCAAAAGAAATGTCAGGTCTTGTACAGTTAGTACTTAGTAAGATACATAAGAGCTCCAATTGCACTGAGGTATGGTACTTCTGGACCAAGTACTTCTTCATTTTCTTCACAAGGACGAAGTGGATCTTTTTCAATGTTAAGCGATCTACCAACCATTGGTGAGCTTAGTGAATTTGCCTTGTCCATATTGAAACGTTTCAATATTCTTTCGGTATAATTTGATTGATGTATAAGTATACCGTTGTTCATATGTTCAATCTGTAAACCAAGACAATATCTAGTTTTTCCAAGATCTTTCATTTCAAATTCTTTCTTTAAAAGAATAACTGCTTCATGAATTTCCTTATGCGTACCGATTATGTTCAAATCATCAACATATACTGCTATTATCACATATCCTGATGTTGTCCTTTTGATAAAGACGCATGGACATATAAGATTATTTGCGTAGCCTTTACTTATCAAATAATCACTCAGACGATTATACCACATTCTCCCAGATTGTTTCAATCCATATAATGATCGTTGCAGTTTGATTGAATACATTTCTTTAGACTTTGATTTTAATGCATCTGGGATTTTAAACCCTTCTGGGATTTTCATATAAATATCATTATCAAGTGATCCATATAAATAAGCCGTAACTACATCCATAAGACGCATTTCTAATTTTTTAGAAACTGCTAAACTGATTAAATATCTGAAAGTGATTGTATCCATAACTGGGGAATATGTTTCCTCATAGTCAATTCCCCGCCTTTGAGAAAAAACTTGGGCTACAAGTCTGGCTTTATACCTTGTAACTTCATTTTTCTCATTTCTTTTTCTTACGAACACCCATTTATATCCAACAGGCTTTACTTCCTTAGGTGTAAGTATAATAGGCCCAAAAACCTTTCGTTTGTTAAGTGAATTTAATTCAGTTTGCATAGCGTCTTTCCATTTATCCCAATCATGTCTATCACGACAATTATCTACAGATATTGGCTCAGAATCATCATCTTCATTCATAATCTCACTGGCCACAGAATAAGAAAATATATAATCATTTTCTATTTTATCTCGGTTCCATACTATATGTGTATGACCATAATTGATTGATAATTCTTGGTCGTTTACTTTCCCCTGAGGGAAAGTAGTATCATTTACATTTTCCTGAGGAAATATTTCAATATTTCAATCATTTTCTTTATGGTCAATTTCATTTTCAGTACATTTTCTTTTTCGAGGATGTTTATCCTTTGAACCGACTGGTCTACCATGTTTCAACCGTTTCTGTGATTCATTCGCCATATTATCCTTTTGTTTGTCGGGAATCTCAACTCGAGCTGGAGCATTTACAGCTGGTATATAAGATTTTGTTACCCTTTTTGTATCAGTAAATGCATCAGGCAATTGATTTGCAATTTCTTGTAGATGTACTATCTTTTGAACCTCTGTTTCACATTGTTTTGTTCTAGGATCTAGATATAACAATGAAGGTACACACCATGAAACATCATTTTCTTTACTTTTATTTTCTCCCACTAATGTAGGGAAAACTGTCTCATCAAAATGACAATCAGCAAAACGTGCTGTAAAAACATCACCTGTTAAAGGTTCTAGATATCTTATGATAGAAGCGCTTTCATATCCAACATATATTCCCAACCTTCTTTGAGGTCCCATTTTGGTGCGTTGTGGTGGTGCAATAGGAACATATACTGCACAACCAAAAACTCTAAGATGGGAAATATTTGGCTCTTGACCAGAGACAAGTTGTATGGGGGAGTACTTGTGATTTGCACTTGGCCTTATACGAATTAATGATCCAGCATGTAAAATTGCATGACCCCAAATAGACACAGGGAGTTTTGTTCTCATTATTAATGGTCTAGCTATTAGCTGGAGACGTTTAATTAATGATTCCGCTAAACCGTTTTGTGTATGTACATGGGAAACTGGGTGTTCCACAACAATTCCGACAGACATGCAAGAATCATTAAAAGCATGTGATGTGAATTCTCCCGCATTATCAAGCCTTACTCTTTTAATTGTATAATCAGGAAAATGTGCTCGTAATTTAATAATTTGAGCTAAAAATTTTGCAAAGGCTACATTACGAGTTGATAATAAACATACATGAGACCATCTGCTGGATGTGTCTATTAGGACCATAAAATATCTAAACGGTCCACACGGTGGATGAATTGGTCCACATATATCACCTTGAATTCTTTCAAGGAATATTGGTGTTTCCTTTTCGATTTTTGGTGGCGAAGGCATTGTAATTAATTTTCCAAGAGAAGATGATGTACACAGTTGCATTTTATTTGCTTGGGGAATCCTTTGATTTTTAATGGATGTCCATGTGTATTTTCAATGATTCTTTTCATCATTGTAGATCCGGGATGGCCTAATCTGTCATGCCATATGTTTAACATACCAGGATCACAATATTTCTCTTTTACTGCCATATGTGCTTGAGGCACATTTATATATGTATAATGCAATCTAGAATGAAGCATTGGCAATTTTTCCAATATGTGATTTTCTTTCACAATATATAGATATTTCTTGTTACCAACAGTCATTGACTGGGTATCATATCCATTTTGATATATATTTTTGAAACTTAATAAGTTTCTTGTTGATTTTAGGGAAAATAGAGCATTCTCTATTAAAATCTTTGTACTGTTAGGTAATTCTAAATTTGCTTTTCCCACACCTTCAATCAAATCCGTAGGACCTGATATTGTATCAATATTTCCCTTTGTCGGTTTCAATTCATAAAAATATTTTCGATATTTAAGAATAGTATGTGTAGCACCATTATCTGCTATACATAAATCTCCATTACTTGTTCGGTCTTGTGCTCCATTGGAATTCATTTTAATCTTCAATTATAAGAAAAATAATAATAATAAGCACATATAATATTATACATTTTAAACAAAATATGTTACATGAAAAGAAAGAAATATATTACAAACATAATTAAACATAATTATAAAAGAAATTATTATTATTCAAAAGCATTTAAATTTCTCCATCATTGAAAAAATCCAAGTGGTGTAGTTCCGTGTTGACATCATCAATTTTATCTACATGGTTCACTTGTTTCTCTTTTAGAGATGCTTGATATAATTGACATAGATGTGAAGGTGTGTGACAAAATTTCGCCCAGTGGTTATTACTTCCACATCTATAACACGAGCTATTATTAGTTTGAGATGTTCCAGCTTCATTTGTGAACTTATTTTGCTGGTTAAACTTGTTACTTTGTGGTGCGTTTCGTCCACGGCCACGACCACGACCACGACCTCGTCCACGGCCTCTATAATAATTGTTGGTCGACTTGAACAAGTTGTTATGACCACTAAAATGGTTTTTATTGTAATAACCACGACCACGGCCGCGGCTACGGCCTCGACCACGAACTTGGCCTTGTTCCCATTTTTCAAAATTATTAGCAACATTTGCTTCTGGTATTGCTAGCGATCCTGTAGGACGAGTTTCATGGTTTTTCATAAGCAGCTCATTATGCTTTTCTGCTACGAGGAGATATGCATTGAGATCGGAGTATTTATAAAACTTCAACAAACGATATTGTTGAGCCAAATTAATATTTGAAGCATGAAAAGTGGAATAAGTTTTCTCCAACTTTTCCTCCTCGGTAACAAGATGCCCACAAAATTCTAGTTTTGAGCATATTCTATATAAAGCAGATGTGTAATCATTTACTTTTTTAAAATCTTGGAACCTCAAATTGTTCCATTCATATTTGGCAGTAGGAAGTAAAACTTCTTTTTGATTATCAAATCTATTTTTTAGATCCTTCCATAACTCACATGGATCATCATAATTAAAGTATTCATGCTGCAATAATTCATCAATGTGTTTATGGATAAACACATCAGCTTTAGCCCTTTCTTCTTCCGAATATTGATTATTATCATTTATTGCTTCTGATACACCAAGTGATTTTAGGTGTCTCTTGATATTTGCTGACCAAGACATATAATTTTCCCCGGAAATATCGAGAGCCATAAATTCAAGTTTTGATAGATTTGACATTTTTCTAAACAATAAAATGGATATTAGAATTAATTTAGCATTATAAATAAACCTTTTAATAAATGTTAGTAATCGTTAGATTAGATATATGTTAGATGACATAAAAGTAAAAGTTAGAAGCGTAAATAAATGTTAGTTAACAGAATAATAAAAGTTAGGAGCATAAATAAATAAACGTTAGTTGACAGAATAATAAAAGTTAGAAGCGTAAATAAATGTTAGATTAAGAGCATAAATAAATAAACGTTAGTTGACAGAATAATAAAAGTTAGAAGCGTAAATAAATGTTAGATTAGGAGCATAAATAAATGTTAGACATGTTAGTAGTCCCAACTGTTATATTTATTAGTAGTCCCCAAAATTATAATTTCTCCATAGTAAGGGGTACCCTGCACTTATTTATCATCATAGTATTTATATATTCAATTTATATATATTCATGAAAAACTTACATTGATTGTTATGATAACTTCTTCTTTATTGATCTTCTTGGTTGAGCACCTCGTGCTGATAACGTGTTATAATAATAACAATTGATGAAGAAAGATGTGATGAAGAAGAAAGGTCGATGATTGATGAAGAATATGAAGAGGAAAGATGAATATGAAAGATGAAGAAGATATATGTGAAATTATTGTCGTTCGTTTTTATTGAAATGAGAAGAATCATATATATATACATCGATCAAAAAGAAAAAGAAAATGTGGGGACCTATGTCTGCCATTTACAACAGTACTTACATATTCAATGAGAGCTAATATCTATTATACCTAGTTTTTTATCCGCCGCGTGTTGCGGCATCATCAGATGCGTTTTGATAAATTATAGGCTATAATCGACCCGATTCGTTCCTAACTAAATTTGCATCTAAATGTAAAGTAACTCAAATTTATAACATTGCATGAAAACGTATTATATATGATCAAACTATTTTTCAAATAAACTTTATATCGAAACGTAGATCAACTCAAAATATACATAAAAAAGCATGTGTAACAATGCCGTATGCGACGTGATACGGTATAGATTACAATTGTAACGCCTTGTTTCCAAACTAAATTTATGTCAAAACATGACGTCAAATGAAAACCTTGACCCGAGGCATTTACAAACAAAATTTATATCAAAACATAATACAACTCAAAACGTACATAAAAATACCAAAACACTTTATTTTACCTAACTTAATTCTGGAAAAAATTTTTTAATTAAAATATTAACGAAAGTCTAAACCACCTAAGCTCAACTCCCACCTTCTGGGTTGGTTTCCCAAACCAAAAATAAGATATATCTTGATTAAAAAACAATAACTTAAAGCCCACTACCCCAATTATTAAAAAATATTATTATAACTATTCATTCCAATATTGATTTAATATATAGGTGATTTATTGAATCATGTGGTATTTTTTGTCAATCGTAACCGCTGAAAGTATTCGATTAATTTATTTAATTTTATTTTCATTTTAATAGATTAATTAAATTCAAATTTAAAAAAATGTTTTAATATATAATCAATTTTTTATCCTAGTTCAATACAATTGGTCCATCGATGCCAATGATGTCAATAGTAAATTACTTTTAATCAATGTTATCTAGTTAACATTGAGAACTATAGTAAAAACTACATCAATAGCAAGTGAAGCAACAGAGCGATTACGAGCAGTTGCAATTAATTTCAGTTACAATGGAGCGATTAGTAATAACTTAGCACCGATAATTTTTCTCACCGATGTGACTATTAATTGCCGACAATTATAAACGTCAATTGTCAACTATCAACTAAAATAAACACATATCAAAACCACATGGTTATAACTAAAATATGTGATGGAGCCTTTCATATATATATATATAGAGGAGGGATCAAATGAAAACCAAGATTATAATTGAAAACCATGAAAAACAACATCCACCAATCATAATTTTTGTTTTTAAATATTTAATGGAGAAGGGTGATTTAGTAATTTTAACATGTTATTATTTATTAATTTCTATAATTATAAAACTAACTCCCTGATTATGCTCTCTCCTTAGTTTTCTATTTGTGATGTTGATTTCCAGATCTTCATCGATTCAAACGGGATTCGGAGTATGTGTTCGAATTATCCGAATTAATCTCTAATTCATATTGCGAATTGAAGGCTTATTCATTGTATCATCTTTTTAAAGTATGGAAGGGATGAATTCTGTTGAAGTTTCTTCCGATCGATTTCAGGATATTATTGTTTTGAAGTTGCAAATGATGATATTGGGAATTGCGAATTGAAGGCTTATTCAATTCTGTTGAAGTTTCTTCCGATCGATTTCAGGATATTCTGTTGAAGATTCTCTAAATCGTATTGCGAATTGAAGGCTTATTCATTCTTCCGATCGAATTATCCGAATTAATCTCTAAATTCGACATATGATGATATGATAGTTTCTTCCGATCGATTTTAGGATAGTATAATTGATGATGTTGAAGTTGCAAATGAAGGTATATGTAGCCTGTTGTTTTACCCTTTGTACATATATGTACCATTACTTAGTAGATGAAGTTGAAGATGGTTTTTGTTGTATATTATTGTTTTGAACTAGTACAATTTAAATTAAACAATTTGTTTAATTTATTTTGTTATACTTGATACTTGATATGTATATATATATTTTATATAAATTTACGTTAGTAAGGTACATATATGTATCAATTAAGTGTGTTTTAACAATAATATGTTGTATGATGAGGCAGATAACGCCATTGATGTTTATTGCAACCAAAACTATCCACTTGAAAATCGAAATGATGCATTATATGTACCACTGTAGTCTTGCACAAATGATGGTGTGGAGTTACTACAAACATTGATGCATGTATGCTAAAACCATAATCAAAACATAGGCACCATCAGGATGTCATCACTGTTCATTATATGTATGTTATAAGTTTCATTATATGTATGTTCGTTGCTTTTGATTAATTATTCATCATTTATATTTTTTTACACGTGCAGATTATCCTTCATTCGTCGGACCATTCAGTCTCATATTCTTGCATGTCATTCACATGTGTTGGATATCAAAGTTACATATATGTATAATATTTTAATACATATATGTACCAGTTGACTGTGCAAAGATTGTGCATATATGTAACACATTTGTATAATCACATTAGTACGATGATGGTTTGTATTTTTTTCATATAAATCAGGAACCTTCATGTATGTCCTTGTCAATACTAATATAAGATAATAACCAGACTGTTAGTTTAATGGTATTGCTTACCAAGTAGTACAAATATGCACCACTAGGGGTTCCAAACATGTTTAATTTGTCTACTTACTAAATTAATGTGTTTCATAAAAATTACAGGAATGTGTATACTACAAGTGGTACATATATGTACCATTGTTTTAGAATATGTGTAAGACTACAAGTGGTACATATATAGACACTTTTTATAAAGTCAAAAAACTCTTTTAGTATTATCTTTTTTACAAGTAAAACTGGTTTAATACATATATGTATAATGTTTTAATACATATATGTACCAGTTGACTGTGCAAAGATTGTGCCTATATGTAACACATTTGTATAATCACATTAGTACGTTGATGGTTTGTATATTTTTCATATAAATCATGAACCTTCATGTATGTCCTTGTCAAAACTAATATAAAATAATAACCAGAATGTTACTTTAATGGTATTGCTTACCAAGTAGTACATATATGTACCACTGGGGTTTACAAACATGTTTTATTTGTCTATTTACTAAATTAATGTGTTTACAAACATGGTTTATTTGTCTACTTACTAAATTAATGTGTTTACAAATTAAAATTACTTAAAAAGGTTATGTAATTTTTGTCGCAATATGTTCGTGGACATGACTCTCGTAATTGCCCTGACAAATTAAAATTACTTAATAAGGAGGAGAGTCAAGAAAGTATTCAAGAAGATGACTTATCAGATCAATCATCAGATTACATTTCAATTGAACACGAAAGCGACGACGGAGAAGATCAAGAACAATCCAATGAGGACGATCAAGAGTAGATGTTTAAGTTGTTTTGTTTTTAATAATTTTAGTACCTTTTAAAATTTCATTTGACTTTAAAATTAATTATTAATTACAACTTTGATTACCTGTTAATGGACTCATACACATATGTACCATTTGCTATTCAAAAATATGCATATATGTACCAATTGTGAATTTAATTTTCAATATATATGTATATTGTAAGTCTAACAAACTGTATAGTTGTACGTATATATATATATAAATGGCACCAATAAAATAATTAAATTAGGTACTATATATATATATAGAATTGGCCTAGAACATATATGTAACAATTTTCTTTACAATTCATACCTAAAACAGTCTTCATATCTTAAAATTCATAATAACATTCAAAAACATTTATAATTCGTCCATTCAAAATCACAATCATCTGTCACATCATTCGTATGTTGACCCAGAAAAAAAAATCTAAATCCCATCAAAATACTTTCAAAATAGGACACCATGATTTTATATCTACCCTCTTGATTCTTGATCCAATGCTTCAGCTTCCTGCATCACCTTAGCCTTATAGATATTAACGTTGGAGGTTAGAATTTTGAGCACGTATTTCTTCCTCAAATTCCGGATCTTTGACTTCATTTTGTTCTCGTCCGAAAGAAAACCACAATTCCAATTTTTTACCTGACTTCCCATGAATGTCTCCATATTTTAATACATATGTGTACCAGTAGGCTGTGTATCAGTAGGTTGTGCAAAAGATTGTTCATATATGTAACATATACGGTAAGAATTCAAAGTTACATATATGTACAATGTTTTTAATACATATGTGTAACACATAGGTTGTGTACCGGTAACAGTTCTTGTACATATATGTACTTGTTTTATTTCAATAATATATACATAACATAACATGATTCACTATAGTACATATATGTAACACGTGTCTAGAAAACATAAAAAAACAATGTTTTACCTTCTACTTTAGCCAATGGGTCTTCAATATCATCTACTTCAATCGGATCATCAGAAGTGTTTGTAAACTTATTAAAACTTATCCGTTTTGCGATTCTTTCACTTTTCATTTTAACTGCATGCCAAATTAAAGTCTAAAAAGTTATGTAAATACATATATAAAATAGAATTCACTATACATATCCAACACTATGGCAAGAAAGAATCAAATCTTTTCCCACACAAAAAAAGTTGTAGGCCTGCTGCTTTATTGACAAATCTTAACCATTTGAGAGGAAAAGTCCAAATCTTTTCCCACACAAGACAACTCCTGATGTTTATTTGAAAACATTTACCTCCTGCATATGTTAATCTAAAAAATCCATATAAGTACCACAATAATAGACTTCCGTAGAATCACATCTTGTTTAAAAATTTAAAATTTCTCAGCAATTTTTACAAGTTAATTAAATCTTTAGACTCCTAATAAACTTCTTTTAATGTAAAAAATGTTCATTATACACCACTCAAACTTTGCAAATTTTTGGTACATATATGTACCATCGGTGTATTCTACAAACTATTATGAACAAAAAACACCCAACATCCCCCACAACCTAATTAACTTCCATGATTCCTACTTGATTTAACATTCATCACACACAATACGAACAATAATCATCAAATTCCAAATAATCACATTGTAACAGCAGTCATAATTTTACCAATTTCGACTGCATTGTGTTTATTTTTAACACAATATCACTCTCAATACACAGAAACTTCAAAATCAACAAGATTGTCAATGCTTTATAGTTTTCGGAATTTATAAGTTACAATTTTACAAAAAATTACAATTTTTAAAGCTATACATTACGAACCTTCAATGTCGCTTCTTCGTCCGCCTATTCTTCGTCTGCCTATTCTTCGTCTTCAAACCTCCTCTTCAGGAATGAGATGAAATTCAGATTCGGTTCGTAGTGTATCAACTTCATGATTTCTACAAATCGATTGATTTTGTTTCTTTTGAATGAAGATTTCATCCGAGATTTTCCGCTGTGTATTCTCTGATTACTATGTGTTCTGTATACCCGATGCGTAACGCTCCCCGGGGTAAGCCCTGGGAGGCGGGCGTTACAAGTTGGTATCAAAGCCATAGTTTAAGTGAACTAGGTACAAAGATAGTATCTAGACTTAAACTAGGAAAGATGCTTTAAGATAGCATCGGTTATACAGAACACATAGTAATCAGAGAATACACAGCGGAAGTCTAACTTTAATTATACATCAAAAGCGTATAATACATCTGTTATAATAGATAATATCATTACATCAGTTTAACTATACTAAAGATCTAAATCTTTAACAACATTCTAGAACTTTATTTTTTTCTCATAAACTAGCTTGTAATCTTCAATCCCTGCAATCACTTGGCACCTAGGATGTGTGTCCATAAAAATAAAAACATTTGGGACTCAGCATAAAGCTTGTGAGTTCATAAACATGGCATTCTTCAAAATTCAAAACATGTTATTATTGACTATTGCATCAAGCAGATACAGCCATGGCAAACAGATAGGAACAGAGTAAGCACAGTATAAATTCACATAACCAGGCTATGTATACAAAATCCACTGGCTAAAGCAGAATCATACAAGCAGCCCTCAAGCATCCTATCAAGCATTGCCACATATCACAGATGCTATTGATAGTCAATTCTACAATTATTACCAGTTATCAGAACATCACATCCAGTTTTTAGAAAAACAGTTCAGAGGAACTCACCTCAATCAATCAAGTCTGTGATATCGTCTTCTCAGGTTCGCTGCTATCAGGTATTATCCTATAAGCAAAATAACATTACTTAAGCTATATTCTAGCTAGTAACAACTTTAGGGATGAGTCGTTATCTTTTCTTATTTGTTGGTTTTATTTGGGCACTTTCTTTTATCCTATGTCAACCCTTTGGTACAAGCCTTACTAGTTGGCATAACTCGGGCGTTTTCATCATACCCGAGCCAACCCTCGGGGTTACCCAATATCTTCCCTAATGATAACCTTAAAGTCTAATAATAATAAATATAACAACTACAACGCTAAAAATAACAAATAATAATAATACTAACTATAACAATAAAATAACAACTATAATAATAATAATAATTATAAAGATGATAATAATAATATTAATAATAACTATATTAATACTAATACCTATAATGATAATGAGAACATGCTAATTTAATGCCTAAAACCCTACGATAACAAAAGATAAAGTTAAAATAGAAACAAAATTAAGAGAACTAATAAAAATTAAATGATTTGAAATTATTTTAATTAATTGATAGCTTCTTCTTTCCCCTCACCACCAAAATCACAACTGAAACTGAATTGTGGGTTGGTATCTTTTGTATATCTTGTATGTTTTGATTCCAATCAGCACAACATTCTCTATATATTCATTTCTTTTATAGCTGAAATAGTTCCACCCTTACAACACATGGTTAAGTAGTTAACTGTGACAAAAGGCCATGTGTCTTTATCTTTAATTGATATTTTAATAATCTAACTAGTAATTTAACCCGCGCGTTGCAGCGGGTTTAAACTCAAAAGCATTAATACTAACATTACATTCAAAATAATGATGCGAGTCTTTTTCATCGGCGCACCTATCTTTTTTAGCTAGGACCGCACTCCAACCCTCTGAAGAAGAACCCACAACTGGAAAACCCCAAGCTCAACACATTGACTGAGAATCATTAGTAAACAACGAATTAATTGCTTAGTGACTTCGACTATTTGAGTCAGAGGAAGCACACTTTAAATGCAAATTTGCAGTGAATTTTATCATAAATCTAACACCACCATTTTATGTACGTACATATTATACCATGTACGCTTCATTGTAGTCATCAAGATTTACACCATCAAGATTTACACATAAAATGTTAGTTTACACGTGAATTTTGAGTTAATGTCTAACCGATTGTTCCATATTTATATTTTTGATGCATTCCTTAATCATGGTCTATGATAATGAATACCTAAATTGATTAGAATTGCCTCTAAAGATAAGTGATAACTTGAGTTTCCAAATGCCAATGTTCTTATCAATCCATTTGGCCCATGTGGAATCTGAATGGGTTAAACATTGTCATGTTATGGCGAATAATTTTCCCTACTAACATAACCCCATAAAACTTCAATCCTACTTACATAACACAATGACAAAGAAATGACATCTAGAAATCAGATGAGCAGCTCTTTAAGCATGAGTACCACATCCAACTATCCCCAAACACTCTCCCACAATTGAAGAACACCTAAAAGAGAACTAAAGCTCGTCTTCAAATAGTTTAAACGACTTTAAATATTTTAAACATCATTCTGAGACCAAACAAATAAATTGTGTATTATCATAGTATTTATACCTAATCACATCTTATTCAGTCAAATGAATAAAAACTAAATCAAAGTATATTGATATTAAAAATTATAATCACTTTAAGAACAAAATCTCATGATTTTTCCAAATCAGTATCTTTAATAGTAACCTTTTCTGTTGATTTACATGTTAAACTTGCAAATCAAAAACAATAGTATCAAGATTATGCATAATAGAACTTAGAATTGAGTAGATGCAAATTGATTTTCAAGAATTTACCCCTTATACACATCACCATAAGATCCTTTTCCAATGAGTTCTAAACCCTTAAATCAAGATTCAACGGCTTCCATGATAGTTGTTGCACCTAACATCATTAGTATCCTTATTCAAAGAAGCAAATGTATATCAAAATTATGTGCATTTAAGGAGATAGGTATACGAACCTAAAACAAAAGGCACAAAGATGCAATCAAGATGATAATTAGGTAAAATGAAATCACAGGGAAAATTTTTCATACCTCATTGTTTGAGACTCTCTTTTAGCACATGGGCGATTGTTTGATCTTGGTTTCATATTTTCCGCTTTCTCCTCAAATAACACATAAGAAAGTAGTCGATCAAACCCTATTATTATCCAAGTTAGGGAGGAAGATGCAAGAAACCATACCTGTTTCCTGTGTAGCGGGGAACGAAAACCGAATTAGACCTCACGGGTGTAATTCAGACCTCTAAGAACTCTCGATTTGATCGGAAAAACAGTCTTAAATCACAATAATCAAGCGGCTCAAGAAGATGTTTTTTCTAATAATACACACCGCCCTTAACCCAACCCTCTATTTGTTGGTTTGTTCTAAGAAATTATTTTAAGGATGATAGATCGGTCGATTACCGATTCTAGCTAGACGATTAATCCATCTCGGAACCAAGTTTCCTTTAAGTCTGACACAAACATCATTGCAAAAGAGATCCAAAAGCGCATTTGATTCCATGAACTAAAACATCAAAGATTGAAATCAATAATCAACAACTACAAACAATAACGTAACAAATTGCTCTGCTAATATACAAACTTATCAATTAATTAATGTAAGTTTGAGATCTGAGATTTGACCTTGAATGCCGGAGTAATAAATGTCGACACTGAACCAGTAAGCATATTCATTCATTGATGAGAGATCGTAAGATTTCAAGTACACCGGAGATGTCCGCAGCAGAATGATGAAGATGAAACCGGCGATGGGTTAATGGCGGTGGCAAAAGAAAGAAAAGAGAGGACAAATCGGGCACCAAAATGGATGAGTTGTACACAGCAGGTACCAACGAAAAGACTGTGATTACACGTGTCCATATGTCCATCTTTAGAGTGCCTATATTGTAAACTATAAAACTTTGGTGACTAATATACAAGAACATAAAAGTAAACTGCACCCGCCGACCAAACATATTAATATATATTATAATAATAATAATAATAATAATAATAACGACTATAATAATAATTAAACATAAACTTAAATAAGAGCGTACCTGAAAACTATCTACGGCAATTTGATGTAGAGTCTTCCCTACTCGCGCTCCTAGTCGCGCTCCTACTCGAGTATCAAAACGACTACTAGCAACACCCAACGAGGTATTGAAAACTCGGGATTCTCTTTATATTAGAGCGTTCCCAAAGAAACTTATGTTCTAAATTCAACCTTAAGGCTTCTATTTATAAGAGAGCAGTAGCAGGTGAAAAACAATTGAGGAGCGATGTGGGAGGCTTCAGATGCGCCTGAGGATTTGCAAATGCGCCTTAGGATTGCAAGTTTGCAATTTGAAAGTAATTTTTTATTATTATTTTATTATATATTATTATATTATTATAATTAATTTAGCTGCTTAACTCGTTTTTCTCTAATAACTTTTAATATATAGCGTATTATGAAATTTCAAATATGTCGTTGTGACGAGCTTATTTTTCTCTACGAGTCAACCTAAGTTTCGTAAAAAACGGAGCAGGTTCAAATATAATATATTATTATTATATTTAAACGGTCTCTTGTAACATAAAAATTTCATCTAAAAACTTCAAACTTTAAATAGACAATTTATTCATTATTTACTCGTTTGACAATATATAAAATGCGGAGTTCATATGACCCAAATGCTCGGGTTGTTACATTCTCCCCCCTTAAAAGAATTTCGTCCTCGAAATTCGAAGGTCACTCGAACAGTTGAGGATATTTGACTTTCATTTCTTCTGCTAATTCCCAAGTCTTCTCGGGTCCTTTTTGACCTTGCCACTGGACCAATACTAGTGGAATTATTTTCTTTCTTAATTTTCGTTCTTGAGAATCAAGAATCTTTATTGGTTTTTCAGTAAAGTTTAATTTCTCGTCTATTTGCACGTCCTCCAATGGCATCACTTGAGTCAGATCTGCCAAACACTTCCTTAGGTTTGATATATGAAAAGTATCGTGAATACCTTTCAAAGTTTCAGGTAATTCTAGCTTGTATGCTACTGGACCAATTCTTGCGATGATAGTATCTAGACTTAAAATAAGAAAGATGCTTTAAGATAATTTGATTAATTGCATAGATATTGGGTAATGGGTTTTGGTGAACCATGGAGGATAATGGCTAGAACATTATAATTCCAATAGATAAGCAATGACACCTGGCCACTGTTATTTCTTGTCTATTAACACTATTATGTTCTGGATCATAATCCCTTATGTGAATACTAAATCCCTGCTCCCTCATGTAGGCTTTGACACTGGTGCAAATAGAAGTTTTATTTCAACTGCCTTAGTACCTTATTTGAACTTAGTACCACAAACTTTAGAATGTGCATATATTGTAGAAACTGCGAGTGGTAAGCGAGATAGGATAAGTCAAATCTTTAGGGATTGTGTTATCACCTTAGTTAACACCGAATTCTCTGTAAACTTAATGCCGACCATTTTAAGTGAATATGATGTTATTCTTGGGATGGACTGGTTGAATAAGAATTTCGCTCGGCTCGACTGTGAACATAAGACGATGACTGTACGTAATCCAGATGGGGAAAAGCTACTAATTCATGGTAGTAATGGAAACCCCAAGGCCAGTATCATCTCAGCAATGAAGGCAGTGAAATGTATTCAGAAAGGATGTATAGCCTTTCTCTTATGCATGGTAGATGCTAAAAAGGAAATGCAGATGAATGAAATACCTGTAGTGTGCGAATTCCCAGACATGTTTCCGGAAGATTTACCAGGACTTCCACCTGATCGTCAGATAGAATTTCGTATTGATTTAGTACCTGGTGCTAAACCAATCGCGAAGACTCCTTATCGTCTAGCCCCTTCACAGATGAAAGAACTTATGAAGCAAATTGACGAACTCTTAGAAAAAGGGTTTATTAGATCGAGTTCCTCACCTTAGGGAGCGCCAGTATTGTTCGTCAAAAAGAAAGATGGTTCAATGCGTATGTGCATTGATTATCGAGAATTAAACAAGTTAACTGTTAAGAACAAGTATCCTTTATCAAGAATAGATGATTTATTTGATCAACTTCAAGGAGCCAACTACTTTTCAAAAATTGATCTTCGATCGGGTTATCATCAGTTGAAAGTGCACGAGGAAGATATTCCTAAGACCGTATTTAGGATGCGTTATGGGCATTATGAATTTTTGGTTATGTCTTTTCGACTAACCAATGCTCCTGCAGCATTTATGGATCTGATGAATAGAGTTTGCAAGCCATACTTGGATAAGTTTGTCATTGTCTTTATAGACGACATAATTATTTATTCTAAGGACCAAGATGATCACACTAGACATCTAAAAATGGTTCTACAAACCCTTCGACAAGAAAACCTTTATGCAAAATTCTCTAAATGTGACTTCTAGAAAAGAGAAGTTCAATTCCTTGGTCACGTAATAAATGAGAAGGGAATACAAGTAGATCGAGCTAAGATAGAAGCTATGATGAAATGGGAATCACCGAAGATTCCCAGTGAGATTAGGAGCTTTTTGGGATTAGCAGGATATTATAGAAGGTTTATTCAAAACTTCTCCAAGATTGCTACCCCTTTAACATCTTTGACTCGAAAGAATGTAAAGTTTGACGGGGGACTAAAGCAAGAAGAAGCTTTCAACCTTTTAAAACAAAAGCTTAGTAGTGCTCCTATATTTTCATTACCAGAAGGTAATGAAGACTTTGCAATATACTGTGATGCCTCATATAATGGTTTAGGTTGTGTAGATGCAACGTGACAAGGTTATAACCTATGCATCACGACAACTAAAAATTCATGAAAAGAACTATACTACGCACGACCTTGAATTGGGTGCCATAGTGTTTGCCTTAAAGATTTGGCGACACTACTTGTATGGTACTAAGTGTGTAATCTACTCAGACCATAAGAGCTTACAACACATCTTTAATCAAAAGATGTTAAACATGAGGCAAAGAAGGTGGATGGAACTTCTCAATGACTATGATTGTGAAGTCAAATACCATCCAGGAAAGGTTAACATAGTCGCTGATGCTCTTAGTCGGAAAGAAAGAGTTAAACCGATTAGGGTAAAAGCATTAAAGATAGATGTCAAGCTTAATTGGAAAGACCAAATCAAGAATGCTCAAACTGAAGCGTTGAAAGATAAGAATATTCAGGCTGAAAGAATGATTGGTAACCAGAAATTGTTGACTCAAGGAATGGATAGAGTCCTACGATTTGGTCAAAGAATTTGGATCCCAAAATTTGGAGGTATTCAGGGCAAAGTATTAGATGAAGCCCACAAATCCAAATACACAATACATCCTGGAGCAAACAAAATGTATAAGGATATTCGAAATCACTACTGGTGGCCTAATATGAAAAGATCCATAGCCCAGTACGTTGAGAAATGCTTAACATGTCTGCAAGTTAAGATTGAACATCAAAAGCCAGCTGGTCAGTTACAACAGTTGGAGTTGCTAGTATGGAAATAGGATAGAATGACCATGGATTTTGTCACGAAACTTCCAAGAACACGAAAAGGATATAGTGTTATATGGGTCGTGGTTGACAGGCTAACCAAGTCAGCATATTTTCTACCCATAAGTGAGAGCTATCCAATAGAAAAACTAGCCAAGATATATATTGATGAAATAGTAAGTAAGCACGAAGTGCCTTTATCCATTATCTCCGATAGAGATAGCCGATTCACTTCCAGATTCTGGACAAGTTTCCAAAAGGAACTTGGAACCAAAATCAGCTTAAGCACTGCATATCATCCTCAGACGGATGGTCAGAGTGAGCGAACAATTCAAACTTAATAAGACATGTTGCGTGCTTGTGTGATTGATTTTGGAGGTAGCTGGGATGATCATTTGCCTTTGATCGAATTTTCTTATAACAACAGCTACCATTCCAGCATTAAGGCTGCACCATTTGAAGCCTTATACGGTAGGAAATACAGAACTCCCATCTGTTGGATAGAAGTAGGGGATGATAAGTTGACCAAAACCGAAATTATTCTCGAGACAACTGAGAAAATCCAACAAATCAGACAACGACTAAAAGCTTCTCAGGATAGACAGAAGAGTTATGCAGACAACAGAAGGAGACCTTTAGAATTTCAAGAAGGAGACTATGTGATGTTAAAAGTCTCACCATGGAAAGGAGTAATGCGATTCGGTAAACGCGGGAAGTTAAGTCCCAGGTATATTGGACCATTCAAAATCATCGTAAGAACTGGTTCAACAGCATACAAGCTAGAATTACCTGAAACTTGGAAAGGTATTCACGATACTTTTCATATACCAAACCTAAGGAGGTGTTTGGCAGATCTGACTCAAGTAATGCCATTAGAGGAGTTGCAAATAGACGAGAAATTAAACTTTACTAAAAACCGATAAAGATTCTTGATTCTCAAGAACGTAAATTAAGAAAGAAAATAATTCCACTAGTATTGGTCCAGTTGCAAGGTCAGAAAGGACCTGAGAAGACTTGGAAATTAGCAGAAGAAATGAAAGTCAAATATCCTCAACTGTTCGAGTAACCTTCGAATTTCGAGGATGAAATTCTTTTAAGGGGAGAAGAATGTAACAACCCGAGCGTTTGAGTCATATGAACTTCGCATTTCATATATTGTCAAACGAGTAAGTAGTGAGTAAATTGTCTATTTAAAGTTTGAAGTTTTTAGATGAAATTTTTATGTTATAAGAGACCGTTTGAATATAATAATATATTATATTCGAACCTCCTCCGTTTTTGACGAAACTTTGAAAGGTATACTTGGACCAATTCTTTCTTAAAGCATCTTTCTTATGGGCATTATGAATTTTTGGTTAAGTCTTTTGGACTAACCAATGCTCCTGCAGCATTCATGGATCTGATGAATAGAGTTTGCAAGCCATACTTGGATAAGTTTGTCATTGTCTTTATAGACGACATACTTATTTATTATAAGGACCAAAATGATCATGCTAGACATCTGAAAACGGTTCTAGAAACCCTTCGACAAGAAAAGCTTTATGCAAAATTCTCTAAATGTGACTTCTGGAAAATAGAAGTTCAATTCCTTGGTCACGTAATAAATAAGAAGGGAATACAAGTAGATCCAGTTAAGATAGAAGCTGTGATGAAATGGGAATCACCGAAGAATCCCAGTGAGATTAGGAGCTTTTTGGGATTAGCAGGATACTATAGAAGGTTTATTCAAGACTTCTCCAAGATTGCTACCCCTTTAACATCTTTGACTCGAAAGAATGCAAAGTTTGACTGGGGACCAAATCAAGAAGAAGCTTTCAACCTTCTAAAACAAAAGCTTAGTAGTGCTCCTATACTTTCATTACCAGATGGTAATGAAGACTTTGCAATATACTGTGATGCCTCATATAATGGTTTAGGTTGTGTGTTGATGCAACGTGACAATGTTATAGCCTATGCATCACGACAACTAAAAATTCATGAAAAGAACTATACTACGCACGACCTTGAATTGGGTGCCATGGTGTTTGCCTTAAAGATTTGGCGACACTACTTGTATGGTACTAAGTGTTTAATCTACTCAGACCATAAGAGCTTACAACACATCTTTAATCAAAATATGTTAAACATGAGGCAAAGAAGGTGGATGGAACTTCTCAATGACTATCATTGTGAAATCAAATACCATCCAGGAAAGGCTAACGTAGTCGCTAATGCTCTCAGTCGGAAAGAAAGAGTTAAAATGATTAGGGTAAAAGCATTAAAGATAGATGTCAAGCTTGATTGGAAAACCAAATCAAAAATGCTCAAACTGAAGCGTTGAAAGATGAGAATATTCAAGCTGAAAGAATGATGGGTAATCAGAAATTATTGACTCAAGGAATGGATAGAGTCCTACGATTTGGTCAAAGAATTTGGATCCCAAAATTTGGAGGTATTAAGAACAAAGTATTAGATGAAGCCCACAAGTCCAAATACACAATGCATCCTGGAGCAAACAAAATGTATAAGGATATTCGAAATCACTACTGGTGGCCTAATATGAAAAGATCCATAGCCCAGTATGTTGAGAAATGCTTAACATGTCTGCAAGTTAAGATTGAACATCAAAAGCCAGCCGGTCAGTTACAACAGTTAGAGTTGCCAGTATGGAAATGGGACAGAGTGACCGTGGATTTTGTTACAAAACTTCCAAGAACACGAAAAAGATATAATGCTATATGGGTCGTGGTTGACAGGCTAACCAAATCAGTACATTTTCTACCCATAAGTGAGAGCTATCCAATAGAAAAAGTAGCTAAGATATATATTGATGAAATAGTAAGTAAGCACGGAGTGCCTTTATCCATTATCTCCGATAGAGATAGTCGATTCACTTCCAGATTCTGGACAAGTTTCCAAAAGGAACTTGGAACCAAAATCAGTTTAAGCACTGCATATCATCCTCAGACGGATGGTTAGAGTAAGCGAACAATTCAAACTTTAGAAGACATGTTGCGTGCTTGCGTGATTGATTTTGGAGGTAGCTGGGATGATCATTTGCCTTTGATTGAATTTTCTTATAATAACAGCTACCATTCTAGCATTAAGGCTGCACCATTTGAAGCCTTATATGGTAGGAAATGTAGAACTCCCATCTGTTGGACAGAAGTAGGGGATGATCAGTTGACCAAAACCGAAATTATTCTCGAGACCACTGAGAAAATCCAACAAATCAGACAACGACTAAAAGCTTCTCAGGATAGACACAAGAGTTATGCAGATAATAGAAGGAGACCTTTAGAATTTCAAGAAGGAGACTATGTGATGTTGAAAGTATCACCATGGAAAGGAGTAATGCGATTTGGTAAACGCGGGAAGTTAAGTCCCAGGTACATTGGACTGTTCAAAATCATCGTAAGAATTGGTCCAGTAGCATATAGGGGTGTAAACGAGCCAAGCCGGCTCGCAAGCTACTCGGGATCGGCTCGAAAAAAGCTCGAATCGAGTTGAGCTTAAACGAGCTCGAGCCCGAGCTCGAGCTCAAATTATTGCTCGTTTACTAAACGAGCTCGAGCTCGAACTTCAGGATATCGAGCTCGAGCTGGCTCGCGAGCCTAAACGAGCTTTTGTATATATGTATTTTTTACTTACATATTAAATATATATAAATACATATTTACATAAATTATATTATTAAAATATTATTGTGATAAAAAATAGTTAAATAATATATATTGTGTGATATTTAAAAAGTATGCTTATAAATAATTATAAAAGTAATTATAAAAAATAAATTTAATAATTAACAATAAACTAGCCGAGCTCGAGCCGAGCTCGAGCTTGAAAATTTTCTAACGAGTCGAGCTCGAGCTTTATAAATAAAACTATAAACGAGCCGAGCTCGAGCTCGAGCTTCCTAAAACCAAAACGAGCCGAGCTCGAGCCTTAGCGAGCTCGGGCTCAGCTCGGCTCGTTTACACCCCTAGTAGCATACAAGCTAGAATTACCTGAAACTTTGAAAGGTATTCACGATACTTTTCATATATCGAACCTAAGGAAGTGTTTGGCAGATCTGACTCAATTGATGCCATTGGAGGACGTGCAAATAGATGAGAAATTAAACTTTACTAAAAAACCGATAAAGATTCTTGATTCTCAAGAACAAAATTAGGAAAGAAAATAATTCCACTAGTATTGGTCCAATGGCAAGGTAAGAAAGGACCGAGAAGACTTGGGAATTAGCAGAAGAAATGAAAGTCAAATATCCTCAACTGTTCGAGTAACCTTCGAATTTCGAGGACGAAATTCTTTTAAGGGGAGGAGAATGTAACAACCCGAGCGTTTGGGTCATATGAACTCCGCATTTCATATATTGTCAAACGAGTAAGTAATGAGTAAATTGTCTATTTAAAGTTTGAAGTTTTTAGATGAAATTTTTATGTAAGAGATTGTTTGAATATAATAATATATATTATATTCGAACCTGCTCCGTTTTTTATGAAACTTAGGTTGACTCGTAGATAAAAATAAGCTCGTCACAATGACATATTTGAAATTTCATAATACGCTATATATTAAAAGTTATAAGAGAAAAACGAGTTAAGCAGCTGAATTAATTATAATAATATAATAATATATAATAAAATAATAATATATGACACTTCAATTGCAATTGAGAAATTGCAATCCTCATGCGCCTGCTTTGAACTTCCAGATCCCACATCGACCAGATGAAAAAGGAAAGCTTTCAAATACCCTTATAAATGAAGCCTTGGGGTTGAATTTAGAACATAAGTTTCTTTGGGAACGCTCTAATATAAAGAGAATCCCGAGTTCTCAATACCCCGTTGGGTGTTGCTAGTAGTCGTTTTGGTACTCGAGTAGGACCGCGACTAGGAGCGCGAGTAGGGGAGACTCTACATCAAATTGCTGTAGATAGTTTTCAGGTACGTCCTTGTTTAAGGTTATGTTTAATTATTATTATAGTCGTTATTATTATTGTAATTATTATCATTGTAGGTATTAGTATTAATATAGTTATTATTAATATTATTATTATCATCTTTATAGTTATTATTATTATTATAATTGTTATTTTTATTGTTATAGTTAGTATTATTATTATTTGTTATTTTTAGTGTTGTAGTTGTTATTATTATTATTATTAGACTTTAAGGTTATCATTAGGGAGGGTATTGGGTAACCCCGAAGGTTGGCTCGGGTATGATGGAAACGCCCGAGTTATGCCAACTAGTAAGGGTTGTACCAAAGGGTTGGCATAGGATAAAAGAAAGTGCCCAAATAAAACCATAAAATAGGAAAAGATAACGAATCATCCCTAAAGTTGTTACTAGCTAGAATATAGCTTAAGTAATGTTATTTTGCTTATAGGATAATACCTGATAGTAGTGAACCTGAGAAGACGATATCACTGACTTGATTGATTGAGGTGAGTTCCTCTGAACTGTTTTTCTAAAACGGGATGTGATGTTCTGATAACTGGTAATAATTGTAGAATTAACTATCAATAGCATCTGTGATATGTGGCAATACTTGATAGGATGCTTGAGGGCTGCTTGTATGATTCTGCTTTAGCCAGTGGATTTTGTATACATAGCCTGGTTATGTGAATTTATACTGTGCTTACTCTGTTTCTATCTGTTTGCCATGGCTGTATCTGCTTGATGCAATAGTCAATGATAACATGTTTTGAATTTTGAAGAATGCCATGTTTATGAACTCACAAGCTTTATGCTGAGTCCCAAATGTTTTTATTTTTATAAACACACATCCTAGGTGCCAAGTGATTGCAGGGATTGAAGATTTCGAGCTAGTTTATGAGAAAATAAAGTTCTAGAATGTTGTTGAATATTTGGATATTTAGTATAGTTAAACTGATGTAATAGTATTATCTATTATAACAGATGTATTATACGTTTTTGATGTATAATTAAAGTTAGACTTCCGCTGTGTATTCTCTGATTACTATGTGTTCTGTATACCGATGCGTAACGCTCCCAGGGTAAGCCCTGAGAGGCGAGCGTTACAAGTTGCAGTCTTAGAAATATCATCTTCCTGTACTCTTAATTGATGATATCCAGATCTTAAGTATATTTTTGAAAAATAACTAGATTCCTGTAGTTGATCAAACAGATTATCAATTCTAGGGAGTGGAGACCTTTTTCTTTATGGTAACCTTATTAAGTTCCCTATAATCAATGCACACTCTAAAGGTTCCATTTTTCTTTTTAACAAATAACACTGGTGATCCCCAAGGGGATACACTAGGACGTATGAATCCTTTATCTAACAATTCCTATAACTGAGTCATGAATTCTTTCATCTCAGTTGGTGCTAAACGATAAGGTGTTTTGGCAATAAGGACTGTTCCTGGTATCAATTCTACTTTAAATTTTATCTGACGAGGAGGTGGTAATCCAGGTAGTTTATCAGGAAACACATCAGCATATTAATTTATAACAGGAACACTTTCCAAATTTCCCTTATCAGTTGTGTATCAACAATATGAGCCAAGAATGCTAAACAATTCTTATTGAGGTATTTTCGTGTTTTTCACAAGTAATCAGTTTCACAGTATTACATGGCTTATCACCATAAATGCAGAAAATTTTGTTTTCCTTGATCAAAGGAATCTTAATCATTTCTTATCACAATGATTTCAATATGATTTGCACTTAACCAATCCATTCCTACTATGATATCAAATCCTCCTAACTGAATAGGTATCAGATTTATATCAAAACAGTACTCATCTAAATTTAAGATGCAATCAGGAATGATTTCGTCAGCTTCAATTATATAAATTAAATAGTACAGAATATATAAATTTCATGGATTATGGAATAATATAACTATTTTTGTTAAATATTATGATTATTGAAGAAATTACAGAAACTATTTTTAACTATTATTGAGAACATTAGGAAATTCACAGAAAATAATCCGTCAATGTTTGGACTCTATAAAAATTATGTGATGCTATTGGACTATTGGACGAAATTCTATGAATTTATGAGGAATTATTGGACATCAATGACTATTTTGATGAATATTGGGATTATTGTGAAAAATTATATAAACTGTTCTGATTGGACTTGGACTGTGATTTAATTAGATCTTGTTATATCTAATATTAAAAGTTGACTGTAAAAATATAGGAATTTATTAGCTCCAGTAGCTTTTTGTATGAATTCTTGTGATTTCGTGGACTTTATAATAAATAATCTGTTGGGAGATAAATACCATAAAAAAAATTACAAGAAACTCTAAATAAATTAAACAAGTTTCTGTAATATTTTGGTAAATTTTAGAAGTCATGAGCTATTTTTGAGTTATTGTTGTAACTTATAAAGTAAGTTACAATTATTATATAGAAACACTTAAAAAGGGAATTTTGGAGGCCCGGAAGTGTTTCTCTACAAAATTCATTTACCTTTTACAGTCAATGAAAACCAGAAAAACATTTGAGTATTATCTAACACTGTGAACTATTTTATTAGGTTCAAGTGGGAAGATACGGTGAGTTCATAGCCCCATTTTCCAACCGTTTTGATATTCAGTAAAGTTTTGGGGGAAGAAGCATACATTTATGGTTGATGTATTATTTTTACTTGAGTTAACTTACTGTCATTTGTGATACAACCATTAGTTCGAATGAGGAACCGTCTGGTAATATTAGTAGCGCTACTTAGGAGAATTAGTATCAACCGAATGAGGGTTAGTTACTATTTCCCTGTATCTAACCGGAATGAGGGTTAGGATACAATATTACTCGATTTTGTGAAGATTAGTATCAACCGAATGAGGGTTGTTACTATTTTCCTGTATCTAACCGGAATGAGTGTTAGGATGCAATTATTTCGTGACAGTATGATTATGTTTGTGCAGGTTTGGTTGTAACAAATACATCAACATAAATAACTTTCGTTATATAAACCTATGAAACTCACCAACATCTATTGTTGACTTTGTTATGTGTGCTTTTTCAGGACAGCATGACTAACACATTCGATTTCAGTTTTGACGTCCACAACGGTTGGGGCGAAGTTGTGGGCAGAGTTTGTGTAACTCTGACAGTCAACATCGTTGACTTCAGCGTTTATGTGGATGCCCACTTTCATCGCGTGTGAAAGACATGCTTTAGTTTAATGTAGTTGTAATAGTTACATCAAATTTGACTTATTATGTAAAATGATGTAACACCGAATATTATAAATAAGAAGCATGTCTAGTTTGTTGTTTTACTGAATAATATTTCTATTTATTATTCTGTTATAATTGATGTACTCTGATAAAAACTAGTCACACCCGAACGTCAATTGACACATGCCTGAAAATATGGCTATGACTCATCCCACATTGGTTGGGGAGGCGAACGAAAGTCTCTTTATAAGGGGCTGGATACCTTCCCCAATGTGACGCGTTTTAAATCCGTGAGGCCGAGGCCAAAGCGGATAATATCACGTTGCGGCTCTCGTACACCTTCCTGCGGGGGGTGTCACAGTTGGTATCAGAGCCAGGGCCGGGCCGTTGTGCCAGCGAGGACGCTGGTCTCACTTCGGTGGTGGATGGACACATGCCTGAAAATATGGCTATGACTCATCCCACATCGGTTGGGGAGGCGAACGAAAGTCTCTTTATAAGGGGCTGGATACCTTCCCTAATGTGACGCGTTTTAAATCCGTGAGGCCGAGGCCAAAGCGGACAATATCACGTTGTGGCTCTCGTACACCTTCCTGCGGGGGGTGTCACAGTTACTTGTAACGCCCGCCTCCCAGGGCTCACCGTAGGGAGCGTTACGCATCGGTTATACAGAACACATAGTAATCAGAGAATACACAGCGGAAGTCTAACTTTAATTATACATCAAAAGCGTATAATACATCTGTTATAATAGATAATATCATTACATCAGTTTAACTATACTAAAGATCTAAATCTTTAACAACATTCTAGAACTTTATTTTTTTCTCATAAACTAGCTTGTAATCTTCAATCCCTGCAATCACTTGGCACCTAGGATGTGTGTCCATAAAAATAAAAACATTTGGGACTCAGCATAAAGCTTGTGAGTTCATAAACATGGCATTCATCAAAATTCAAAACATGTTATCATTGACTATTGCATCAAGCAGATACAACCATGGCAAACAGATAGGAACAGAGTAAGCACAGTATAAATTCACATAACCAGGCTATGTATACAAAATCCACTGGCTAAAGCAGAATCATACAAGCAGCCCTCAAGCATCCTATCAAGCATTGCCACATATCACAGATGCTATTGATAGTCAATTCTACAATTATTACCAGTTATCAGAACATCACATCCCGTTTTATAAAATAGTTCAGAGGAACTCACCTCAATCAATCAAGTCAGTGATATCGTCTTCTCAGGTTCGCTGCTATCAGGTATTATCTTATAAGCAAAATAACATTACTTAAGCTATATTCTAGCTAGTAACAACTTTAGGGATGATTCGTTATCTTTTCCTATTTGTTGGTTTTATTTAGGCACTTTCTTTTATCCTATGCCAACCCTTTGGTACAAGCCTTACTAGTTGGCATAACTCGGGCGTTTTCATCATACCCGAGCCAACCCTCGGGGTTACCCAATATCTTCCCTAATGATAACCTTAAAGTCTAATAATAATAAATATAACAACTACAACGCTAAAAATAACAAATAATAATAATACTAACTATAACAATAAAAATAACAACTATAATAATAATAATAATTATAAAGATGATAATAATAATATTAATAATAACTATATTAATACTAATACCTATAATGATAATAATAATAATAATAATAATAACGACTATAATAATAATTAAACATAAACTTAAACAAGGGCGTACCTGAAAACTATCTACGGCAATTTGATGTAGAGTCTTCCCTACTCGCGCTCCTAGTCGCGCTCCTACTCGAGTATCAAAACGACTACTAGCAACACCCAACGGGGTGTTGAGAACTCGGGATTCTCTTTATATTAGAGCGTTCCCAAAGAAACTTATGTTCTAAATTCAACCATAAGGCTTCAATTTATAGAAATAGTAAGCTGCTCAAATTAATTTAAGCAGCGATGTGGGATAGTAAAACTGAAAGTTCATGCACCTGATTCATTGCATGCACCTGATTCATTGCAATTCTCAATTGCAATTGTGTGAAGTTTTATTATTATTTTATTATATATTATTATATTATTATAATTAATTCAGCTGCTTAACTCGTTTTTCTCTTATAACTTTTAATGTACAGCGTATTATAAATTTCAAATATGTCATTGTGAAGAGCTTATTTTTCTCTACGAGTCAATCTAAGTTTCGTCAAAAACGGAGCAGGTTCAAATATAATATATTATTATTATATTTAAACGGTCTCTTGTAACATAAAAATTTCATCTAAAAACTTCAAACTTTAAATAGACAATTTATTCATTATTTACTCGTTTGACAATATATGAAATGCGGAGTTCATATGACCCAAATGCTCGGGTTGTTACATTCTCCCCCCTTAAAAGAATTTCGTCCTCGAAATTCGAAGGTCACTCGAACAGTTGAGGATATTTGACTTTCATTTCTTCTGCTAATTCCCAAGTCTTCTCGGGTCCTTTCTGACCTTGCCACTGGACCAATACTAGTGGAATTATTTTCTTTCTTAATTTTCGTTCTTGAGAATCAAGAATCTTTATTGGTTTTTCAGTAAAGTTTAATTTCTCGTCTATTTGCACGTCCTCCAACGGCATCACTTGAGTCAGATCTGCCAAACACTTCCTTAGGTTTGATATATGAAAAGTATCGTGAATACCTTTCAAAGTTTCAGGTAATTCTAGCTTGTATGCTACTGGACCAATTCTTGCGATGATTTTGAACGGTCCAATGTACCTGGGACTTAACTTCCCGCGTTTACCGAATCGCATTACTCCTTTCCATGGTGAGACTTTCAACATCACATTGTCTCCTTCTTGAAACTCTAAAGGTCTCCTTCTGTTATCTGCATAACTCTTCGGTCTATCCTGAGAAGCCTTTAGTCGTTGTCTGATTTGTTGGATTTTCTCAGTTGTCTCGAGAATAATTTCGGTTTTGGTCAACTGATCATTCCCTACTTCTGTCCAACAGATGGGAGTTCTGCATTTCCTACCATATAAGGCCTCAAATGGTGCAGCCTTCATGCTGGAATGGTAGCTGTTGTTATAAGAAAATTCAATCAAAGGCAAATGATCATCCCAGCTATCTCCAAAATCAATCACGCAAGCACGTAACATGTCTTCTAGAGTTTGAATTGTTCGCTCACTCTGATCGTCCGTCTGAGGATGATATGCAGTGCTTAAACTGATTTTGGTTCCAAGTTATTTTTGGAAACTTGTCCAGAATCTGGAAGTGAATCGGTTATCTCTATCGGAGATAATGGATAAAAGCACTCCGTGCTTACTTACTATTTCATCAATATATATCTTGGCTAGTTTTTCTATTGGATAGCTCTCACTTATGGGTAGAAAATGTGCTGATTTGGTTAGCCTGTCAACCACAACCCATATAACATTATATCCTTTTCGTGTTCTTGGAAGTTTTGTGACAAAATCCATGGTCACTCTATCCCATTTCCATACTGGCAACTCCAACTGTTGTAACTGACCAGCTGGCTTTTGGTGTTCAATCTTAACTTGCAGACATGTTAAGCATTTCTCAACGTACTGGGCTATGGATCTTTTCATATTAGGCCACCAGTAGTGATTTCGAATATCATTATACATTTTGTTTGCTCCAGGATGCATTGTGTATTTAGATTTGTGGGCTTCATCTAATACTTTACCCTGAATACCTCCAAATTTTGGGATCCAAATTCTTTGACCAAATCGTAGGACTCCATCCATTCCTTGAGTCAATAATTTCTGGTTACCCATCATTCTTTCAGCCTGAATATTCTCATCTTTTAACGCTTCAGTTTGAGCATTCTTGATTTGGTCTTTCCAATCAAGCTTGACATCTATCTTTAATGCTTTTATCCTAATCGGTTTAACTCTTTCTTTCCGACTGAGAGCATCAGCGACTACGTTAGCCTTTCCTGGATGGTATTTGATTTCACAATCATAGTCATTGAGAAGTTCCATCCACCTTCTTTGCCTCATGTTTAACATCTTTTGATTAAAGATGTGTTGTAAGCTCTTATGGTCTGAGTAGATTACACACTTAGTACCATTCAAGTAGTGTCGCCAAATCTTTAAGGCAAACACTATGGCACCCAATTCAAGGTCATGCGTAGTATAGTTCTTTTCATGAACTTTTAGTTGTCGTGATGCATAGGCTATAACCTTGTCACGTTGCATCAACACACAACCTAAACCATTATATGAGGCATCACTGTATATTGCAAAGTCTTCATTACCATCTGGTAATGAAAGTATAGGAGCACTACTAAGCTTTTGTTTTAGAAGGTTGAAAGCTTCTTCTTGCTTTGGTCCCCAGTCAAACTTTTCATTCTTTCTAGTCAAAGATGTTAAAGGGGTAGCAATCTTGGAGAAGTCTTGAATAAACCTTCTATAGTATCCTGCTAATCCCAAAAAGCTCCTAATCTCACTGGGATTCTTCAGTGATTCCCATTTCATCACAGCTTCTATCTTAGCTGGATCTACTTGTATTCCCTTCTCATTTATTACGTGACCAAGGAATTGAACTTCTCTTTTCCAGAAGTCACATTTAGAGAATTTTGCATAAAGCTTTTCTTGTCGAAGGGTTTCTAGAACCATTTTCAGATGCCTAGCGTGATCATCTTGATCCTTAGAATAAATAAGTATGTCGTCTATAAAGACAATGACAAACTTATCCAAGTATGGCTTGCAAACTCTATTCATCAGATCCATGAATGCTGCAGGAGCATTGGTTAGTCCAAAAGACATAACCAAAAATTCATAATGCCCATAACGCGTCCTAAATGCGGTCTTAGGAACGTCTTCCTCGCGCACTTTCAACTGATGATAACCTGATCGGAGATCAATTTTTGAAAAGTAGTTGGCTCCTTGAAGTTGATCAAATAAATCATCTATTCTTGGTAAAGGATATTTATTCTTAACAGTTAACTTGTTTAATTCTCGATAATCAATGCACATACGCATTGAACCATCTTTCTTTTTGACGAACAATACTGGCGCTCCCCAAGGTGAAGAACTTGGTCTAATAAACCTTTTATCTAAGGGCGTACCCGGTGCATGAAGTTCCCGCTTTGCGCATGGTCCGGGGTGGGGCCGGATCGCGAAAGCGATCTGATGTACACAACCTTTCCTTGCACAATTTTGTGCAAGAGGCTGTTTCCACGGCTAGAACCCATGAAGGGGCTAAACGATAAGGAGGATTGGTTTAGCACCAGGTACTAAATCAATACGAAATTCTATCTGACGATCAGGTGGAAGTCCTGGTAAATTTTCCGGAAACACGTCTGGGAATTCACACACTATAGGTATTTCATTCATCTGCATTTCCTTTTTAGCATCTACCATGCATAAGAGAAAGGCTATGCATCCTTTCTGAATACACTTCACTGCCTTCATTGCTGATATGATACTGGTCTTAGGGTTTCTATCACTACCATGAATTAGTAGCTTTTCCCCATCTGGCTTACGTACAGTCATCGTCTTATGTTCACAGTCGAGCCGAGCAAAATTCTTATTCAACCAATCCATCCTAAGAATAACATCATGTTCACTTAAAATGGTCGGCATTAAGTTTACAGAGAATTCAGTGTTAACTAAGGTGATAACACAATCCTTAAAGATTTGACTTATCTTATCTCGCTCACCGCTGGCAGTTTCTACAATATATGCACATTCTAGAGTTTGTGGTACTAAGTTCAAATAAGGTACTAATTTCTTACAGAAATTAGTTTAATCTATTTAGAATCTTCTGTAATTAGCTGTAATATTTGCATTAAAGATTTGGAGACACTATCTATACGGAACAAAATGCATTATCTATACAGATCATAAGAGTCTACAACACATCTTTGATCAAAAGATGTTGAATATGAGACAAAGAAGATGGGTAGAATTACTAAGTGATTATGATTGTGAAATTAAATACCACCTCGGTAAGGCAAATGTAGTTGCTGATGCATTAAGCAGAAAGGAAAGAAGTAAACCTCTTCGGGTACGTGCTATGAAAATGGAGCTACAGTCAGATTTATTAAGACAGATTCGGGAAACTCAACAAGAAGACATGTCAAAGCTGAAAGGACAATTAAAAGACTTGGAGGAAGGAAGAGATGGAATCTTAAGATTTAAGAACAGGATTTGGATACCAGACAATGAAATGATTAGGACAGCAATTCTACAAGAAGCTCATAAAACAAGATATTCTGTACATCCGGGAAATAACAAAATGTACAAGGATCTGAAACATCAATACTGGTGGCCAGGAATGAAGAGATCAGTTGGAAAGTTTGTAGAACAATGTGATGTCTGCTCCAGAATAAAAGCAGAACACCAAAGACCCTCAGGATATCTTCAACAACCAGAAATTCCAGAATGGAAGTGGGACCAAATTACAATGGACTTTATAACCAAGTTACCAAAAATCAGGAATGGTTATGACACAATATGGGTTATAGTGGATAGGTTGACCAAATCAGCTCACTTTTTACCTATACGTGAAGATTATAAGATTGAAAGATTGGCAAGAATTTATATAAAGGAAATTGTATCCAGACATGGAATTCCCCTATCCATCATATCTGATAGAGACAGTAGGTTTACCTCTAGGTTTTGGCAAACCTTACAAAAAGCCTTAGGAACCCAAGTGAACCTCAGTACAGCTTACCATCCACAGACAGATGGACAAAGTGAAAGAACTATACAAACTTTGGAAGATATGTTAAGAGCTTGTGCTATAGACTTTGGTGGAAATTGGGATAGCCACTTACCTTTAATAGAATTTTCATATAACAATAGTTATCACACCAGCATAGAAGTAGCCCCATTTGAAGCTCTTTATGGAAGAAAGTGTAGATTACTATTATGTTGGAACGAAATAGGAGAAAAGCAACTCACAGGTCCCGAATTAATCCAGGAAACTACAGATAAAATTTCTGACATCAAGAACAGACTAAAGGCAGCACGTGATCGACAAAAGAGTTATGCAGATAAACAAAGAAGACCTTTGGAATTTCAAGTAGGTGACAAGGTTTACCTGAAGATATCACCGTCCAAAGGAATCTTTCGATTTGGAAAACCCAGTAAGCTAAATCCTAGATATATTGGTCCATTTAAAATTATTGACAGAATTGCTCCTGTGGCATATAGGTTGGAATTACCACAAGAATTAAGTGAAGTTCATAACACCTTCCATGTGTCCAACCTCAAGAAATGCTTAACCAATGAAACCCTGGTTGTGCCAATACAAGAAATACAAGTTGATAAGAAATTGCATTTTGTAGAAGAACCGATAGCTATCGTAGGAAAAGAAATAAAGAAATTAAGGAAAAGAAACATTCCTATAGTAAAGGTCAAGTGGAATGCAAAAAGTGGACCAGAATACACCTGGGAAAGAGAAGATGAAATCAAAAAGAAGTACCCTCACCTATTTGAAGGTAATATTTAGTTAAACTCCTAAAAACATACTCCACAGAATTTCGGGACGAAATTCTTTTAACGGGGGGAGAATGTAACAACCTTGGAATTTTTTTTATAAGTATATGATTATTATTAATAAAAATATATATTTTACGTATGCATGTTACATGTATGTATGTATATTAGTAGTTTACGTATATACGTACACTTATAAGCTTGAAATGCATACCCACGTGTGTAAATATACAAACTTTTACGTATGCATGTTTGTATATCATCTAATACACGAACCAAACTCACACGTATATTTAATATGCGTATGATTATATGCTATAGGTTTATAAAAGACCCTTTAAGTAACGTATTTTCATAACTTAAATCCGTATATGTATATATAAAATCAACTAAAAATTAACCAAATCAAACCAAAAACAATCAAAACCTATCTAAATTAAAAACTAAAACATTCAAACTATCACCATAACCCATCGGCCACAATATACCCGAAACCCATTAACCTTAGGCTCGGTTTTCTGCCTTGTTCGAACAAACCACCAAACCACCTTAGTTAAACCACCCAAACCATCCCCACCCCTCGGTTTTATGCCTTGAAACCGCCTAACCTCTCCATCATTACAAAGAATGTGGAAATTCCAAGGAGAATCCCTTGGATACCTCCCATTCACATTGAGAGTCAACACCTAAAGAATCTAGACTTCCAACTAAACCCCATGATAGCAATGGAGGTGGCAACCTCTCGAATGAAGAAGCATGAGGACTTGCCACCTATCAACCTTGCCTTAGTGAATCACCTCCTTCCATGGCCTTTAAAAACCGTGAGTTTTGAAACACATAATCACCAAACCACTATCTAGCACCTTCATCTTTCTCTCTCGGTTTTCTTTTGCAAACATACACCATCACCACATCCGATCATCATCACCCCTGCCATCTCCTCTCAAACACACACCACCCTATACCCACCACCACCTTCGGTTATAACCATAACAACAAAATAACAACAACAACCGGACACCCACAACCACACACCACCATCACCTACCATCATCATCCACGACTCTCAACAGCTTGTTTTCGAAATCCAGAAGTGAAGAACACCACTAACACACCTCATCTAAGGTAATTAGAACAATTAAATTACATATATGTTACATATATACATATATACACATACATACCGATGTATATATGTATGTATATGGATGTAATCACCAAAAACTTTCCTAAAAGTCTTGAAATCTTAAAACTTGGGTAACAAGGTTCTAAAATCCAGAACCTTATGTTTTACAAAAATATATACTTAAATTTTATAAATTTTAACCTAAAACTAAGAAAAATCAAATAAATATTTATTGAAAGTAATTGTGGGAATAAACATGTAAAATACTTGTTTTTATACTGAATTAATAAACTGGAGAAGTTGGTATAATTTTGATAAACCAATTAATTTATACAAATTATTTTATGGAAAATAGGTGAAAAAGGCCAAAAATATAAATAAATTCGATAAAATTCTGATAAAATCTCAGAATGATTATTTTAAGGTATAATAGCCTCTGGAATTATTTCGGAATTTTATACCTTATTATAATTTAAATACGAATTTTGTATGTTCTGTAATAAATAAATAGCAATAAATACTTAAAGGACATAATAAATCTGGATAAAATCATAGATGAAATAATAAAACACTTAGTAAAGAATATATAAATTTCATGGATTATGGAATAATATAACTATTTTTGTTAAATATTATGATTATTGAAGAAATTACAGAAGCTATTATAGTATGATTTGGACTATGAAATAAATATATGTTGTTTGATTATATGTAATAAGTATTCTGTAAAAGTATTGGAATTTTTCACAAACAGAAACTATTTTTAACTATTTATTGAAACATTATAAAATTCACAGAAAATAATCTGTTAATGGTTAGGTTCTATAAAATTATATGTTGTTATTGGACTGATGGAAGAAAATATAGGGACTTATAAGGACTGATGGGACAATATTAAACATTTTGATGAATATTTGGATTATTATGAGAAATGATAGAAATTATTCTGACTACATTGGGACTTAGATTTAATTATGAGAATTTATTTACTGCAGTAGCTAATTTTTACGAATTTTATGATTTTGTAGATCTTATAACAAATAATCTGTTGGGAAATAAATTCTATAAAAATTACAGAAGATTCTAAATAGATTAAACTAATTTCTGTAAGAAATTGGTGATTTTTAGAGAAACAAAGCTAGAAACATTATTTTTTGCTACCAACCTGTCACATCCCGGCGGAAGCGCGAATTGACGTTCGGGTGTGACTAGTTTTTATCAGAGTACATCAATTATAACAGAATAATAAATAGAAATATTATTCAGTAAAACAACAAACTAGACATGCTTCTTATTTATAATATTCGGTGTTACATCATTTTACATAATAAGTCAAAATTTGATGTAACTATTACAACTACATTAAACTAAAGCATGTCTTTCACACGCGATGAAAGTGGGCATCCACATAAACGCTGAAGTCAACGATGTTGACTGTCAGAGTTACACAAACTCTGCCCACAACTTCGCCCCAACCGTTGTGGACGTCAAAACTGAAATCGAATGTGTTAGTCATGCTGTCCTGAAAAAGCACACATAACAAAGTCAACAATAGATGTTGGTGAGTTTCATAGGTTTATATAACGAAAGTTATTTATGTTGATGTATTTGTTACAACCAAACCTGCACAAACATAATCATACTGTCATGAAATAATTGCATCCTAACCCTCATTCCGGTTAGATACAGGAAAATAGTAACAACCCTCATTCGGTTGATACTAATCTTCACAAAATCGAGTAATATTGTATCCTAACCCTCATTCCGGTTAGATACAGGGAAATAGTAACTAACCCTCATTCGGTTGATACTAATTCTCCTAATTAGCGCTACTAACATTACCAGACGGTTCCTCATTCGAACTAATGGTTGTATCACAAATGACAGTAAGTTAACTCAAGTAAAAATAATACATCAACCACAATTTGTATGCTTTTTCCCCCAAACGTTACTGAATATCAAAATGGTTGGAAAATGGGGCTATGAACTCACCGTATTCTTCACTTGAACCTAATAAAATAGTTCACAGTGTTAGATAATACTTCAAATCTTTTTTTGGTTTTCATTGCCTGTAACAAGGCAAATGGACTTTGTAGAGAAACATCTTCGGGCCTCAAAAATTCCCTTTTTAATTGTTTCTATATAATAATTGTAATTTACTTTATAAATTACAAAAATAATCCAAATATAGCTTCTGTCTCCTAAAAATTACCAAAATTTTACAGAAATTTATTTATCCCATTTAGAGTTTCCTGTAATTTTTATAGCATTTATCTCCCAACAGATTATTTATTATAAAGTCTATAAAATCACAAAAATTCATAAAAATTAGTTACTGCAGTAAATAAATTCTCATATTTTTACAGTCAACTTCAAATATTATATATAACAACATATAATTAAATCACAGTCCCAATCCAGTCATAATAATTTCTATAATTTTTCATAATAATCCCAATATTCATCAAAATATTCAATATTGTCCCATAAGTCCTCATAAGTCCATAGAATTTCGTCCAACAGTCCAATAGAATCATATAATTTTTATAGAGTCCAGTTACTAATAGATTATTTTCTGTGAATTTCCTAAAGTTCTCATAAATAGTTAAAAATAGTTTCTGTTTATGAAAAATTCCAAACTTTTTACAGAACACTTATTATATATAACCAAACAACATATATTTATTCCATAGTCCAAATCGTCATACAACAGTTTCTGTAATTTTCTCAATAATTATAATATTTAGAAAAAATAGTTATCCTATTCCATAATTCATTAAAATTATGTATTCTGTACTAAATTTTTTAATATTTTATCTGTGATTTTATCCAGATTTATTATGTCCCTTAATAATTTATTACGATTTATTTATTGCAGAACATACAAAAATTCGTATTTAAATTATAATAAGGTATAAAATTCTGAAATAATTCCAGAGGCTTTTATACCTCAAAATAATCATTATGAGATTTTATCATAATTTTTCCCGAATTTATTTATATTTTTGACTTTTTCTTCTATTTTCCCATAATAAAATAATTTGTATAAATTATTTTGTTTATCAAAATTATACCAAAATCTCCAGTTTATTATTTCAGTATAAAAACAAATATTTTTCATGTTTATTCCCACAATTGCTTTCATTAAACATTTGTTTGATTTTTTCTTAGTTTTTATGTTATAATTTTCATAAAAATTCAATTATATATTTGTAAAACACAAGGTTCTGGACTTTGGAACCTTGTTACTTAAGTTTTGTGGGTTCAAGTTTCCCAAATGGGTTTTAAGTGATTATACCCGTTCATATATGTACATATCGATATGTATGTATATGTACATATGTTTTTGTAACATATATGTAAACTAATCCTTTATTACCTTTGATGAACGTATTTTGATGATGTTCTTCACTTCTAGATTCTAGAAACAAGATGTGGATGGTGATGGTCGTTGGTTTGGTGTTGTGGTGATCGGGTGTGTTGTTGGAATTGGTTTATGGTGTAACCGAGAGGTGGTGGTGGATATAGGGTGGTGATGGTCGTGTGTTTGAAAGGAAGAGGGCAGAGGTGATGATCAGATGTTTAGAGTGGTGGGTGATCGGGTGTGTGGAGATGATGGTCAAGTGAGAATGGATGTTGGTGGTTCTTTAAGAAAACCCGAAAGAGAGAGCAAGATATTGAAGTGATTTTGTGTTTGTAAGTGAGAAGCCGAAAGCTTCTTATAGCCCTCCATCGGTTATGACTTAATGGAATATAATCATAGCTTTTGACTTCTAGGTTAGTGAGGTGTTGGCTTGGGGTGGCATGAGGTGACCGAGACCCTTAGAGGCTGCCACCTCTTCTCTTGAAATGATGAGATTCATGCATTAGGTGTAGGTGGTTTGATTTGGTAGTGTGAAAGCAAGATGTCATGGGAATTTCTTGAGGTTGCCATATTCCTTCATGATGGATGTGTAGGTGGTTTCAAGGCAAGAAACCGAGGGGTGGGGGTGGTTTGGTGGTTTTGAAGTAGTGGTGGTTTGGGTGATATTAGTTTAGTGTTTTTAATTTAGGTTTTTAAGATTTGTTTGAGTTGAGTTGTATTTGGTTTGTAGATATGTATATTTATCCGAAACATATATGTATATAGTGAAATTATATGCATAGATGTATATTGGTTTTCCAACATTGTCCATGTACCAGTAGATGTACACGTTAAAACTTGTATACATATACCCATAGGTGTGGATTTTGTGTGCTTTATGTACATACTCACATAACTAATTAATTTATACGCATGCACGCAAACATGCACACGTAAAGTTTTGTATATCTACATACGTGGGTATGTATTTTAGGCTTACAACCATACGTATATATGTAAACTACCAATATATATACATGCATGTAACATGCATACGTAAAACATACATATATATGCACATGCATACGTACATCTCATACAAATATACATATACTTAAATAGATTTATCTTAATATTATACATACATGTAAGCATGCATATGAAAATGTATACACATAACCTTTTTATATTTAATAATAATCATATACTTATATTAAAAAAAAATTCCAAGGTTGTTACATTCTCCCCCCGTTAAAAGAATTTCGTCCCGAAATTCAGTGGAGTATGCTTTAGATATTTAAATAAGTATTACCTCCAAATAGTTGGGGGTACTTCTTTTTGATTTCATATTCTCTTTCCCAGGTGTATTCTGGTCCTCTTTTTGCATTCCACTTGACTTTTACTATAAGAATTTTATTTCTCCTTAATATCTTTATTTCTTTTCCTACGATAGCTATTGGTTCTTCTATAAAATACAATTTCTTATCAACTTGTATTTCTTGCATTGGCACAACCAGATTTTCATTGGTTAAGCATTTCTTGAGGTTGGATACATGAAATGTGTTGTGTACTTCACTTAATTTCTGTGGTAATTCCAACTTATATGCTACAGGACCAATTCTGTCAAATGGACCAATATATCTAGGATTTAGCTTACTGGGTTTTCCAAATCGAAAGATTCCTTTGGACGGTGATATCTTCAGGTAAACCTTGTCACCTACTTGAAATTCCAAAGGTCTTCTTCGTTTATCTGCATAACTCTTTTGTCGATCACGTGTTGCCTTTAATTGTTCCTAATGTCAGAAATTTTATCTGTAGTTTCCTGGATTAATTCAGGACCTGTGAGTTGCTTTTCTCCTATTTCATTCCAACATAATGGTGATCTACACTTTCTTCCATAAAGAGCTTCAAATGGGGCTACTTCTATGCTGGTGTGGTAACTATTGTTATATGAAAATTCTATTAAAGGTAAGTGGCTATCCCAATTTCCACCAAAGTCTATAGCACAAGCTCTTAACATATCTTCCAAAGTTTGTATAGTTCTTTCACTTTGTCCATCTGTCTGTGGATGGTAAGCTGTACTGAGGTTCACTTGGGTTCCTAAGGCTTTTTGTAAGGTTTGCCAAAACCTAGAGGTAAACCTACTGTCTCTATCAGATATGATGGATAGGGGAATTCCATGTCTGGATACAATTTCCTTTATATAAATTCTTGCCAAACACATCCAGGCGGAAGCGCGAAACGATGTTCGGGTGTGACTAGCTTTTATCAGAGTGTATTAATTATATCGGAATAACACGTAGAAATATCATTAAATAAAACAACAACTTATGACATGCTTTATTCATAATATGCGAGGAATTACATCTATTACATAAGTTTTCAAAATCTGATGTAATTCTTAACTACTTTTAACTACAGCATGTCTTCTTAACAAGGATGGTAGTGTGCGTACACAAACACACACCCGTCAATGATGTTGACGGTTATGGTCACACAGACTCTTTCCACAACTTCACCTCATCCGTTATTGTAGCTTCAAAATTATTACTCGTTTTGTCCTGAAAAAGCATACTCAATAAAGTCAACAAAACTCGGGGTCAAATGTAATAGTTAAAATAAAGAAATATAAACTTTACATTTTATGTATTATTAAAGGAATAAGAAACGAGTGAAATGACTATTTTAAATTTAAAGTTTTAGATGCATTTTAGTGTCGTAAGAGACCGTTTAAATTTATATAAATATAATAATATATTATATTTAAACGTGTCCCGTTTTTAACGAAACTTCGGTCGACTCGTAGAGAAAAATAAGCTTGTTCCAATGACGTATTTGAAACTTTGTAGAACGTTATATTTGAAAAGTTATAAGAGAAAAACGAGTTAAGCAGCTAAATTAATTATAACATTAAAATAATAAAACAATTTAAATAATAGAAAGAATCATGTATGTGAGCTTGCAACGTGTATACATACGTGTTATGCAAATCATGTATGCATGCTTGCAACGTGTATGTTATGTATACACATGTTATGCATTTGTCTCATATAAATCTTCAAAGCATATATATATATATATAATGTCTTTTGAACTGACTTTTCAATTCGTTTATAAATGTGTGTATTATGAAAAATTTTATTCATTTATCTTCGTACCTTTCACACAATTTTGAATCCACTCCAGGTACGTAGTTAGTTTCTAATGTTTTAAGTTTAATTTATTTAAATTTAAGATTTAGCATATAATTAGTATACAGTTTTGTAATCTCTAAAGTTCTAATTATATGTTTAAGACTTAATATATTATTAGGAGTAGGATTTAGAATCATAATCGTGGTAGGTGTTGGGTAGCCTAACCTTGATTAGGCATGGACTGATCACCCATGCTTAAACAAGGTAGCGTAAACCAATATCCAACCATTACAATAACTAGTTAGTTGTATCATTACCTAATCTAGGATTATTTAAACTGTATCAGGACCTAGAGATATTACCAGATTGTACTAGGAAAAGTTATCAACTGTTGGGCAACTGCTAAACATGTGAGTTCCTCTGAACTGTTTTCTAAAACGGGATGTGATGTTCTGATAACTGGTAATAATTGTAGAATTGACTATCAATAGCATCTGTGATATGTGGTAATGCTTGATAGGATGCTTGAGGGCTGCTTGTATGATTCTGCTTTAGCCAGTGGATTTTGTATACATAGCCTGGTTATGTGAATTTATACTGTGCTTACTCTGTTCCTATCTGTTTGCCATGGCTGTATCTGCTTGATGCAATAGTCAATAATAACATGTTTTGAATTTTGAAGAATGCCATGTTTATGAACTCACAAGCTTTATGCTGAGTCCCAAATTTTTTTATTTTTATGGACACACATCCTAGGTGCCAAGTGATTGCAGGGATTGAAGATTACGAGCTAGTTTATGAGAAAATAAAGTTCTAGAATGTTGTTGAATCTTTGGATCTTTAGTATAGTTAAACTGATGTAATGGTATTATCTATTATAACATATGTATTATACGCTTTTGATGTATAATTAAAGTTAGACTTCCGCTGTGTATTCTGTGATTACTATGTATTCTGTATATCCGATGCGTAACGCTCCCCACGGTGAGCCCTGGGAGGCGGGCGTTACAAGTTGGTATCAGAGCCATAGTTTAAGTGAATTAGGCATTATCAGTTAGTGTCTAAACTTAAACTAAGATTGGGAAGACTATATAGATTGGCAAACGAGTCAAGTAACGTGATGATAGATAAGAAGAGTTAGATATGTGTTAAGCATATAGTGAAAGATAATTAGAATATGTAAATAATATAAAAGGTTAAATGCAGCTAGCCAATATTATTAAGGATTTACATTCATAAATTATGTTTTAGTTTGGTATAGGTTATGTTTACCTAAACATAAGAAGTAGATTAATAGCGTTCATCAAGAATTGTACAAAACGTACACCTCTACGGATAGTTTTATGTTAATTAGTCTAATTAACCGAAGTGACTAGGCAAGACAAATCACGATTAGTAATAGTCAAATATATTATAAAATAGAATATTGAGGAAAATAAGTGAATATGAATGCTCTATAAGGATAACATTCATATTCAGACACTAATATTATATAATAAAGGAAAGCTAGAATATTGATGTCAATTAAATTCATGATTATGTTTGGATCCACATAATAGTAAATTTATAATGAAAAGAGTATCCTAATAAGATTGTAACATGTTGATTAGTGCCTATGTCTTAGTGGTGAAGCTATAGCTCCATATGACAAGGATTAGTGGTGTACTGAAATATGAACATATGGGCTAGATGTACATTATCACATATTCAAATGTTGTATAGTATCCATCAAGAGTGTCAATCGATAAGATAAGATAAAATATAAAGTGATGAATAGTATGTTGAGAAAGGATAATACCCTAAAATGTTTGGAACTAGTACCAAGTAACCGAAAGCAAGATAGATTGTCAAAGGTGATCATGAATGTAGAACGGATATAAAGAACTATGAAAAGCACAATTAGATAACAAGAGAATTAAAACCTTAAACAATATAATATATGAATATATTAGAATTCGTATAACAAGAGTTTGATATAATTTAATCACTTTTGCGCTAAAGAAATTATAAGAAACAAGGATACATTGGTTAACAAAAGAAGCTATTAATCATAAAATATAATAATCTTAGCTCAAATGATAATTTCACTAGTATTGGTCGAGTAATAAGGTTATAAAAGAGTCTGAGAAAACATGGAGATTGGCAGAAGAAAATAAAAGCCAAATATCCTCAACTCTTCGGGTAACTTTCGAATTTCGAGGACGAAATTCTTTTAAGGGGGAATAATATAACATCCCGAGTTCCAGGGTCAAATGTAATAGTTAAAATAAAAGAAATATAAACTTTACATTTTATGTATTATTAAAGGAGTAAGAAACGAGTGAAATGACTATTTTAAATTTAAAGTTTTAGATGCATT